>PVIA01000671.1:42500-381847 GCA_004024845.1 Tonatia bakeri | reverse complement strand
GAGCAGGGCAAAGGCAGTGAGGCGGGAGCCCTCCTGGTGTGTTCTGGGAACTTGACTAAAACTCCCAAGAGTTGTGCATAGCCATTTGTGAGTGGCTGTGCAAAGTCCTCCAGAGGAAATTCTTTCTTTCTTTCTTTCTTTCTTTCTTTCTTTCTTTCTTTCTTTCTTTCTTTCTTTCTTTCTTTCTTTCTTTCTTTCTTTCTGTATTTATTTATTTTAGAGAGGGAAGGGAGGGGGGAGAGAGAGAGAAAAACATCAATGTGTGGTTGCTGGGGGACATGGCCTGCAACCTAGGCATGTGCCCTGACTGGGAATCGAACCTGTGATGCCTGGTTCGCAGACCGTGCTCAATCCACTGAGCTACGCCAGCCAGGGCCTCCAGAGGAAATTCTTATACCCCACTGTCTCACAGATCCCTCCGACCTGAATTTTCCAAGGGAAGGACAGTGAAATGGCTGAATGTCGGTACTCAGATGCTTAAATGCACAAGGCCAAGGGCACAACATGATGAACGTGCTGCCTTCTGGAATTCCACATAGGAAAGGAATCATTCCTTAATTGTATGGTGCCTGAGAAGCACAGCTTTCACTTTAGGGGGGGCATGGCAGGTGCACATGTGTCCCCCTCACAGATTCAATGCCCTTTGGTACAGAGGAAATTATGTTGCTCTGGGCTCAGTCTCCCCAAGCCTTGGAGAACTGGAGGATCCCCTAAACCCCACTGAGCTTCAGAGAAGGAAGCCTATGTCGGTGACAGTTTAACAAGTCAGGAGACTGAGTTTCCTGACGGCCGAGCAGCATTCAGCTTTCACTGAGCCAGGGAGAAATGCACGGGGGGAGTTGAGAGAGGTTACCTTTCTGGGAAGGCGGCCGTGTCTGTCATTGATGCAACAATTACCTTGCTTGTAATTAGTGACTGGCTGTCAGTCAGAAGGTGACTGTTGATGAACTGGACCTGTCTGCAGGACACATTTTCAATGGCTTTAAGTCCCAGTTCTCTTCAGAAATTCCTCGATGGCAGGCAGCTTTGTGCCTTAAATTAAACTTGAGCCTTATTAAACTCTACTGGCATGCACAGGTAGGAACACAGCCACAGATTCTATTTGGAGCTGGTGGGAAGAGCAGGATGGGCATAGAAGGGCTGAAGGAATAGAAACAGAAACAAATGAACACATAATGTAAGCATAGGAAACTCGGACTTGGTGACAAGTCAGCACCTGGGCCTGTCATCACTCACCACGTGAGTGTGACCTTGTGACCTCCTAGAGGGGCACCCCTGCCTCTGAGGCTGCCTTCAGATATTGTATCAACGGGCACTTCAGTGGGAGAGGACGATGCCAGAAAATGAAGTGAGCTATGGAAAAGCTCAGTTGTTTTCAGAGGCCCCATGATGAACTCTGTGGGGGAGAGAAAAGCCACATGCTGTGGCTGATATATGGGATAGCCACTTGAGGTCACAAGCCACGTTGCCCTGAAGGACTTCTGGTAAGTGCTTAGTTTAGGGGCGGCATGCGGTCACTGATAATGGAATGAGGATGGACATCCTTTATGTTTAGGGGCCAGCTTGGATCTTGAACCTCTACACCTCTGCCTAGTGGCCTCTGCCTCAGCCCTTGAATCTTTAGTGACTACGGCACAGCAAAGTGAACACACTTAATGCTGTCTGGAGCTCCAGCCCCAAGTCTCTGGCCATGATGAGCTGAACTAGACCTTCGGAAAGACTGAGGGAACCCTGCCCATTCTTGTTTTCCTTCCCCCCACCCGGGCCTGGTACTGCTCAGCCTGCTGTGGGTGGGGGTGGCTTCCTGTCATCCAGCCACACAGAAGGAACAGCCCGAAGGTCAGGCCCCTGCCTCCAAGTCTATTGTCTTCTTCACTCTTCTGAGAACCATTGGATCTTCGTCGGCCTCCTGGCTTTACCCCTGCTCAGGAGCCTCAGAGAGGAAGGGAAAATGTATCCTCTTGCACTACAAACATTTGGGGCCACTGTGGTGGCTCCAGAATATATTCCCCACTATCCCATTTTATTCTCCAGACGTATCAGAGCATCTCCTTGCAGAGAAACGTGAGAGGAAGGCAGAGATCTGGATCTCCCCATGAGTGAGGATGGCAGTTAAGGGCCCGAGGTCTGTCGTCTCCCCTGGCACACTCCCATGGCAGGCACCATTAATGGTCACAGTTTTCTGCCTCCTGGTCATGCCTGCATCTTTCCCGCCTCAGACCTCGAGTCACCATCTTCTGCTAAGTTTTGGTGTTAAGATAATCTTAATAATCAGATGTACAATATCAGAAATAAGCAATATTTGTGGTAGGAACAGTAATAAACATCTTAAGCACTCACTTGGAGCTAAGGTCTTTGCTAAGTGCATTATCCACATTATCTTGTTTCATCTTCCAGTCAACCCAATTAGGAGAATACAATTATGAACCTCATTCTACAGAGGAAGAATCCAAGGCTTAGAGGAGTAAATAATGTGCCAGAGGACACAGCACTCACAGATGACAAGTTGGTTTTCAGACCCAAATTTGTAGTGATAATAGAGTCAGACCACAAACAACCGCCACTCTGGGAATCTCTTTCTGTGATAACGACTATTTTTCCAATACATCGACATCGAAGTTTTGCTCAGAGGAGCCTGTCTCCCGGAGTGCTCTGGAGTTGCTGAGGAGACAGGTGGGGAAGATGAGACCCAGACGCGCCCACAGCACCACGCCCGCCCACACCTCCACGCCCGCCCACACCTCCCTCCCTTCCGAACAACTCTGCTTTCATCTGGGCCGTGTAGGAGGCTCCTCCATAAGATCTGGTTTGAAGAAGGAGTCCTGCTGTTAAGATTTGAAAACCACTCTTAGAAGTTGGACCATGTGACCAACAGAAAGACACGGAATGAAAGAACCAGAATGCTGCTCTCCTCTGTTCTAAGACAGGTTTCCAGTCTCCAATCTCCTATATGGGAGACAGGAGTCCGCCACTCCGCCCCACTTTGCATGTCCCTTCTGCCCCATAATATTCCCTCCCCAAAGAACATCGTCTGGGTTTGGCTCTTCCAACCTGCTGCCCGAGCTGACTGCACCACGAAACGTGTTCGGACGCACAGTAGAGACTAGTGTTAGAATCGAAGTGTTTGTTGCTCTGATGTCCATACTAGAAGGGAAAATGGATTCAGAACAGACTCCCTCAGGAAAAGGGCAGCTTACACCTCAGCAGTTTCTGAAACAAGATGAGATCATCAGTCTTGACTCCAATTTGGGGAACTATATTTCCAACCTAATATTTAAGGGCCCTGTTCCTTCTCACAAGTATGCAGAAGATGTAAGTCCCAAGGACAGAACAAATCCTGAATAATGTAGTATAAACTTGTCACCGAAGTTTTGCTTTAGATTTTCAAATAGGTGTTTCCTCTTTCCCTTGATATACCTGTGATTCTTCTTTTCAACATAAGTAATGTGGTTTCCCTTCGAATCCCTCGATTCAGTTTGACACCGTGGCTTCAGTTATCCCCAGGTATGTATGCCACTGCACACTTCTGCCCCCAGTGGAGAACACGCCTATGAGGTATAATCCAGATTCACCTTTAATCCCCTGTCAGTTCAATGCTAAGAAAGCGAAATGTGGAGAGGCACTCAGAACCACAAGCAGAATTCCAGTATGGCTTTACAACAATAGAACTTCAGAACTGGACATGAATTAGGCAGCATTTCTCCTTACGTGTATACAAAAAGTGAGGCCCACAGAAGTAACACGACTTGATCAAGGTCATTCATCTGGCTAGTAGCAGTTGCCTTGCCATATAAGTTCATTCTCAATTAGAAGTATTTCTCAAAGATGTTAAAAATCAGCTGCCAGCTGCAGTCAATATGCCCACAGCTGTCGAACGGGGCCTTGTTCGGGGCACTCCTGAGGGTGAGTGTTGGGGAGGCAGAGTCCATGCTTGGAAAGGGAACGGGATTTAAGGAAGTACTGCTCGGAGTGCGGTCTGAGAACCACCAGTGTCAGATCCACCGGGAATGTCCTTCAAATTCTGATTCCCACTTCTGTCCATAAATGCTGATCCATTAGAGCTGGGATCCCAGAAATCTGCATTCAGGAATATCACTCCAGGTGAGCCAGATACATGAGAACCAATGTTGAAGAGAACAGAATTTAGTAAGGTGTGCTGTATTTCTCCTTTAGTCCCACAAATAATGCTCAAAGGTGGGTATCATCCTGTCATCTTTAATGATTATAAAACTCATGCTGAGGAAGAATGCATGAATTGTCCAAAAGCATTCAGCGAGGACATGCCAGGCCTGGATTCAAACTCAGGCATGTTTCAGACAAGCTATTAATGAAAATACAGAAGACTGAAGTAGAGTAACAGCCAGTGGCCATGGGATCACCATGGAAGGACAACTTTATTCTGATACAGAGGCCGGCACACCATTCGCCAAACTGATGAGAGATGGACGAGCGGGTCCCAGCAGGAGTGTGGGGAGTAAATGCAGAGCTCAAGCAACTGCAGACAGACTGCTGTGCGCTGGAGGGTCCGCCGCCGAGGGGCTGGGCTCGGTTTTATGGCAGGGACCCGACCATGAAGGTTTGAGGAGGTGGATAACATGATCTGATTTCTTTCTAGAAAGCCTGTCTGGAAGCATTTTACACAGTAGATTTCAAGGGAGAAGAAAGCCAGCAAACAGGCCCGTATTGTAACCCAGGCTTTCGGAGATAAGTCCCTGAGTTTGGAAGTAGAGAAAATGAATGGCAACATTTCTAGACTAATAACAATTGAAGTCATTCTTATTTATAATAAAATCAAAATTATTAACTTTTATGTAGGTAACATACAAACAAACTCTCATTTCTATTGGAGTAAAAATCTAACAGATAAAACAGAGGGTAGAAAATTTAAAACTCCATATTCAATAGATTTGAGAAAACCTAATGCGTAATATATTTACACTGCTATTTATATGTATGGCAATGCCTAGTCTACACTGACAGGTCAGAATCCTTTGAAAAAGAAGTTTCAGAGAATGGCTTGGGCCAGTCATTCAGATGCACAGCACTTTCAAAATAAGAAGTTCGCCCATGTATGTCCTCCTTTGGTTTCATTTTGGTGCCAAAGATTTTAAAATTTCATTCATTTATTCAGTAGTTACAATCTGTAAGGTTTATAATAAGAGCTATGGGAGGCCTAAACATTAATAAGACCTAAGTCAATACCTGCCCTCTAGTAGGTCACAATCAAAAGGAATATAAATACTTTTACATCCAGAGGATTCAAGTATGGATGACAGCATCTGTAGTCCCCTAAGGAAAAATTTATTGCAGTCTCATTGAATATATATATTTAAAAATATGTTCATGATTACTAGCATATCTGTGGCCTGATATACTCCTCTGGTCATTTTTGGTAGAGGGGACATACTTGGCGTCACTATAACCACCCATTTTCTTCTTTGTTATAGTGTAACCCCCAAGGGAGCAGGAACTGGGTCAGTGTTACTTTCTCTGCACTTTGGCTAACTCAGCACCCCATCCAAACTGCCAGCTTTTAAGTGATTTTAATAATAATAATGAGAGACACTGCTTTGCACCATTGGATCCATTTCAGTGATGCCTTCAAAATCTCCAAGACTGTAGCAAATCCACCATTTAGGAGTTGACTCTTCTGACTTAACACACGGCCCGCCCTTGCTTTCCAGGCTTTCTACAATTATCACGTCCTGGAGTTACTTCAGATGCTGGTGAGAGGAGGGATCAGCTCTCAGATGGAGCAGCATTTGGATAAGGATAAGTTCTATGGGCTGACTGACAGCTGCACCACACTTTTCTCGGGACGAAGGCGCTGTAAGCTGGGGCTTCTGTCCTTAAACCAAACCATGTTGTTGGACATTGAAGTGAGTCTCCTCTCAGTCGAGTTTCCCGCTTTGCCTCCTTACATCTCTGAGCTCCTGAAAATGGTCCAGGCTATCTGTGTTCCTAGATGGCCTGTAGCACAGAAATAATAACAATACTAATAACAACAAATTAATACAACTCATATTCATAGAGTGTTTTACAATTTGCAGTGCATTTTCGCATGTGTTATATCGGTTTCAACAATGCCAGGAGGTAGATAAAGCAGTTGCTATTATCCCTGTCTTCCACATAAAAAAAATCCAAGTATGCAGGAAGCATCAGAGGGTTCCAATAACTGATACTTTGACAAGGGTATTAATCATTGTAATAGCTAATTTTTACTGAGCATTTCCCCTGTGCTTGTCTGCTTTGTATTTTTTCTACTTAATCTGTCTGAGGATTTACATGGTAGGCATTGTTATTAACCCCCCTGAACAGATCAGGAAGCTGAGGCCCAGAGAAACAAGTACTTGCCTGAAACCACATTATCTACTAATGACAAAGCAGGGGTGCCTCTAAAGCAGCCTGACCCAGGTCTTCACACTCTCCCTATACCTGAACCACTGAACAAATCTGATTAGGTCAGTTGAAATCAGGCAGAAGGATTCTGTGTTTGGGTCTAAGACTCAAACAACGTGGAAAAGACTTGAGTTTCCTTAACTCATGAGCAGTAGATTATAGCAAGGGAGAAGTTAACCATTCTGGAAGACTCCAGTGAAGCATCTGGGCATCTGGAGATCAAAGTAGAGTCCAGCCTGAAAATGAGTAATCTTTTTATCAGTGTGGTGCCGTTCAGTTCAGTTTGCCTTGGCATTGCGTTCAGCTCTCCAGGGTGATTGTAGGGACAAGCCTTTAGAAGGAAATGTCTCTGGTTGGTTCAGAGCACATCAGCAGACCCCCCTTCACAAGATGCAGGCTCTCCCAACCCTCTGTGCCTAGCATGTCTCAACAGATATTGTACTTCTGTGGTCCTGGGTCCCTCACCTAATGTTGACTTGTTAGTGATTATATGCCAGGACAACAGCCACCTGCAATTTCCTGTTGTTATCAGAGGTGACAGTGGACAGCACACTTCTCCTGTCTGTCTCCAGTTAGGTCTTGTCCTCTCACCTCATTCTTTACCCTGAGGAGTCACCCACAAAACTGAACCCATGAGTTGCAGTTTCTGAACCTTTCACTTGCAGCCCCCCTGTTGGCTATAGCCTGGTATCAGTGTCAAGAGGAGCACTTGGGTCCATAACCTTCTGCAGAGCGAGATAAGATCAGTCTACGGAGGTCACTTAACATCCCAACTATTTATACACCTTGAAAATGGAATGTTCCCACCTGTTCATTGTTGCCTCTTAATGGTCACCAGAACATCAGTCACCCAAAGCACAGTGTAATGAGCTGACCTGCCACACCTCCTTATAAGCCACTCGATGCTGCCACCATAAAGATAATAGGAAATAATTTTAAGGTCTCCCAAATTTTTATTACAAGCAAAAGCAAACGACACTCCAGTAAGTGCTTGTTATTTCTTGGTTAAAGTACCAACAGAAAAATGTTTTTCTCTTCTCTCCCCAGCCAAAGAAGACCTTTGGGCAAGTTTTCTGTGGTTTGTTAGATAATTTTGGAATCCTCTGCTTTGGCTTATACCGCCTGATAGACAACGAGAAGCAAAACCCGGAGCACAAAAGGGGAGTATGCCAGTTTGGGAAGAGCTAGCCGCCCATCCAAGCGCAAACGCCGAAGCTGCCTCATTGTCTGTGAAAGACAGGTTCAGAACTCAGGTCCACAGTCACAAGGAAGGGTGCAAGGAAGTAGATTATAATGTCAGAATAAGGAAGAGTGCATATATGACATGGATAAACCCTGGTAATTACGATCCAATGTAAGCCATGGAACAATGGTGTCTCTGTCCCCGGTGAAAACTGAAACACAGACTCAGATTTTGAATCTAGGTTTTTCTTTTTCTTTTTAAACTTAGCCCATCCTTGTCTGTGTAACTTTTTAAAGCTAAATGTCACTGTTCACATTGGAAAGATTTACTTATTTTATGCTGGATTCACTGGGTAAATATTTACTGAGTGTCTATTTTCTAGCCACTGTGCCTTGTACTTATAAATTATGGGAGTTCATTCAAATTTAGGTTTAAAGAAACATCAATCTGAGAGCAGCGGGGAAGATCCAGGAAATGTGTTTAAAGAGCAGGAGGAGAGAAGACAAACAGTAATGTGGGTCCGATCTGAGATCTGCACAGTCAGAGTGGACGGATCCAGTAGAGGAGGAGAAACTAAAAATAATGGAGTGGAAATAGACTGGTAGAACCTGGTCCTGGAGGAAGGAGGAAGAAGCCAAATTACTCAAAATGGAGTAGTCTCAAATAGAAAGACAATCTCTCTGCTCACAGGAGAAAAGAAGGAAAAGAATGGAGGCCAAGGCAAATATAGCTATCGGTGAGGGGTGTGCTTCAGGGAACGTTTATGTAACACTAGGGTTTCTCAGTGAAGTGCAGGCATAGTCGTTACTGAGAGGAAAGATGAAGGGAGTATTCCAGGGAGCTGCAAAAGAGGTAAGAGTTTAGATCAGAGGAATGGGAGGAGAGGTTTACCATGGATTTGTAGGAGCCATTCTAGACTGTCACGTGAAAAGACAAAAGACTGGAGGTCCTGATGAAGTTAAAGAGTCATTGTAATCAAGAGTGTGGGACTGAGAGAGAAAGACCGACAGGAGGTTGTGGTCAGACTGTGATATACTGAAGCACGAGATTTTAGAGGTGAGACATGTCAGGAAACTAGGGTATCTAGTATAGGATCTGGAAAGTGTACTTTGGAGATAAAGATCCCTGGGTAGTAGACATCAAAGAACTGTGTCTGGATGTTGAATTGTGAGCATCATTGACACTGCAGGTACATAAGATGAGGGGGCACCAGAGCTTGAAAGAAAAGGTGTCCCAAGTGCCAAAGGTCTAAACAAACATGGAGGGCTATCGTGACGCCACCGAATCAGGAGGGAGGGCGACAGGGCTGGGCAGCATTAACCACAAAGGTGGTTGGGAGGAGTGAATGAGGCTGAGGTCTCTCTGTCTGCCTCTGCCTGAACTCCTCCCCCAACGCCTCCAGGAAACCTGTGGGACACGGGAATTGCGAGAATGTGCAGCCCATACGTGAGAGGGCCTCAGGGCAGAAAATGAGTTTTCTGTTTTAAAGGGAGTGCATGATTATAGTAGGCCCTGTATAGGATATTACAGTGGTTACAGGGGACTCTGTGGGAAAGATAAAAATGGGAAGGCTAATCAGTAAAAGAAGGTCAACTTGCACTGAGACTGGCATTTAGGAAAGGAGAGATGACCAGTCATTTGGGGCAGCAATGAAAGAATGCAGGATCTAAAGCATGAAAGGTGATCCTGTCTCAGTGTTCCAACAGGAGCACTGGTGTATTAATTACTGTAACTCACATTTACTGAGGCTTTGCTGTGTGCCTGGTACAGTGTAAGGCACCCTGCCTCTCTACATTTTCTCCATGCAGGTCCACACTCTGTGTTTTTTTCAAGATTCATCAACAGTATTTACTTACCAGTCAAGGCTTCAAACACAACTTTAATTTTTGTTTCTTTTCCTCATTGAGCAAACGATACTCTCTGTGAAAGTTGGTAGCATAAGCATCAGGGTGGGCCCAAGCCAGGATGGAAATATCTGGAGTGCATGTCATCCTCCACTTTTGACAAAGCTTGGATACATGCTCATAGCGTTGTGCCAACTGAACTCATCAGTGTAGTGGATGTGAAAATCAAAGAAGCCTGGAGTCAGAAAGGTCTCACCAGACCTATCAGTCCAAACCGCAGCCCCGTCCCTCTCCCATTAAAATAAGGAGAAAAGCAAGGCCCAGAGAAGGGAGATTCTACGCATGAGGATGGTCAGTGGCAGTGGAAGGAGTAAACGCTAGTTTCCCAGTGTCCAGGCTGGGACCTCCCCTGCTGCCCCATGCCAGAGACAGGGACTGTTCACAGAATGACCGAGGAAGCAGAACAAAGCAGATACATCTCCCCTTTTGGCTCAGCAACATATGGCTGCCTTGTTTTGGCCACTGCCCACAGCCACACCGTCCCAGCTGCAGAGGCTCCAACTCACCTTTGCCTTTTCTTACAGGTTTGTGATCACCCGGCCACCCAATGAGTTTAAGCTGCTGCCCTCAGATCTTGTGTATTGTGCCATCCCTTCCAACATTTCGTGTAACAAAAAGGATACATTTTATCAAGGTTCTTTTGAATTTTTAAATTCAGTGCCACAGACATCAGAGACCCCAGAGGCATCTACAGACAAAAATAATCCTCCTACAGATGACCCACTTGACCAGATGACAACATAGCCATTGAAGACATCAATCTATTTTTTGGATCCCAAAACTATCCCTGTTAGTGATTCTAAGCGAGCCGTTTTGACTCAGAGTGGTAAACCCCCTCCCCAGACACATCCAGGTAAAACCATGAAGGAAAATGAAAACATGAAGGAGCCCACTGTATATTCAAACTAGACCTGCTGATATTCTCCACCAGCGCCTAGCTTGCTACCTAGAAGGCATCTCCAGAGATGGTGACTTCAAACAAGGAGAATAAAAATGGAAGCATGCCATTGCCATGCCCATTGCTTAGTGGTTGATCAGCAAGCCCACACTGTTTGGGAAGAAGCAAAATGCTGTTCCAATCCCACTGGATCTGCTGTGATAAATAAAGATGTGATATTAAAAAATGCCTTCATAAGGAAAGCTCATTGCTCTGTGTCCCGCGAGAAGAAAATGCGTTAGTTTGAGCTGTGTTAAAGAAGTCCTCTAGCACTTCTGGGTTCCTCCAGTCAGAGAATGTAAGTAATCAAAATAAAATGAGAAGGACTTGGACAAAGGAGACAAGAAATGAAGAACTGCCAAATAAGAATCTCACATTCTTTCTCCTCAAACAGGCAAGCAGTAAGCTAGTGTATTATCTCCTCTTTTCTTCTCATGTTTTTACGTCCTTCATCTCTGTCTATAGGAGGCGAGAAAGAACAGATTGGTTCCGGTTTGAACCGGAAGCACATTTATGTGAAACTAAGACCTAAGTGTTTGCCCAGTACAAGAATGAACATGAAAGTATTTTGGGATGGGGTGCCTGGGGGAGGTATTGAAATAAATAACCTTCCAAATTCCCTAATTCAAGAATAAAGACATATAACAGAGAAAGCATAAAACATTTCCCCATATTCCACAAGGAACCAATCCACTGCTCTATTAATCTCATGTTTAATTAAGTCATTTCATCTAGATGTTACTTTGTTAACATGGGAAACAGAAGCTCAGCACACACAGAAAGTACTTATTCCCAACTGGCAATCTTATAATGATGAGCTTTGTAAGCAATGTCTTCTTTTTGTTGCATACACCACAGAGGAGAAGGGAAAAGAAAAGCCATATTTCTCACAAATTGTTTTACATAATGTTTATTGTGTCCTTGTCATTTTTCACAACACCATTGCTGATTTGGTATTACTGCCCTATTTTACAAAGGAAAAAACTATGGCACCAATAGCATTGCCAGATAAAGATTATCCAGTTAAATTTGAATTTCTTACAAACAACAAATTTTTAGTACAAATGTGTCTATAAACTACTGCACTTAACTAGTAAGTGATTGAACCAACATGTAAACCTGGCTTGTTTTACTCCAGTGCTTATACACATTATGACTCTAAGCACACAAATAAAATAATACTAAAAAACAAAAAAAAATCATCCACAGGAAATAAAATTTTGTATTAGTTAAGCCTAGGTTGTAATGAAATCAGATTAATCTATGAGGAAAAAAAAGAGTAAATGTGAGGAAAGTTGTCAGAGGCCAAGGAAAATCATTTTTTTAAGCTTGCCTCTCTTCATCTTTCTCTCTTTCCATATAAGTGGTAAAATCCCTGCAACCCCAAATTTGTAGGCAGGGTTAGAGGTGCATGAAAGATTTAATGGGCCTGTCTTTGAGCCTCAAACCCTAATTTCTGAGAGGAAGTATATAGTGGGCTCAGCTTCGGCCACTCTGCCCCACTGCCCGCAGCTGAGGAGCAGGTGCCTCCGAACAGAAGGAAGAAGGAAGGCTCAGGGAAGGAGGGAAGAGTGGGGCATGGCCTGGGAAGACAGGCTGCCAACATCTACTACAAAGACGTCATTCTTTCTCTCCACTTCCTGGGCCGTTTTATACACATAGCGGGTTTAGCATAAACAGAATATTTCCGAGAAAGTATGGAGGAGCCCTGTGTATATTCAAATCCAAAAATCCACCTCTGTGCGTGTATTGACCAGTCTGTTTAGCATCTCAGCTTCAATTCACCACGTTAAAACCTTATCCCACAAATGATCTCATTTCCAACAGAGCAGAGATTTAGAATGAGAAATTCTATATTCTTCAGTGTTTTATTGGACTGGGTATGAGAAATATGCCTAAAAAAAACATTGAGGTACATGCAACTATAGCCAATGTGTTAGCTCTCATACTGCCAATACGGATAAATAAAATTGGCAAGTACCCCTAGATTGTGTGCCAAGTGAGTCTATAACTTCAGAATCAAACCATTTACCTATAGATGGCAACATTTGAATACAAGCCATAACACTGGACCTTTCGGTGATATAGCGGACACTTAACTCATAATGATTGTTCAATTCTTATTAATGAAAGAACTGATATGAAGACAAGAAGAAAAACATGCAAGCAACTTATAGTTCATAAACTTTATGTGGGCCAGTAGTTTTTAAGGGTGTTTTCTTTGATCCTTTGACCCTTTTAAAAAATGTATAAAAGCTATAGCCGTCCTCCCCAGAAATATTAGTATGTGCATATATTTCACAAAATTCATCATTGAAGTGTGAGAGAGGCCATGGATCATTCTATAGTGTATCCATAGTCTTCCCAAATGGCTAATATAGGTCTTCTATAGCCAGTGGAGGGGTCACCAGAAAGAACATGTATCAGCAGAGGCAAGAGACCTGAGTACTTGTTTTAGGAACCTCATTAAACATCTGTGATTTGGGGCAAGTTCTTAAAACTCTCTGGGCTACTTTACCAGCTCATTTCACATTTTGTAAAATCAGGAAGCTGAACTAGAAGATTTTAACATTACTTCCATCTTCATTATTGAACCTATACATGTATTTATTCACTACATACTGTGTATCAGGTGCAGTGCTAGATGCTTAAAATAGAGTAATTGCTAAGAAAACACTGCTTTCTTCATGGAGCATAATTAATGAGATTATTACAGATTGTGTCAAATGCTGTCAAAGAAATATAAACACATTGGTGTGAGAGAGAATGTGGCGGTCAGGAGCCACTGCAGGGTGGGATCCTGTGGAAAAACTGCTTTAGGAAAGGAAACTTGAAGTGTTCAAGAAAGCAAGCCAATGTGCTTAGAGCATAGTGAATAGGCCAGAGGAAGAATTACATGAGATAATATTGGAAAAATGGGTATGACCTGATTAAGAAAGAGTCTGTAGACCACGAGAAAGACATATATTATTCCAAGTGCAATGAGAAATGCTTGAATAATTTTAGATAATGGGAAGTTGTGTTGTCATTAACATTTTCGAAGATCACTCTGGTTCTTATGGTTTCAGCCGTATGACTAAGTGAATTCAACTGGGTTTGAAATGGAACCTTCCAACCAAAGGCAAGAATGAGGTCATATTCAAAAAGGGTGTTTGAGAGAGAGATAGGACTCCTATAGAGAAGTGGTTGATCATTGGCTGAGACTATAATGCCATGTGGAGCCAAGAGATGCACATGACAATGAGACCCAATTTAACCGTCACCTGGGAAGGATCAGCCCATCTGTGTGAGAGAAATTAACAGACTCCTCCTACTGGTCCAGGAAAAGAACAAGAAAATTTATCTTTGCTTAGGGGTATGGGTATAAAAACACACACACAAAAACATGTCTATCATGAGAAATTAAAGCTCCAAGCTCGTATCATGTGCAACTGTAGTACCCAAATTTACATCCTGTGTGGCAGGAATTTAAAACTGAAAACATAATGGAAAAAAAAATCTGGTTCTGGACCAATAAGTACCTTGAGGTAACCTGTAGAAAGAAAATTAATAATGCTTGGCAGGAAAGAATATCATAGTCAGGGCAACTAGGACTCCATGGGGTGGGGTAGGGGGCAGTGAATGTAATACTTTTTTAAAAACTGACAATAAACCCATAAAAACTTACAAATGAAATGAGGAAATTATCTTCTTAAGTGAGAGTCAGCAGACAAATAAGACAAGAGGGTTAGCTTTTGGATGTTAAAACAATCTGGAAAAGATCATAAAACTGATACATTTAAAATGATGGAAAAATTTTAAAATTATGATTGAAGTCATAAAGAAAAAAAAAGGATGAGCAGGCAGAGTTGAAAAAGAATAAAAACTTATAGAAAATGTTGATTAAATTTAAAAATTAATGTAGAATTTGAGCAATAAGTTAGATGTAAATAAATCTGAAGAATTTACTTAAAATGTAAATTGGGAAGATACACACATGACAAATATGAGAGAATTGTTAAGAGACATGGAGGAAAGAATAAAAAAGTCCAGTATAAATAACTCAATTTTCAGATGGGGAGATAATGAGGAAGATGCCTCCCAAAAGTCTTAACATTTTTAGAATTGGTAAAATGCAAGACTGCTGAGATACAAAAAGTCCAATGAGTCCTAAGCAGGAAAATTAAAATTAATGTATATGCAGACAAATTCATACTTAGAAAAGCAGATTTCCACCCTGGCTGGTGTAGCTCAGTGGATTGAGTGCGGGCTGCGAGCCAGGCATTGCAGGTTCGATTCCCAGTCAGGGCACATGCCTAGGTTGCAGGCCATGTCCCCCAGCAACCACACATTGATGTCTCTCTCTCTCTCTCCCTCTCCCTCTCTCTCTCTCTCTCTCTGTCTCTCTCTCTCTCCCCCTCCCTTCCCCCTCTAAAAATAAATAAATAAATAAAAATCTTTAAAAAAAAGAAAAGCAGATTTCCAACAAAGGGGTTGCCATCAAGAAACAGAAAAAAAGAGATAATGGATCGATAACATCAAAATGCCAAGGGGAAAATAACAGAAGATGTAAAAATATGCAAACTAGACTGTCTAAATCACCATTCAAAACAGTTTTGCCTAAGAACACTTAGAGACCTGTATGGAAAGAATGAGAAAACATATACTTCGATGAGAAGAGAATGAACCCCAAAGCATGGAGAAATAAGTAAGGCACCATTATAAAAAATAATAATTGGAAATTGTTGAGGTAAATAAAAATAGATATTACTAATATCTACTATACTATAAATAGACAATTATTATCTATAATAAAATAATTTTAGAAGGGTTAAGAACAAGTTGGAACTAACAGGCAGAAAAAATGGGGACTATGAAAGAGGTGTGATTAAGTAAAACTATTGTAAAATCATAGCACTGTTCAGGAGGAAAGCAGAGATAACTGTAGCATGTAAAGTTTTTTGAAGAATAAAGTCTAAAGACGAAAGGAAAAATACATGACTTCCAAATTAGTTGAAAGAAACTAAGTAGCAAGGGGACAAATAAAAGTCAAGAATGTTGACTCAATTTATAAAGAGCCAGCATTTTTGTAGAAACGCAAATTGAAGGAATTGCATATAAAAAGTAAAGGGTGGGAGTAAGTACAAAGTATATAAGACATTAAATAAATGTAGATGGATCAGTGTTGTTAAAGGATAAAGATTTTCAGAATAGATTTAAAAATCATTATATGCTGTTCATATTATAAACTGTAACAATTCAGAAAATATAAATCTGAAAGAAAATAAAAGAGATATACTAGAAAAATATCGACCAAAAGTGGTCACCTACTATTAGCAGATAAAGTGTACCTCCAAGCAGAAATCATCACTGAGGAAAATAATTTCATTTTATAACCATAACACTAATCTTCAGCTAGCAAACAATATAAGAGTTCTGAAATTTTGTGCATATAACAAGGCCTTAAAATACATAAAACTACAACTGACAAAAATTATAAAAAGAAATTGAGAAATTCACAATCATAGGGAAGAATTCTAACATACTTTTCTCAGAAACTGAAAATCATGCAGAAAAAGTATTTACATAGACTAATATGAACTACATAGTCCTCTCTCTCTCTCTCTCACACACACACACATGCACACACACAAATCTCTAAAGATATGGCTTGTACTCATCATCTAACCAGGTAACTGGTGCTCCAGCCCTCTCAGCCATGGTTCAGCCAGCCACAGAAGAAGAGTGAACACAAAATGCTTTCTCCATGAGGATGCACGCTTCAGAAGTACTCCACGATGCTCTCACTCACAAGCACTGAGTCCTCTGACCAAATCCACTGCAAAGGATCCTGGGGAATGTCCTCTGCTAACTGGACTACAATACACCAACCAAAAATTGGGGATCTGTTACTAAACAAGCAGGGGAGATGAGACTGAGGGAAGAAATGTGTATTCCCTGCCACTGCCTTAACATAAATAATAACATGATAATTTAAAGATACTGTATTTCTTTTCATAGTACTTTGAATTCTTTTAAAAGGTAAAGCACATAAAAATGGATTTAATGAGTACAGTACATAGAATGTAAATAGGTCCATGGTGTCAGCAATGCATGGATGGGCTGCATTTGAACACAGGTTGCTTGGAGGGATGCAGGAGCTGGGGGAACATCACTGCCTCACCCCCATCTGAACGATTGCCCTTATTGTAATCTGAAAAGTGCATACCATTTCTGTGAGTCTGACTGCAGACCCCAGTGCTGGGAGACAGAAGAAAGCAAAAGGTTAGGTTGCTGTCCCAAAGACATTTCCATTTGGGCCAGGAAATAAGTTAAATAAATCTCTCAACTCTTCATGTATTCTCTATACACAAGATCTTGATACAGTGATAGAAGACAATTCACAAGTCAGTGTGTGGTATTTTTTGCAACTATATAGTTTTAACTAGCTTGATCTAATAGAGATTACATAGAGAGATGACTAACAGTAGCAAATGGACATTTTTTAAGTCAACACACCCATAATTTTCATGAATTCATCATCAAGACCATTCTCTATCAGCCAATGCTACTCTACCAACCACATTGCAATGCAATTCAAGATTGGTAACAAATACCCAGACCTCGAGAAATAAAATTTACCAACATATTTGGGAATAAACTCAAACATAGGTCAAATTTAAAAGTTCATACTGGGTATTAACAAACTTGACATGCAAATGATAGTGAAAAGACTATATTAAAATTTGTGGCATTCTTCTTCAACAAATGGTGGTGAAAACATTGGATATACACGTGCCAAATATAAAATGGGACCCTTACCTCATATCATACACAAAGATTAACTAAAATTAGATTAAAGACTTAAATGTAAGTCTCGAAACTATGAAACACCTAAGAAAAAAGTAGGGGAAAAACATCAAGACTTTGGATTTAACAATGATTTCCTGGATATGGCACAAAAGCACAGACCACAAAAGCAAAAATATCTAAGCGGGATTACATCAAACGTAAAAACTTCACAGCAAAGGAACTAATCAGCAGAATGAAAAAGCAATCTACTTAGTGGGAGAAAATATGTAAAGAACTTCTATAATTCAACAATAAAGAAACCCAAACAATCCAATTAGAAAATCATAAAGAACTTGAATAGACACATTTGCAAATGGCTAAGAAACATAAGAGAGCATCACCAATCATTAAGAAAATGTAAATCAAAATCAAAATACATACATATAATGAAATATTATTCAGCCTTTAAAAAAATGGAAATCCTTTTATATGCTACAACATGGATGAACCTTGAGGACATTATACTAAGTGATTTTCAACTTTTTCATCAGATGGCACACAGAATTACTAAAAGTCTGTGTCACACCAAAAATATATTTTTTGTTGATCTGACAAAAGAACAGGTATTATTTTGATTCATTCACACCAAATGGGTATTTTTGTATTGGCTGTTGTCATTTTTTTTTATTTGACCATCTAAGGAATAAAAGGTCAGTGCTCCCAACTAAATAGTCAGGTATTGCATGTTTTAGAAATTCTTGCAGTGCACTGATTGAAAGTCACCGTGCTAAAGGAAACAAGCCAGACACAAAAGACAAACACTGAAGATTCCACTCATATGAGGTTTCTACAGAAGTCAAACTCTTACAAAAAGGAGAATGGTGATTGTCAGAGACCTGGGGAGGAGGAAAAGGGAGTTGTTCAATGGATACAGAGTTTCACCTTTACAGGATAAAGACGTTTTAGAGATCTGAGAGCTGTTGTACAATAATGTGCCTATAGTTAATCACAGCTGTAACATAAACTTAAAAATGGTTAAGGTGCGCCCTGGCTGATGTGACTCAGTGGATTAAGCACCAGACTGTGAAGCAAAGGGTCGCCAGTTCAATTCCCAGTCAGGACACATGCCTGGGTTGCAGGCTGGGTCCCCAGTGAGGGACAGACGAGAGGACAACCACACATGGACGTTTCTCTCCCTCTCTTTCTCCCTCCTTTCCCCTCCCTCAACAAATCAATAAATAAAGTATTTCTAAAAATGGTTAAGATGATAAATTTTATGTTTTGACCACAATAAAAAAATAAGCTATACATATAAATCAGTACAAAGAAATGAATTTGTAACCTTATATGCATATGTGGAAATAGATTAAAAGTTAATTTAAAATGAATGAGCTGATTGTTTAATTTAACAAATTAAAGAAATAATAGTGAGAGAGTAAACTAACATAAGTCTAAAGAGAGTTCACATCACCCTTGGTATTTATTTCCCGGTGTACTCGTCTGGAACGGAAAACCAGAACACAAATCCAGAGTCTCCTGCACAAAATAGCTAACCATCTGTTATTTTGAGAAATAGCAAAAATGCTCTCTATCAGACAGATTGTTCAGGTATACATAAAATATGTAATATATAACTATTATGTTACACATTTACATATATACCATATATACATAGCTAAATATGCATACATACATAAGTACACACAGACATAGTGGCTTCTGGAAAACTAAAATATCTGGAGGCTTGGTTTTAATGACCTCTCCTAACATTTAACTATTCAGCATGTTAACTTCTACTTAAGACCTACAATACATTCCGAACAACTCTAACTCTTAAATCCTCAGGCTAAGTACCTCCAAACTGTAGAGGAGTTGAGGGAAGTTGGAGTTCAGTGACGGTGGTGCATGGTTTCCTGGAGAAACAGTAACTCGTGGTTCAAAGCCAGGAGTTGATTCTTCCAGAAAACAAAGAGCCCAAGCTCTAAAAGCCGTCTGACAGTCGATCCTGGACTGGTATGTTCAGGGAGGGCTGGAAGGGGAGATGGAGAGGGTGCAGAGAGAAGAATGATGGCTGCTGGAGATGGAAGAGAGGGAAAAAGGCCCTAACACTAATTGGGTTTGAAAGAATACGGAATGAGTCCAGCCCCTGCGTGCAGAGAAGAAAAGACCCTGGACAGATGATGCTAAATTCAGATTAAACTAACTGCAGGTTCCCTGGGGACATCACAAGGTAAACCTGATTGTCTCTGTCATTTACAATCATTATCAGGCAGACGGCCTCTGTAATTTTACTGGGGAGCCAATTAACAGACCCTGAAGCTAGGGGGTGAATGCCCCAGCCCTCCTCTTGTTTTTGAAAAGGAAAAATGAGGCAGAATTTGTGCCCGTGTCTCTGATGGTCGGATAACTTCAGACAACCCAGTGACCCCTCAGCTCGAGTGAATGGCTGAAGTCAGCCCTTTCTCTGCTTGCTTTTACTCTCTTTCTCTCACTATTCAAATTAGCTCAAGATAGCCCAACAAGACTGGCTACTTTCTTTTTGGAGATATGGAAATGCTAGTCATCTTTCGCTCCTTCTTGTCCTCAAGAAAATATCTTTGCAGCATTCCGTCTTGCAAGTAAGTGGGGAGAGGCCAGCGAAGGCACTGAGAAGGCAGTGCCTTCAATTCATCACTCAGCCCCACTCTGTGCCCTGACACCATTTTTTCTCACGACTTTCTGTCACAGTCAGACTTTGTAACCAGTTGCCTACATTCACTCCCTTATCTCCACATCTCTGATTCACTACTCAAGCCACCCCAACCTGCCTGTAACCCCCATTATTCTGCTAGAAATACTCTGTCTCAGGTCACGAGTGTTAAAGTCACTCTGTGGAGCAAAATATTTAGTGCCGGCCCGAACTGTGGTCTCAGCAGGATTCAGCACCGCTGGTCTCCAACCTAAAACATCGTCTTCCCTTGACTTATGTGAAACAAAACTCCTCTCATCTTCCTTTTGCTTTTCTGACTGTGCACGCTCAGTGACCTTGAGCTCTGCTCTGATACAGCACAATTCGGTATCAGCATTACTCAAAGCTTGATTTAAGGCCCTTTTTTGCAGGGGGTCTCAAGAATCTCTAAGTGATCCAGATAATGAAAAAACACTGGAGAGCATACACCTGCCATTAAAAGGATAAGGACATTTACCAAAAGCCATCATTTTCATGCAAGAATATGGGCCCACTCTTGCCAGGTTTTTTAATTTTTTTCAGAGAAATTGAGAACTCTAATCTTTATATAAAAATATTATGCTTTTAAATTTTTGTTTAGAACTATGATGGAGTTGTAGCAGACCAACCCTAATGGCAAGAAAAAAAACTTTTTAACTGCATAAAAACCTTTCAAAATACCGATTTGAAGTAACTATAGAACAACACAGTAAGAACTAAAAGGCTAAGATCCAAGAGAAAAGAAAAACACGGAGGTGAGCTCACCATTCGACACTCTTTTTCCCTCAAGGCACTTGCCAGTTATTGTAGCAAGTGGTGCTAAACAAGAGATCAAGGTGAATTTTAAGGCTAAGAGCTCTCAACAGTCCCGTGGGGCTGGGAGGAAAAAGAAAATTGGAATTGAAGGTTATCAAGGCAGCTTGGAGTTGAGGGGACTCAGTTTTAAAGGAAAGAGGATTGGAAAACAGTGAGCATGACTTTATGCTGTTTTTTACCCAGAGGGAACTGTTTATTCCTAATACTTTCAACATGAGAGGCTGAGAAGTTAAGAAGAAAAGGATCAGCTATGAAGCTAGAAAGCTAAGGAGAGCTTTTGCCAGCCTCCAAGAGGGAGGTGAAAATTGGCATCCAAGGCCTGGCAAGGGGGACAGACGCAGGTAAACAACCTTTGCTTTCAGGGAGAGTCTTGAAAGGTCCTGCTTTAGGATTGCGTGAAACTCGCAATAGAACAGTTCTCACGAAGCCTGATCGCAGCTTAAGTGCCTCCCATTTTCTGATTGAATCAAGATGATCCATCCCTGCTATGATTACTTATAAGTAAGAAATTAATTCTCTCTGTTGCAAGTTAGCATTATTCAGAATTTCCACGCTCTCTCTACATGTTGTCCAGCATTCACCAAAGTGGTTGGAGTCAGTCTTATCTCTGTCTCAATTTATGCTTTTCTCTAGTAACCTGAGTTAACCTCCAGATAGGCCAGCAAGCCTTCTTCACCTTTCTGAGATATTGTAATGTTAATAGTCTTTACTCCATTTTTTTCTTTAAGAAATAAATAAGTAAATAATCACCATGGACGACAGTGGAGAGACTCAAAAGACAAAAACTAAGAGAAAAGAAATAGAAAATGGAGAAAGCCCACAGATGGTCTTGATATAGTAACAGAAAGACTTTAAACTGTGATTAGCATGTTCAAGAACTAGGAGATGCTTCCAGGCAGGTGCGGAGTGTCAGTGTGGAGGGGTCACCCCAGTATGACAGGTATGGGTATTCTGCCTGCTTTTTAACCATGAAGAAAACAGACCAGGAGGCTCTTGCTACAGTGGTCCAAAGGTTTGGTGGGATGCTTCAGGGCCTGCAACAGCAAAACCAAGTGGAGCAGTAAAGCAGAAGAGAGACCAGATTGAAGGCCCCTATCTAGTTGTGTGGGGTGTCCGTGGGCCTGAGCAAGCCCCACAATGCACGGAATGATGTCAAAGGTATCCACTGTCATCAGCAAAGACTGCAGTCAGAGCATCAACACCACTGGGAATCTCAAGCACATGAAGGATGCTTTGTGCAGCTCAGCCAGCTTGCTGAAACTGTGGAGAGCCTCAAGCATATTTCAGTGCCCGGACTGTGAGGAGACCCAGGACCTTATTAAATAAGGGCTCTTCTGCAGGCTCACCAAAACCTAATGGACCTGGAGTGCTCCAAAGATGAGTTAATGTATGAGCAGCCCTTCATGGAAAGTGGGAACATGCACAACTTGATTCTCAGCCATGGCTGTTCAGAAGCATGAGGGACTCTCTGATGAGCAGGCCAAGAAGCTATGGATGGTGCCACAGAGGTCACTGGTCGCCATCCCCCATGACTCCAGTTTGCTAGCCTTGGTTGTTGGGATCACTGAAAGGGGGAAAAAACTGATAGGTGCACACCTGACCCAAAAAAGCAAACTGTTTTGTTCCTTCCAGGAGGCCCAAGAATTGGAAGGAGAAGATGTCTGCCATCTTGGACAGAAATACAAGAATCGAGGGCACACAGGCAGACACTGGAGAGTCTGACAAGAGGTGGTTTGTCTGTGACCTGGAAATCATAAGTGAGTACATCCTGGATGACCTCATCTTTCCCTAAAACCTGATGGTTACGTGTTTTCTGCCCTACTATGAGGTTTTTAGAAAGCTCCTGAACACAAACCACAAGGCCCCAAGTTCATGGATACAAGAGCTTGAGCTGGGAGACCTAGAAGCAAGTGAGATCACGAGCCTGTTGTTGTGGGCCTGAAACACTTACCCTGGCACAGGGATGATGGGGAACATGGAGCTGGCCCCGGGAGTGGACATCGACGGCCTGGAGGTTTCACCTTCTCCAAACATGGTCTCTGAGCTGTTCCCTGCGTACGTGTCAACTCTCTCTTCAAACATCATTGTCTGGCTACAGAAAGGCCCAGAAATAGATAAGAAAGACTGCATTAAAAAAAGCACTGACCCTGAAGCTGACCAGTATGGGTACTACCACCCAACAATCCCTGTCATTATTTTCCAGATGTTTGAACGGATCCTTCAGGTTGCTGCTCAGAGACATACATGAAGATTTGAAAATAAAGGTACTAGTTTGTATCTTCAGTTAAATAGATACAAAGATGAAGGTTAGTTGTACAAAGAAATACATATGGGAAACTACAAGTATATATAATAATAGCAATCATCAGTCACTGCCAGAACCCATAGTCAGTTTAAAAAGGCAGCACTTAAGAAATGAAATAGAAAAGGGTGTGTTTCTGAGCCAACCACACATGGACGGGATTGGAGACACCATTGCTCCCGAGAGCTGCTGCAGCCTGCCAGACGGGGTCTTCCTGGATCTGGAGCAACATCCAGGAGCTGATGCCACAGAAGTGGCTCTGGCTCAAATGCTATAGACATCATCTGTGCCATCATGGAAGAATAGCTCAATGATTTTTGCCAAAATTGAAAGACCATTTAAGTGAAATCATATGGTATTTAGTGAAATCATATGGTATCTGTTTTTCTCTGACTGGTTTATTTCACTTAGCATAATGTTCTTACTGAACTAACAAGCAAAATACAAACAGACTCACAGACAGAGCAGGCTGACATCTCTGGGTGGCAGTGGGGATAGGGGGTTGAGGGATTGAGCAAAAAGGCAAAGGACTCATGGACATGGACAAGAGTGTGGTGATTGTAGGGGGAGGATATAAGGGGGAACAAATGATAATGGAAAAATACAATGAAAATAAATCAAAAAATAAAAGGCCATATAGAAACAGGATGTTGGGCATAGTGGTGGAATAACCGTGGATCCTCATGCAGAAGCATATCTCATTCTAGAGCCCAAAGGGGCACAAGCAGGGTGCTGAGAGGAGGGTCAGGGAGGTGGAGCATCTTCTTCTGGTTCCAGAAGCTAGCTTCTGGATTTGGCGAAGATACAGATGGGCGTGGTACACAATTATCACCATTGCAGAGGTTATTAAGCAAATAGACCCTTCTCTGCGCTACCTGGAAGTCTCAACTCCGGCCGGCAAATACCCAGACATCAGGGATGACTACATCAGCACGCTGCTGGCCGTGCCAGGGGACACCCACTGGGACAGGAAGAACAGACCATCACTGAGACTCTGGAACAGGGCCTGATGCAGGCAAACCAAAATGATGTGTCCACCTTCAAGGAAATCAGTTCTGAGACTAACTGTGCAAAGTTTCTCAAGTAGCCAGTCCATTTCCAGTTTTGTGGACATTTTCTGCACTGATCGTTCCCAACTTCAGAAAGATATTTAAGCAAGAGTGACTCTCAAGGACCCGCACTAGGTGTTTTAGTTCCTAGTGTCTGTCTCTTTAGGAGCCGAGCATGTTGTTTGTGAGGTGCCCAAGCACATGGCTTCTTGACTAACAAGCCCTCTGCCAGCTGTGATTCTTCAGGCTTTCTCATTTTTATTGTCACCATTCTTTGTGAGGCAGGATGCTGATGTCCAGCGCCTCATGGTTGGTTGGTTGTCATGGTGGTTAAAAGGAGAGTGGAGGGGACAGAGGCTCTGTCTTCAGTCGTGCCTTGGTCCTCATGCACTTCTGCATGGTGTAAGACTTCTGAAATCCCAATACTTAATAAAAGAGCCTAGAATCTGGCAGAGAAATGAAAATTAGAGAAAGAAAAACTGGATGACAACATGGATACATTTACTGAATTTGTTTATTAGCTCTAATTGTTCTTAGTGGAGTCTTTAGAGACGTCTACATACAAGATTGATATCTGCATACATGGACAATTTTGCTTCTTCCTTTTCCATTTGAATGCATTTTACTTTTCTTACTTGTCTAATTTCTCTGACTTTCAGTACTGTGTTGAATAAGAGTGAAGAGTGGGCACTGCTGTCTTGATCTGATCTTAGAGGAAAAGCTTTCAACCTTTTAAATTGTTTTATAATTTTCAGCCTTCAAGTCTTTCATCTCTTTGGTTAGATTTACTCCTGAGTATTTTAATGTTTTTGATGCGATTGTAAATGGGACTGTTCTAGTTTCTTTTTGGATGGTTCTTTTTGGATGGTTTTTGTATATGGAAATGTAACTGAATTTTCCATGTTGATTTTGTCTATTAGTTCTAACAAGTTTTTCTATGTGTAAGATCATGTCATTTGCAAAGATAACTGTATTCTTCCTTCCTAATTTGAAGGCCTTTCCTTTCTTTTACTTGCCTAACTGCTCTGGCTACATCTTCCAATACTATGTGGACTAGAATTGGTGAGAGTGGGCATCTTTTTGAATGGGCACATTTGTGTTTGTATCCTTTAATTTTTGTTAGCATTTTATAAATAAAATCCCTGACAATTCCAATATTTCTATTCTTAGAAATGTAAATTTTTGTGTTTCATTTCTGCTGACTTTCAGCTTTACTTGCATTCTGTTGGTTAGGTGATATTTTATTTTAAGAATATTATTGATCTTGGTCTGTGGAATCATTTATTGAATGATTTCTTCTTCCTGATAATAACTTTATAATAGTCATCAGCTTCTAGGTCGACTGCATCCCTGCAAGCTGTCCACCTTTGGGGGCTACCAACCTGTTGCATCTCTGGCTATAGTATATGGATTTTTGTTTGCTTGCTTCTCTGCTTTGAAGTGTAGTCCACAGATACAGCTCCTCTAATTTTTGTGTAGCCAACAATGCCTCAAAACACATTTCCTATGCAGGTTGTATATTGTCTTCAGTGAAAGGGCCCTCCCAGAACACCTGTCAACTATAGTGGCAGAAACAAAAGTTCTAGTTTATTTTGGCTAGAAAGCAAATGAGATGTTTTCATGACCAACTTTGATAAACTCTGGCCAAAAGCAATGCTATGCAGGGGTCAGGTGGAAGTATGACACAGAGATGGTGGAGGTAGATGCCAATGAACTCAATTATTCGTCAATTTCCAACCATCTGGCATTTTGAGGAGTGACAGTTTGGGGGAATTAGGAAGAGAAAAACACTCTTGGCATGTACATGGGCCTTCTTATGGAGGGCCTTGGCAGAGGTAGTGGCATGCGGGTGTAACAAATCAGATTAGATACTGTCATTGTATAGAGGGAGCATGTATAGTTTATACCATGAAGCTGTTTATTGGCTTCTAGAAATCTGTGTGTATATAATTCTCATATTCTTGTACCCTTTCTTTTACCTTTCTTAAAAGGTGACTTAAGATAATCTATCACAGAACCAAAGAAATTAGACTTCCTATTCCTACTGCATAGAGCTCCTCAGGGACCTCCCAGGTTGCAGGTCTCTCCAGAGTGGCCTGAGTGGGGTTGGAAGAGCAAACTAGAGCCTGTGCAACTAGGAAAAGGTTAAGTTCATGTGTCAACAAATGTCTGGCTGTCTTGCACCACAGCCGGAAATGTTCTATTATTTTGAACAGCAAAGGCCAATCACCTTAATAGTTCAACAATTCTTTGGAGTGGTCAATTGATTTTACACATGGAGTTTACCTGTGCTTCTGATGTCGAGTTTGCTGTAAGAGCCTCCAAACAAGCTGATTCTGTGTTGGATGATGGGATATGAAATCCAACCAGCACAGTGGTGCAAAGAGTAATGACTAAACTGCTTCCACCTGACAAATGGGAATAAAACACACAGATATTTGAGAGATGGAAATACTTGCTTTGGGGTGCCTGAAAGTCACCTTTATTTTTCATAAAATACAAAGCAGATAGCTACAATCTCAGCTGACTGAATTTCTATTGTCCTGGCTCCTAGAATAGCCTCAAAATAAGTTTTACTTTGATAGTAAAGCTAGAAAATACAGACTTCAATAAGCCCTGGGCTTTTGTTGAGGAGACCAGGGGCTTAATCAGAGACAGGAGAAGTAACTCTGACTCTTATGGAACCTGTGTATCAAGAATTTGATTTAGATGTCTCCATTAATGGATGTCCATGAATTAACATGCACCAAAATGCGCTTGTCTCTTTATAAAATTATCAGTACTCAGCTGACTGATACTGGCATTTGAATCATGGATCTAAGTGGCAGTGCTATCTAAAATATGTGTAGATTATGAAAAATCAGATCAGCAGTTGTCTATATAGAGGAGCAGAACCCTTGATTGGCAACCCCTCCCAGATGTTAGTGGGGACATAATTGATGAATTCTGAACAGGAATAGAAGGCTGGGTCTCTTGGCATGGTGGAAGGGGACCTTAGAATTTTACTGGGTGACTGTTTACCAATCACCATAGAAGTATCTTAATGCTATATTGACCAATATTGTCATGTCAGTGAATACTGGCCACATATCCATCTCTTGAGAGATTTTTCTAGAAGTCCTACTACTTTCCAGATGATACGTGTAATATTCATTTGGTCATGTGGCTGAGATTATTTTAAGACTCCTTATATTATTTTTTTCCAATCAAAGCAGTTGTTAATTACTTGACGTATTTTCTTAGCCCTTATTCTTTCTTCAACCCACTGCAGTTGGTCTTTGTATTAGACATACCACAGAAACAATTCTTGTCAAGGTCACCAGACACCTGCGTGTAATTCCGTACAGGGGCTAACTTTGTGTTCTTATTTCACATGAACTCTCAGCACTGTATGTAGATTAGCATTTCTTCTTCCGAGAACCCTTAATTTATTTCACTTTCATGATACCTCCTTTCCATTGGTTGCTCCTTCCCAGGCATATTGACTAGACCCCATTATTAGAATGTTCCAGAGCTCAGCCCTGGCTGGTGGGGCTCAATAGATTGAATGCCAGCCTGCAAACCAAAGGGTGACTGGTTCAATTCCCAGTTAGGACACATGCCTGAGTTGTGGGCCAGGTCCCCAGTGGGGGCACACGACAGGCAATCACACATTAATATTTCTCCCCATCCCTTTCTCTCTACCTTCTCCTCTCTCTAAAAGTAAATAAAATTGTCCAAAAAAAAGAGAGACTGTTCCAGAGCTCAGCGCTAGACTGCCTCATCTTCTCTAGGTTTATTATCTTCCTTGGTGACCTCATCCAAGTCCATAACTCCAAATGTCTTCTAAACTCTACATGACTTTAAAATTGATCCCTTCAGCCTTCATATCTCCCTGAGTTTCATGAGTTCACGAATTTCAGCACCAGGATTTCTGATAGCACGTGAAATTTAATATGGCCAAGACAGAATACTGACTTCACCATCTCTTGAACTCGGTCCTCTCCTCCTCCATTATACTACATCTCAGTTAGCTCCACGCATATGTACCCAGTTGCCCGGGCCAACAGAGGAAGGAAGGCCCTATCCTTTCTTTTTCTGGAGCCCATAGCCAAACAATAGGAAGTTCTGTCACTTCTTAGTCTAAAACACAACTTGGTTCCATGTATTCATGGACCACCTAGTTCACCCTATTTCATCACTTTAAAACTAGACTATTTTCCTGGCCTCCTAAGAGATTTTATTTTAAATTACAAGTAAATTCATTTTCGGGTGTTTTTTAAAAAGATTCATTGCCTCCACTCACTGCTGTATTCTTGTTACTTAGAATAGTGCTTCACACATATTAGGTTCTGTGAATAGATATTAGATAAATGAATTAATAATAAACGTGAGTTTTTATACCAAAGGGATACTTTTCATAGTTTTACAAAATCTTACTTAATTGACAAATAAATGTATAATTCATCAAAACATGTGTCCTGAAGTTCCCTACCACTAAAGGCAGGAACAAAAGCAGTTCAGAATAATGGCAGCTCATTATTTTACTGCTATGAAAGATATTCTGTGTTTAGGCATTTTTACACATGGGGTCCTGATCTGAGACTCAGAGGAAATCTTCTTAGCCTGCTGCTGAAGAGTTAGCACTCCAAGAAGTCTGGGAGAATTGTTCTTTTGAAAATATTCTTTAGAAAGTGTGTGCTCTGTTAATCTATGTGTTTAAAGTAGACTATTAAGTTTCACACTTAATAGAACCTCCCATTTTCTTAAGTCGCTCCAACATTTTCCAAACACGCTCCTCATTGCATTCTCATTTTATTCTTGCCTTTTAATAATCTTCAACCCAAATAACCTAAGAAACCCTCATTAGGCAAACATTGTCTTCCTACTAGGGAAAGGAAAGCTGAGCATTGGTCATGTGTGGAATGCAGAATAAAGCTGTCTTTAAGGCTGAGAGACACGGGCTTCAGTTCTGGCTCTGCTGATTTGTTGGACATGAATTTGGGGGAGTGACCTAACTTTTCTGAATATCATTTTCTGACTCAAGAATGGTTGCTAACAATGCCTCCGTTATAAGGTACTTGTGAGTACAGGAAAATTCTACCTGGGTCAGTGCACGCATTTAAAGTGCAGACCCCATGCCTGGAACTAGTTGATTTTGGAAAGCTGCTTTGTTCTGGACTTTCCCACCAAGGGCATCATTTTGATCTTTGTCCATCAAACATTACTGATTACTTTTACTAGAGCCAGTGACAGAGCCTCCCTCTTCCCGAGAACCAGATAACTTGAGGACAATGAGAAACAGGAGAATCCTGAGACAGTTGTAATGTCTCACTCATTACATTAAACATGGCTACCTGAGCTGACTACAGTCACTCTGGAGATAATCAATAGACATTTCAGAATGAATTAATAGATGAAGATGGATGATTTTTCCTTGGTCATTTAACTACTAGATAAATCTGACCACATTTTTCATTAGTTCGCTGTACTTAACAGGTAAGAGACTCTTGGATTTGCAAGATGATACACAAAGGAGAGTGGCAGGGCTGAATGTGACTAGAAAGCCAGAAGGAATGGGACCTGAGCTGAGCTGTGAGTTTCAGAGAGCAGAGATTCCATTCTGAAGAGAAAATCCTTTACTGGATCAAGGCTGCTTTTGCATGATTCTATTATCACCAGGAAGAGGAGAAATAATCATATTAGGTGTCTGCTATACTGTTCGACGTGGCTTGGCTTACACTACTTTTGAAGTCAGACAGGTTCAAATGCTTTGCATGAGCGAGTTATTCAGAAGACACCCGATCAATAAGGCAGGTGCTGCCAGAGCCAAACAGGGAAGTTGTTTGATGTTGACAATGGCATACATTCTTGTGCGGAAAGGAGTAATCCATTCAGTCACAGTTAAGAAAGTTATATGTGTGTTGCTTTTGGGATCAGAGGCAGTGCCATCTGGGAATGTGGCCTCCAGGCAGGCCGGCAGGGTATCAGCATGGCTGTGGGTCCTTCAGGGGCAAGAGCAGCCCTTCGCTGAGCGTCCCTGGCCTCTGAGTGGAAAGGGGGATGTTCGCACACACTGTCCCATAGGGCTGCTATCAGCATGAGCTCCACCTCCTCTTGTTTTCAGATCCTGAGCATCGTATCAGTTTGTATCCAGCTGACCCCTTCCATTGCCTCTCCCTGAAGTCCAGCATGGTCTACAGCAAGGCCCGGGCTCATTCGGGGTTCTGCCGATTTCAGGTCAGGCTTGTTAGAAGCCCACGATGGACCACAGGTGGCCAGGGAAACATCTTTCCACCTGTCCCTCACCATAGAGATGGCCAGTAGAAACAAATGAAATAAGAGCTATGGTCTTGTGAGAGTCAACTATGAATATTTTTTCCAAACTCCAGTGATGTTATTAGCTTGGAATTGGCTATAGGGGGAATATTTGCACCATGGATACTAGCAAACTATACAATAATGTTTTTTGTGTTTTGTTTTAAGTTTTGAGAGCTCTTTGTTGAACATTTACCAGTATAACACTTGGTAAGGGGCAGGGGCAGAAGGAAGAAATATACAATTCAAAGTCCTTAATTACCCCTGATACTGTCTCTCCTGGTGGCTGTTTAAATGGCTCAGATGAACCTCTTCTGTATAGTTTGACAACCATAGCCAGCCACAGAAGGTTTTGTGTGGGCTTTTTAAAAAAAATCAGATTTGTATTTCAGAAAGGTAACCCTGGCTGGCCACAATGAGTTGGGTAGACTGACAGGGTATAAAATCAGACATGATATCAGAGGCAAAGAAATCAGATGGTAATCTGATTGCCCTCATCCAAATAAAGGCTTATGAGGCCTGAACTAAAGCAAGAGCAATGGAAATAGAGAAAAGAGATATAATACATGTTAGAGAAATAGAGATCACAGGACTTATTAATTGATTGGGTGTCAGGGTGAGAAAAAGAAAGGACTGCACGATAACTTTCAAGTTTCATATGACACTGCTGTTCACCAAGACAGAAAGATTAGCAGACTTTGGTGGAACGACATATATTTAGAGCAAGTTGAAATGCCTGAGACAGGAGGATGGGGCTGAAGAAGCAGAGGTGACTAGAATACATTTGAAAGTCAGCAGGTGATGAGAAGGGATCACTAGGGATGGTATGAAGTAAGAAGTGGACTAGGGAAAAAACGCAAAGAGTTAGAGAACTGGTTAGCCATTAGTATAAAATATTGGGTCAAGACCAAGAAACAGGAAATAAACAAAGAACGCATACGGTTTAGCAGCAGATTGTTAGAGTTTTTTGCCAGGCCAGTTTCTGGGAGCTCAGGAAAAGAAGCAGCCAGACTGCAGGTGTTGGAAGAACAGTGAGCAGAAGGTGGAAATAACAGAAAGCAAGTAAGAAACACAAATTTGAAGCTTGGAAGGTAGGAAAAGCTGCAGGGAGAGGCAGAGTCAAGAGAGGATTTTATTTTTAAAATGGAGAACAGATTTGATCAAATTTTGTGCTATGCAGAAGGGACCGATAAAAATGAAGTTGCCAATTTGAGAAAGAGAAAGGGAATCACAGATGCAGTAAGGTCTTAGATGAGACAGGAGGGTGAGTCAAGACCACAAGTGAAGGGAATGACCTTAAGAACAGAAATAACAGTTCTTCTGCAAGACCAGAGGGATGGCAGTGAGAATAACTGCAAACATAGATAGACTTTGGATTGCTGGAAATTGAGGGAGCTTAAACCTCATGTTCTCAGATTTTTTCCTTGAAGTTCTGAAAAGTTTAAAGAGAGTGGTAGAAGTTTGAAATAACAATCATCGGGAATGGGAGAGGGCATAGCACTCCATTTTAAGCCAACATTTTATTTAATGTACAGGCATAATTTTATTGTTCTTTTTTTGTAATATTTTATGACCCTCCCTTTTAGCAGCTCCACTATCACAAATATAATAGCATATCCCACTGTATTACTGTTGCTCACTTGATTACCTAGCAATAAACCCAGATAAGGTAGGAACAGTGCTTCAATCCTAGCAGAGTGCCTAAAGTAGAATGGGTGATTAACGAATATTTGTTGAGTGGAAGAATGAGTAAATGAGGAGATGTCTGAATTCTTGCAATCTTCTCAACTAAACTGTAAACTCCACCGCATCTTAAATTTGGTTGGATTCCTCAGCATTTTCATGACAAAAAAGCTGCACAATCAGAATAAAATAAAATGAATGGGGTCACTTCAAGACCAAAGTGTTGACATGAAAATCAAGAAGTAGAGGCCAAGGAAGATGCCTATTATGAGATAATGGAGAAACAGGATTCAAACCCGTAGAAGAAAATGCACCTCTCTTCCTCCCCCCAATGACTTCCAGTTATCCATTTCCCCCCAGTTTTAGGGAAGGTGTCTTTTGATCATCCTAGTGCCTAATATTTTCCAGTTAATCATGGAATCAACAAGTCATGCATGAGGATTAGCAGCATCCCTCATCCAGTCTATTCTCTGGCTTCTTACACTGTAACCCCCATGGACCGAAGACTGAGCTCCAGAGGGGTAAACAGTTATTGTCAGATGTGTCCCTGCACTGTCTTTTCTCTAGTTCTAAAACTGTGCTCCCAATTGCCAGCCCTCTGTACTAATAGACAGAGAGAAACCCTTCAGGCAGGCAATGAAAGGCAGCTCCTGCCTGCACTACTCTGAGGTGTCCCATAGCAAATGATCGTGGCAGGGAAATGTCTTAATACAGCATGTTGTTTAGCATAATTGATGTTCAGATGCAGCATTGGTAGAAACAAGCCCAGTTAATTGGTCTCTCAACCTACATTAGCTCTTGCATTGCAGCCAATTAGGCAAGGGCCAGAGGGCCCTTTGCTTGGCCATTAGAACCCCCCACACTGGGACCAGAAAGGTGCTGGCAGTCAGACAGCAGACCCAGTGTGAGTGACTGCAATGAACAGTGTGCGCAGCTGCACCACAGCCGGAGCCATCTGTCCATTTAGGAACATGAGACCTTACACAACCAATCTTAAAGGCGACAAAAAGAAGGTAATGTTCAGGGGAAGGAAATCTGGGCTCTTTTAAGGGGGAGAGCACTGAAGGAATCTTTGAAGATTATAGACTTGAAAGAAATACACCTAATACTAATCCTACAGTAAAATTTCTAATGAACTAAGAGCCTGTCTCTGCTCTCCGAGACCCAGTGTTTTCAGAATGCCCTGGACTTAGAAAGGGAGGACACATTTCAAGGGAACAATGTAAGGTTGATGCTCAAAGTGAGATCCTCGGGCCAGCAGCACCATCTCCCTCCATGAGGGTGTTAGGAATGCAGATCACAGGCCAGCTCTGACTCACTGACTCAGAATCAGCATTTGGACCAGATCCCCAGGTGTTCCATTAAAGACTGGGAAGCAGCCCTCTAGGCCAGGGATCAGCAAACACGTTTTATGAGAACACAGCATGACCACTCATTAGCCTCTTGATTATTCTGCTTTCACACTAGGACAGCAGGGTTGAGGATTTGCAATGGAGATCTTGAGGCCCATGAGCCTAAATTATTACCCTCAGGCTCTTTGCGGAGAGAGCTGGCCAACTCCTTGCTCTAGGCAGAAATCTCAGTAACCAGCACATGTTTATCCTCAGAGGGTAGGTTAGTACCAGATATTTTATTTGCTGTTTAAATGTTGTCATGGACTTTGCGGACAGATGGAGCAATATACAGTGTCCGGCAGAAGTAAGGCCTGATTGAGTGCGGTTGGTAGGGTAATAATATGAGTACAATAACTTACAGTTTTAATTTGACATTTCACCTAAAATGTCACGTGGCGTGTTGAGTGTGATATTGTTATGTTACAGTTACATGCTTATTTTGTAATAAAAAGGGGCGTTATTTGTACTGGACCTTGGATGTTCGATGATAATGATCCCAATATAGGGACTTCGGACTGTCTAGGTTCATACAGCAAAAGTTGGCAAAAACTTTGTACTTTCTGCCACCTTGCCTGAGTCGAATGGCTTGAAGTATCCCTTCCCTCTCTCAGTCACCTGAAGAATAAAAAACAATGATAACCTGGCACTCACAATAAAGCAATCACCACATTTCTGTGTTGCATCCTTGATAGCATATTTGTTGTGACTGGAAGTAGCGACTTTTTTTCCAAATATACTAAGAGGTTTGACTTTATGCCAGTGCTTGGGGATAATTTCATACCCAATGAATCACCTAAAGAGACTGCATTCCCTTCCTCCTGATTTTCACCAGGGTGGAATGGTAAAACAGGTGTGACTATGCTGCTTTACATGTGGTGGAAGGGTTGTTGAAAATGTGCATTCCTTCCTGCATGCCGTAAAGAGAGCCTGGGCAGAGTCCACGAAGGACTGCAGTGGCGAATGGTGAGGAGGAGACCTGCTACACCAACACTTCTGAAATTGCCCAGATATTTTGATAGGAGATCCTGGCCCGGAGCTCGTAGGCTTGCACTTGCAAGAATATTAAAAAAGCACTGCATTGTATTTTTGAAACCCTTGGTGTTTTTCCCAGTGTGTGCTTCCCAAGCTTCTCTCTCTCCCACACACACATGCGCGCGTGCACACACACACCAACGAAAGCCAGTCTGCAGCCTCAGACTCCAGACACACGCATCAATCATGATTGCAGCGCTGCCAGCAGTCATGTAACTGCTTAAAGACCTCAACAGCCTTCTGGCACTTAAAGGGGAAAAAAATCATCTAATTAATCACAGGTGAAACAGCTTGGACTGTCTCTAAAAGCCCCTGCATTTACTGCCAAGCTTTGATGCTAATTTTCTTTCTAAGTAACCCCCTAAAGAAATTTACGGTTAGGTAATTAAAGTAATGAATAAAGAGATACTTAGGTGGAGGGGAAGGAGGAAAGGGAAAAGTATCTCCACCCTGTAGTAAAGGCATTTGGGCATGCATCGATTTGTGAACCTCATCTTAAAGTTGCTCAAAGTGGCTTTCTCCCAAAGAATGTTTTAAAAACCCATGTTTGAAAGACCAAAACGAGGCATATAAATGAAGTTGGGAGCAGGTCCCTGCTAGAGCCTGTAAAACAGGAAAGGAAATCCACCTTCTGCTGGATCCTCTGGACTTTGTTTTGAATGGCACAGTGCGTGTCCTGTGGGAAGATTGGTGGTGGTTCCTTCCTGGGAGCTGATTGGCTAGCATCACTAGGTTTGATTTGGAGATCTCGCCTTCCCCATGTTCCCATGTCCCTGCTGGGGATCGATCCTACATTTCGGGTTTAATTGGCTGCAAAGAAATTGCTCTGATCTTTTATTAGAAAAGTTTTCAGGGAAAGGACTTTGGATTTTTTCATCCCAGCCCCAATCCTTTCCTCTCTCAGACACTCAATACTGGAACACTCCGGGAATGGAAGCTTTAGTTAATGGGCTGCTCTAGGTTTTAGAATTAAACAGAAATACTCTTCATTCCCACGATGCATCAAACAAGTTCCTGCTACACTCCAAAGTGCCCAGAGCTCCAACCATTACTGAAAAGCCCTTCTAGGGACTGTTTTTCTGTCTTAATATAGGGTTATAAGCAGAATGCTTTTTAAGAAGATAATTCAGAATCTTGAAATTTTTGATTGAACAGCTCTTTGCTCTGATTTGTATCTACCTTCAAGATAGTTTACGAGCTTTTTGAAAGCAAAGCATAGAGCAGAGCCCCAGTTCGTCTATTTTCCCAGGCTAGCAGAATACAAGCACTAATAATTCATTATTGCCTGACTGTATCACTGGTTTACATAAAGGAGGTGGAAGAGATTGTACTCAACAAGTACTGGCTCAAAGACATTCCCTGGAAATTCAGTTGTTTTTTAACTACGTTACCATATGAACTCACGTGTTTACCTTTTTCCCCTCCTGAGAGGGGAAGGATGAAACACATAGAATCAGAATTTTGACTTTGAAGTGAGGTTAGAGATTTTATAGCCTGAAGCTCCATTTCAGAGCTGAGGGGAGCGACTGAGGCTCAGAAAGGTAAAATGATTTGGCAAAGATGCACAGTCACCTAATGGGGAGTTAAGATTATAGTGGCAAGACATATTTCACTTGCAAACTGCTCTGCTACTTACCAGCCATGTACTTCATAAACTACGTGCCTTCTGAGCTTCTTTTTCTCACTTACAAAAGGAAACCAATAATATTCATCAGTTACAGTAAATATTAAATGCACCAATATAAGTAAGATGCTCGGCATCATACAAACACTAAAAAATACTGAGCTCTACTATTTATTTTGAATTACTATGTATTTAATTATAATTTCATTTTTATTGAATGGGTCCTTTTTTATTATTGGCAGTTCCTTACTGCCCGCCCAGAAACGTGGTCATGAGCGGTCCTTAGCTGGCTCAGGGCCAAATGGCTGTAGGTGTCCCTGTTTGGGGAACCAGACCGGAGCTCCATTGCTCTGTCTAAGGAAAAGCCAGTATTTGGGAATTCTCTCCGTCAGACCTTTACCTTCTTCCTGGACAACGCAGAATGACTCAAATTTTGAACCTCATTCCTAACAGAGGAGTAGAAGATCTTTCCCCCAGAGAAAATAATCGCAGGACATAACTGAACCCAAGAAGAGAGGTGGAGGGCGGGAGCGAGGGTCATTCAGGGATTTCAGTGCCTTCTTGGTATTTCCTGAATCAGCCAGCGTTGAAGGTCACCATCTACTCAGCGCCCATCTCCCTGAGCTGCTTCCCCATCCTAAGAGCCTCAGTGCCTCATTCTCCTCTGAGCCTTTATCTAAAAGGCCAGGGAAGTTGGAGAGGCCTGCCAAGTAGGAATTAAAAATGACAAAACAACTGATTAGATCTGAGGTGACAAGAATGAGAAATAAAAGCCATTAGAGCCCATTTGCAACGTACCTTCAATGAGTCAAGTTTCAAGGTGTCCCTCCACCGATTATTAATGGCGTGACAATGTTTTCCGTGCAGGAATCTGGTAAGTGAAATAATACCAGGGTACACGCACTGCATTCTAGATGGTAAGAGGGGCATGTCCTCATTTATTTAGTTTCACTGATTTGAAGAGACTCCCTAATTTGGCTGTCAGGGTGAGTGCTCATAGAAACACCCAGTACTTGGAGGAACAGATCTCCACAGCAAATAGTTTTCTTCCATAGCAGGGGTCGGCCAACTATGGCCGGTAGGCTAAACCTGGTCAGCTGCCTAATCTTTTGTATGGCCAAGATGCAAAGAATGGTTTTTCTACTTTAAAATGGTTTTTAAAAAATCAAAAGAAGAATATGTTATGACGTGGGGAAATTTTATGAAGTTCCGCTGCCAGTATCCATAAATAAACCTTTACACACGCATTTGTTTGCATATAATCTGTGGTTGCTTTTGTGCTACAGCAGCAGCGTTGAGTAGTTATGACAGAGACAGAGTGGCCCATAAGCCTATGTTATTTACAATCTAGACATTTACAGAAAAAAGTTTGCCAGCCTCTTTTAAGAGGATTTCTCAGCCAAACTAATCTCCTTTGCAAAAAGAAAAGTAGTCACAACTTAGCCAAATACTGTAATGCTTGTCTACAGAAGAATATCACTTCATTTTAGAGTGACAGCACGGGAGTCAATTTACCCACTGTTCCCTGGAACAGCCACCCAACCCTGAGAGCAGCAGGTTTCATAAAAGTCCCTGAGGTTGAGGTCCATGTGGCCGCTCAGACGCTAGAGGAGGCGGCTGTTCCGAAGGCGACGTAAACTTCTTTTCAGAAGTCACCCCAGACTATTGATCAGGAATCCCTTGGAGTTGGTGCCCTCACATTTTACCTTCATCTGTAGAGAGAAGTGAGAGCTCAGAGAAGTTCTTATTATAGTTGTATCCACCTCTGAGTTACCACACATTCCTGTGTCACTCCTATGCTTTGACTTTTTTTGCATAGTTTCCCTCCCCCTTCAAATTTGACTGTGGCCCACAACTGTCACAACCAGTGATGTCCAAGATACTCATTCTCCTGAGTCACAGGTTGCTTACAAAGTCCTTTTCCATTCAGTTTTTATAAGGGAGAGCCACAGGGTGATGTTGTGATGGGGAAGGATGTTGCTGTTGTTTGGAGGACAGAATGAATGAAGGCTGGCGACGAGCGGCAGTGACCCTGGCCTGGGAGCCTCAGGCTGCACCTTCAAAGGATCAGCCAGAAGGTCTTTCACCCACAGACTGGCTCAGAAGAGCTATAAGGTCCCAGTGCCCAATGGTCTCGTCATCCAGCTGGACGGATGCAGTCACATTCATAAATAACCTGGGGGAAAGACAGGACACACCGAAGAGGAGGAACAAACAAAACCAAGGGGCATTGGAGGACATGCCCCCTGAACTACTTTATGGAAGAGGTAGAACGGGAATTGAGTTATAAAAACAGTTGGATTTCACTAGTCAGAGAAAGGAATTAGTGGAATTTTTGTGATGAGAAAATTCTTTTCTTTTTAGATTTATTTATTTATTTTTAGACAGAGGGGGAGGAAGAAAGAGAGAGAGAGAAACATCAATGTGTGGTTGCCTCTCACACACTGCCCTACCGGGGACCTGGCCCGCAACCCAGGCATGTGACCCAACTGGGAATCGAACTGGTAAACCTTTGGTTCACAGGCCTGCGCTCGATCCACTGAACCACACCAGTAAGGGCTGTGGTGAGAAAATTCTTACAAACAGAGTTATTTAATACCTCCATGATAGTTGGTGGCACAGTAAGTCTCTTGAACACCTAACTAAACGTTCTTCAGAAACATAAAGAGTAAACAAAGAACCTTTAGCCAATGTCTCAAAAGCCTGAGGAATGAAGTTTCATAGTTTACAGTTTTTAAAACATAAAATCCTTCTTGAGTAGCCTGCTCTTGGGTGAGGCAGATGGAGGAAATTAAGAGGGACTTTTAACCCTGCTCCTTTATCAGAAGAGATAACATTTGGGCGAGCAATCTTTTCCCTGGACTAATGCAACCACAGCAGCCTCGGTCTTCAGGGCTTCTTGCGGGGTAATCTCTGCAGTGAATCAGCGAGTGCAGGTCGAGGGCCGCCCAAGAGAACCCTGCGGAACGTGCAGGAGCTGCATCACAGAGATGACTTTTTTCCTCTTTAGTTTTTAGAAGTTCTTTCTTATAGATCTTCACAGTATATTTTTTCTCCTTTTCATATTGCAGGATCTCTGATCTATGGATGTTGAGGTTTCTTTCCAACAAATTTGGGAGAAAAAACAATCCTCGTTTTTTATTATAACCTCATGGAGTAGATGAAAGGAAATGTGTGGAGTTAATGGAAATGATTTCACAGGGTTTTTTTTGTTTGTTTTCTCTAAATCTCATTCTTTTAAAAATGCATCCCTGAGTTATAAGCAGGTGCCATCATATGCAACTGGATAGAAATTGTGAGACACTCGAGTTAATGGTCTTGCAAAACAGTAGGTCGTATTGGAATGTGACAGAAATGGTGTTTGAAAGCAGGAACCATGATGTAATATCCGACTGACTCACGAATAGTATCACGATCCCACCAGAGCATCACAGGGAAACAGGCCCTGTGAGCAAAGGGCTCTCTGTAAGCAAAGACCCCTGTGCCACCCTCTGGGAGCTGCCAATAGGTAAACTATTGGGGGCTGAAATTTCACCTGAATAGGTCTCTGCCTCAGGTGGTCTCTTCAGCTCTGCCTACGCCATCAAGTGCCTGTCCTTTGAGAAATGTGGAGGATGGTTGATGTCAATGGCTTATGTTCAGTGCTTCGGAGTAAATTTCCTGATCATGGAGACCCCTGCCAGCCACCCCACCTGGTCATCAGCTAATAGAACAGCAGCTTCACCAAAGACTTCACAGGAAGCATGTCGTTCTACGTATTACCTTCCAAAGAGCCAAAATGAATCTTCCAACAGGCACAAAAAAACTACCTTCAGCCCAGAAAATATCAACAGAGAAAGGAAGATAAGAACAATTGCTGTATTCAGGCATAAATGTATACTTCTATATATAGGAAGCATCACATAGCCAGGAATGTATGGTGTTGTACAGCCTAACTACCCTTCCAGAAAAAAGCCCACTAATTGACAATGTGCAATTGCTGAAATGAAAAGCCTCTTTAACTAGAACCAAGTTTACTCCTGTCGAAACTCAGAAGAGCTCCGAAGAGGAAAAGGTGGCTGCAAGTTTCACCGGAAAGCCTTCAGGTTTGAACTCGCCTTTCTCCTCTCCTCTGTTCTGCCAGTCACAGGAAGCCTGAAACCCCTTTGACACTGCAGTGATGACAGATCCTCCCTGAGGACTCCACAGCCGCAAACAAATGCATTGTTCTCCTTGTCAGCCCAGCATTGAGAGACGATCCACAATTGGCCTCGTTTGTTAGCGTTAGCAAGTGCGGTGCTGAAGCTCATTATCTCAAGGAAAGCAAAAGCCTAGAACAGGCTCCTGAAATCAGCTCCCTGTGGAATCCAAGACCTGTCAGCAAGCCTGGGTATGAATGCACCACCTCTAGCTGGTCACTGAGGGCTGCTTGTCCCTCTTCGCAAGTCTGCCCGTTCTCACCTTGAACGGTCCATCTCTGGAAGTATAATCATAGAGGTGTTTTGACCTAGGACACAGATATTTGGTTGTCTGGTCCAATTTTCTTTCCATCACTACATACTGCCTCCCTATGGACCAAGAGAACCCAGTGGCCGTGACTTTCAGGAGCACTTTGGACATGTGGCTTTCTCGGACAGAAGTGGTTACTCCGTCATCCTCGTCCCCATGTAGGAAGGCACTACCCATGTCAGCATTGCACACAAGTTTGCATTTCACATAAGAACTAGTGGTGCACTAACATCAGTCATCCCTTATTAGACGGGGATCTCTTAAAAGATAGGGGTTTTTTTTCTTTCCTGAGGGGGGAAGGCAGGGAGAAAGAGAGAGAGAGAAACATCAATTGGATCCCTCTAGGGACTGATCCTGCAACCTAGACATGTGCCCTGACCAGTAATCCGACCTACAACCTCTTGATTTGTGGGCTGATACCCGACCAACTGAACCACACTGCCAGGCCCAAAGACAGGGCCTCTGAGGACAGGTATGGGCCTGAGGGGTCATTGACTTTGGCCTGGGTTCAAAAGCTGACTTTTCCATATTTTCTACATCAATTCTTAAACCTTTCCAGGACTCAGTTTTCTCCCCTACTTGATGAAGAAAATAAAGAATTTTATGAACTGAATTGTGTCTCCCACCTCCCCACAAATTCATATGTAGAAGTCCTAATCCCCAGTACCTCAGAATGTGACTGCATTTGGAGGTAGACTCTTTAACAAGGTAATTAAGGTTAAGTGGGGTCATTAGGGTGGGGCCTCATACAATATGGCTGGTGTCCATATAAGAAGGGATTAGGACACAGACAGACACACAGAGAAGATCATGTGAAAATCCAGGGAGGAGAAGACGGCTGTCTACAAGCCAAAGACAGAGGCTCAGAAGAAACAACCCTGCCAACACCTGACTCAGTCTGTCTGGGCTGCTATAACAAAAATGCCATAAACTGGTGGGTTATAAACAATAAAAATTTATTTTGCATAGTAGTAGAGGCTGGAAATTCAAGGTCAGGGTGCCAACATAGTGGGGTGAGGGCCCTCTTTTTGGCAACAGACTTCTCCTTGTGTCCTTGTGTGGTGGAAGGGACTGGGGAGCTCTCTGGGGTCTTTTACAAGGGTGCCAATTCCACTGGTGAAGGCTCTGTCCTCATTGATCTAATCACCTCTCAAAGGGCCCCCCCATCTGAATACTATCACCCTGGAGCTTAATTAAGATTTGAGGGTGGGGACACAAACATGCAGACCATAGTACATCTTGAATCTGGAATTCTAACCTCCAAAATTGTAAGAATATAAAGTTCTGTTGTCTAAGCCACCAGGCTGTGGCACTTTGTTATGGCAGCTGCAATACTGTGATTTATAAGAAATATATGTTTGGTCATTCAGATAAGCAAAATACATAACTTGTACATATTTGGTCTTTGTCCATGTTCCTGGCTCACAGCCCCCAAACCCTTGAAATTTCCTGAGTGACAAAAACAATGGGGACATCTTTTGTCATGATATTTTGTCTCCTGTCCACAGTTCCTGAAATCTTTAGAGGCATAATGTTAAAATGGGTGTCTTGTTATTTATAGCAAGCCCTTTCCACCACAAGTGGGTTTACGTCCGTGAGGAGACTTGGAAAGAATCTAAGGAAGAGGGGTGGTTGCCAGGGAAACCAACTATGAATAGAGGGGTGTAATTTTAAGTCCCATCCCTGATTTCCAGAGAGGGAAGATGAGATGGGCCAAAGGTTGAATCAATCACCACTGGCTAATGACTAAATAATCATGACTATAAAATGAAGCCTCCATTAAAAATAAACAGGGTTCAGAATACTTTTGGGTTGGTGAACATGCAGAGCTTGGGAAAGAGTGGAAAGCTTAGAAAGGTCATGAATGCCCCACACTCCTTCCCATGTACCTTGCCCTGTGTGTCTCTTTATCTGATTGTTGATCTGTAGGTTTTAAATATCCTCTGTAATAATCTGTAATCTAGTGAGTGAATGGGTTTCCTGAGTTCTGTGAGCTGCTCTAGCGGACTGATGGAGCACAAGGAAGGGGTCAAAGGGACTTCTGATGTGTAGCCAGTCATTCAGAAGCACAGGTAAAAACCTGGGCTTTCGGTTAGCATCTGAAGTGGAAGGGGGTCATGTGGGACTCACCTTTGACCTGTGAGATCTGATGCCATCTCCAGGTAGATAGTGTCAGAACCAAAGTGACTTGTAGGACACCCAGTTGGTATCCTGAACATTGCTTGGTAATGTGTGGAGGGGAACCCTTCTTTCACACTTTGGAACTGGGTCCAAAACCCAAAATAGCAGCCCTAGCAAATTAATACAGGCAGGCCTGAGCTAGAGCTTTTTTGGCCCTAACAATCTAGGCTCATGGTTTATATCTCTAAAGATCACATACCCCTTTGAGAAGGTGTTGGAATCTAGGGACTCTCTGGGAAAATGAATAAACACACAAAAGTTTGCAAACCATTCAGAGCCTCAGTGACCTACCTATGGGTTATTAATGTCCTAAGGCTTTCTGGAAGCTTGGCTGATGACTTGATCTTTCATGAGGCAGGAAGAGAAAGGGAATAAAATCCTTAGATGGTAATACATTTTTTTGCTTGGAGGCCCCTAGAGAGAGTTAAAATCTGGGAAGAAATGTTGCCACTCTCACTTCACCTAGCTTTCCCTGAAAGAGACTTCAGTCCCTTGTTTTAGGGGAAGAAAATAGATTCTTGAATTTTTAAAAAGTATCTTTGCAGACATTAGAAGATTCCCTCAGAGAATTTCCCCTACTTGCCCACCTTTGCTTGAAAACACAAATAATTGATCCAAACTTAATATGCTATAATATGGATGGAAATTTCCCTTTCCTACCCAGCTTTATAGGATAAAGGCATTTGGCCACCTCACTCTATCTAAGGGATTAGGGGATGTGAGTGACAAGGAAGGGAGTGACCTGTTTAGCTCTTACAGTCATAGAACCTTTATTAACAACCAAAGACTCAGACTTTAGCTAAAAAACTCTAACATTTAGCAGGTAGATCCCTATTCTTCCCACCGGTGGTCACCCACTCCATGGTCTACAACTTAACATCACAAGCAGTACTGGACATTTCTGGTGCTCGGCCCCCCTCCAGGCTCTCCTTCCTCTATCTCCCCTCCATTTCTCTCATCATGTAAAATCATCATGTAAAATCTCTCTGGTTCCTTCCGACTAAAATAGCTTATGACTTTGTGATTCTCTGAATCCCAGTGCTGTGGTAGCTCTAATTTCAGGCTTGTCTCTAATTCTTTGCTTTGCTTCACAGAGCAGCAGAACAGCTTATGTTGCAAAATGCATCCCAGAGAGCAGCGCCCGGGAGACCAGGAATAGGGGGAGCACAGGCGCAGCTAATGAGGAGCACGGCAGCCCGGCCAGGTAGAGGAGGGGGAAGGGCCTGTTTGTTGATTGTAAAAAGCTTTGCTTGGCAATTTGGCAACACTGATAATTACAGGGCAGGGGAAGTTGGAGTGAAACGATGGTAGAGATTTTGGTTGAGAGAGCTGTTCCAAGGGTTCTAAGTTACTGTGTCAGAGTATGGGAAAGTTGGCAGAGGGCCAAGGATAAACCTTGAAGGGAGCACACCAACTTCCTTACCTGCTTAATTTTAGGAGATGATCCACAGGTCCTGTGCACATTGGTTTTTTTGTTTGCTTTTGTTTCTTTTTATTTTTATTTTTTTTGTGTGTGATACTGGGGGAAAGGAGAGGGACTTTCCTTGCCCTGGAATGGAGCGTCCCAGACTCACCCAACACTTGCTGTAGCACATCTTCCCAGGCAATCCTATCAGACAGAACACAGGATAAGTAGTGCATGATTTAGGGAACTTCCGTAAGAATTAACTGAGATAAAATGGGAGAATGGAGTTCGCAAGTTATCCTATGACAGTCCAGTGAGGCAGGACTGCAGCAGAAGCACTGGCTGTGTAGACAAAAGAACTGGTTAAGATCTAGCTTTGCACTTGGCACTTAAGGAGACCTAGTCACACTTCCTCGAACCTTAAAACGGTGCAGGCATTTTGTAATTGTAGTAACACTTACAGGGTAAGCTGGGGTTGGTAATATTTATAATAATAATAATCTTCTTTCAAAATAAAAAGAAGCCATAAACTAGAAACTGTTGCTTTATTCTTGACCCTGAAGGATTTTCTCCTTGACATTCTCTCTCCACAGAGTCTGTTGGGTCAATAATGTTCTGGTCATGATAGATGCAAATGAAATTTTTAACCAAATCCGACTGCAGCCTTTAAAATTGTCCAGTGAGGAATCACTCTCCCTGGGCCACCGAGGAGGGATTTACCTTTCTGTAATGTCTCCAGAGGGCACCAGCAAGTTGGTAAAACAAACTGGTCAGTCTTTATGTGGCTGTCATGAAATAATCCCAATTGTGGTATAGGAGTAAATATTATATTTGTAAGTGTTATGGCCATATACAAATACATGTTGCAGCGACACTATGGACACCTCAGGTGATGAAAGTACAAAGTTCTATACATTTTTTAAATTTTCTGTTTTTCTTAATGAACACATATTTTTCTTTTGAGTCATAAAAAAGATTAAAATCATTCCAAAAAGTTGTTGAATTAGTCCAGCATCTTGTCCAAGTACAGTCTCATCTTTTCATTATAATTACGTCCCTTTTGTTTTCAGATAGACTCCATGGCCCTTTAAATCACAGGAGGGTCTTTTCCTGAGGTGTCCATTTCTTTAGAAATGCCTGGGAGAAGCCAGTTAAGAAGATCACTCACTTCTTCCCAAACCTATAATAGCTTTGTATTTCCCCTTCTTTGCCAGAGAATATGAGGCCTATTTCATGTCAAAAACAAAACCAAAAACAAACAAAAAAACCAGCAGCAACAAAATCAGAAGTGCTTGGCATAGGGGTCGACTCAGCATCGGGGTTTTGCCAGGTCAGTATTTTGAAGGGAGAAGGCAAGGGGATTCAACATGTATACAAAAAAGTAGTTGTAATGATGAAGCATGGAAGGTGAGCTGGGTAAAGAATAGGTTGAGGTTATTGTGGATGGTGTAAAGAATAGTGAAAAAGCACAAGGACTGATAAATTGGCAATCCTTGTCATCCCCAAGATTTATTGGAGTTAAGTTGCTTAGAAGAAGTGAGCAGAAAGGTTAGGAAGTGGCGATCAAGTGTGAAATGCTAGAAATCAAGATGTGGGGGCCAGTACTGTTACTAGCAATGACCAAGACTGTGCTGTGACCAAGGGGATGTGTGGCTAAATGAAGGTGCGTCTGAATTTAGAGGGAGGGTCAGTGACTGAGAGACCAGGGTATTAGCAGGATTTTCACACCTTCATGTTGACGTCACCAAGAATGAAAACAAAAAACGTGGGCTGTCCCAGTGCCGGAGGAGAAGGGAGGAAGCAGTGTTCAGTCTTCAGTGAGTGGAACTGGGAGTCCCAGAAGCACAGTCTGCAACTGGCTGGAAGAGGATGGCGTGTGCCTCAAAGAGCAGGTGCAAACCAAAGGCTGGAAGCTGCCAGGATGGAGAAGGTGGGCAGTTCCCTCCCTCAGCGCTCTGCTGAGAGAAAACCCAGCCCCACTGGAGCGCACAGCAGGGGGTCAGCGTCCTGTGGGCAGCCGGGCTTCAGCTAGAATAGGAAAATGGAGAACTAGAGGGTCTGAACGTAGACCGTTTTGCAGAAGACAGACAGCACTAGGGAAGGATTTGAAGGGATTGAGAAAGGTGAAATCTTGAGGTGTATTAAAAGCTAAACTGAGCATATTAAAAATTTTTAGTTTATTTGGGCAAAAATCCATTTGAATTGACAATGCCAAACCGGAAGTGGTTAGGAGTCCTCCGCAGACAGGCGCTAGAGGGGAAAGATGTCAGAGAAGATGTGGAAACAAAGCGAGGAAGTTACTTGACTGACTGCAGCTTAAGCACTTGCCGTATTCCCAAAAGCCTGGTTGGCCGTTTGTGATTGGTTGTCCTTAAGTTTTGATTTCTTAACCTTAAGACACTTCATTCTTAGCTTTGGGCGCTGCCCAAGTATTGGAAGCACCTCAGTCTACTGGGCTCCTTGTTTAATTAAACAGCTGAGTTAGTTCATGTACAGAGCTCTGTGGGATAAGAGCCTTGGAGTCAAGAAATACCCACGAAGGCTTGGAAGTTTTGCAGAGAGTGAAGAACAGAGGGGTGTTTTCTGGTGAATGGAGTAAGCCCTTCTTGGGACTGAGTTCTCTGGAGGACCAGAGCGAAGAGATGAGACCAGGACAAGGGGTGGGAGGGTGAACAGATAAACAAAGCGGTCTTTGTCATTGCTGTGGACAGTTTCAAGGCCTGGGTGGCGGTGATGAGGAAGCCCGGTGTTCTTCGGAAGGGCCCTGCGATCATGTAAGGGCTAAGCACCTTCATCTTCCCCATTAAGAGAAAAATTAAGAAGACTCTCTTGAGTCTTCTTAACAAGAAGCTCACGTGTGCACACACATTCACACACACATGCACACATATTGAAAAATATACAACTGATTCAGGAAGCTTGCTTCAGATGCCCAATTTAACCTCCTCACAGCAAGCAGGGGAAAACTAAAAGCCCCACATCCCAGGCAGTTAATGGCTTTTTCTTTTATTCCACATTTTTCCAGGGATTTTATTTATTCTTTGGGTTAAGAAAAGAGAAAGCCATAGAAAAAGGAGAAGGTCCACAGCAACGCCCAGGCCTGCTTCAAGGGGAAGCGGGACCCCTGACTGTCAGCAGAGGAGGTGCGTGTGTGTCCAATTCCTCCTGAAAGCCAGCCCAGCCTGTTTTCTGTTGCCTCACGCAGACACATGAGTGATTTATTGCTTCTAACGTCTCTTAGTTTGTAATAAACTTTTCAGCAGCTCTTTTTAGCTGCTGCAACCTCTGCCCTTGTAAACACACACACACATGCACTGACTTCACTTTGTTCTTTTTTCATATAATGTCAACTCATAAAACTTTCATCAAGTCAACCAGGTGGAAAAATCCCCTTGCTGAAAAGAAGCATTCATCCAGGGTGGTGGAGGCAACTCGTTGGACAGGAGAGGGGTGTGGTAGACAAGGGGCGGGGAGAAGAAAGTGTGCTGATGGGAAAAGGTTTATGTGTGGGGGAGTGAGTGTAAACTTCCCAGGGGTGTGCCCTCTTGATGAAAGGTCTCTTCACCTTACATTCCCCACCTGCCAACATCCACAGTGCCTGACAAATCTGTCATTACAGGAATGGGGAATGGAATTCATAATATACATATTCCAAAAAGGAGAGATTTGGGCCTAACACCCAAGGATGATAAGAAGGCTTAAGCAAAGTCAGGTATTGCTGCCAGTGTTACAGCCCTGCATCTTGTAAGGAGTTGGTTTCTGCTTCCTTTCTCCCAGGATCCCTCTCCCCACCTGACTCCCAGCTCTGGCTCTGCTAGGTATTGCCATTGTTGTCCCAACCACCGGACCCCATCCAGCTCCTCAGAGCCCTCTCAGCCCACTGTCCTATTATTAGTCACTACACACCCTACTGCCATGTGGGGAGCACAAGGGCTGCTGGAAGAACACTGGAGAAGGAGAGACATGAGGCGATCAAAAATGCAAGGAATGGTAGAGTAAGAAGATCTGTGATGTCCTTTATTTCTCAAGGACTAGTATCACTACATAGGAGTTTAAGATTTGGTGAGGAGTTGAGTATGGCCAGGGCCCATATATCCCAGTTTTCCTCAAAAGAAGTTAATTTGGTGAACATTCCCTAAATTCCTAGAATCTAAATGAAAGCCTCATGATAAATTTAAGATTTTTAAGGATCCTGTGGAACAAGTCTTTCTGAGATTAGATGGGAAAAGAGTGCAAAAGAGGTGAAATGGCCCACTTCTCACATCATACTGAGGGGTACACAATTGTCCACCTGACGTCATTGGTGGCACTAACCTTCATCACTTGGTTAAGGTCATGTTTGCCAGGTTCCTCACTGTGAACTTACTATTTTCCCCTTTCTCTACTTTATTCCCTGAAAGTGATCCACTAAGTCTAGCCCCCTCAACTTTGGGAACATGGGGAGGGCTAAGCTTCACCTCTTGAAGGGGAGATTTATATATATATATATTATTAAGGCTTCTCTTATAAGGAAGATTTGCCTCTTCCCCCCATGATTTATTTGTTCAGTGACTCATTTATATCAACATGGGCTCATAGATATTTGTCTTATATTTCAAGTGATAATTCAATACTACTTCACTTATTTTGTTGCTCAAATTGTTCCTGCTTTGGCCATAAGGAGCTCTTTTGGTTGACTCCTGTATCCCTTTGCATATCTCCATCCTTTCTGTGTGTGTGGCACAACAGGGTGCTCCAGTCTCATCCTGTATTTTTCCTATTCCAGCCCTAGACTGTAGAATTAGCCATTTCCCCAAGGAACCTGGATTTCTTTCTTTCTTTCTTTGAAAATGATATTTAAAAATCAAGATTTGGGTGCTACATATGCCTATTGGTATCTGGTTAATTTTTTATTTCTGATATTTATTTGTTGGGGGGCTCCACCAGCAAGGCCCCCCCTGGCTGCCGTAGATGAGAATAAGTCTACCAAGACATGATCTGCTTGGGGAGGAAAGGTGGCTGATCTCTCAGAGGAGAAGGACCAAGAGCCTTTTCCTCAATGGGCTTTTATCAGGTTCAATTTGCACAGGAATACAGGCAAAGCTCATCAATCATTGTCAGGCAGTAAGGATCAAACAATAGATAACATACAAAGAACTATGAGGGCTTATTCTGAGTCCAGGTCTGTTAGCTAAATGGCTACAAAACTTTGGGAAACGAACTCATATCCTGCTTGGACCTTATCAGAAAATTGAGAGCATTCTTAGCAAAGCAGTTTTCACAGGATTTTATGTATTCTTTCTTAGGCCTGATTGCCCTGGGGAACCTGCCCTTTCCAGCGCAGGGCTGCACCACCCTCTGTCATTGTTTCAGGCTGAAGTGAGGCAGGGGAAGTAAGGCAGCCAAGAGATTAGGAGACTTCTTGCAGACAGAATGAGAACTCAGGCTATGCCAAAGCCAAGGGGCAAGGGTTCATCACCCCCTTTTGCTATAGAGCTGCAAGTCCTTCCCTGAGGGCCCCCTGTGATCATGCCTGTCTTAGGTCATCCTTCCCTTGAGGAATCTTACCCATCATTGGCTAACCAATCATGCACTGGGGGCCAGACAGTGTGAAGTAAAATGGGCAGAGGCGCTTTGTCTCCTTAGTGGCTTATGGTCCCAAGGTAGCTTACTCAGCCTTAGCTATGAGGGTGTGTGTTGGGCGGGGGGGCAGGTGGTTACAGCTTCTGAAACCAGGCAGGGTGGTTCCCAACATTTATTTTTTAATTTTAGAATTGATTTTTTTGTTTTTATGGTTTCTATTTTTGTGCTGTTTTCTATTTGTCCATTTATTATTACAAGACCTTTTGTAACATTCCTGAACATAGCTGCATTAAAATCTTTTTTGCTAGTTCCAAAATCTGATTATGTGGTGGTTGGCCTCTATTGATTGTTTTTTCTTCTAAATATATGTCAAGTCTTAGCTTAATGTGTTTAGTAATTTGGGATTGCATTCTGTACATTGTGAATCTTTGTGTGAATCACAAAAATCATGTTTTATTCCTCCAAAATGTCTTGATTTCTGTGCGTGTATGTGGAAGTGGGGGTCTGATTGTCAGCAGGACTCAAACTCCAAACCCCGTTTCTCTGTAATGTAGTGGGAAGTACTTGATCTCTCCATTCAACTCTTTTAGACTTAGTTATATTTTTGTAGTCTGCCCTGCACATGTGTGGTTCAACCAGACATTTAGGCCATTTATATAACATATTTGGAGTTCTTGCTCTCTGGATATATTCTTTAAAAAACATATCCTTACAACTTCCTCTTTCTGTGGTCTCCCTTCTTGTTCTTCAGTTGGCAAAACTGTAAGTTTCTGCCAGAGTTTACCCATTCCACATGAGGCCAAACTAAAGCCAAAGAGCCTTAAAAAAATAGGAAATTCCCCCAATGCCATTACCTTCTGCCAAGTGTATATATCCACTTTAGTTTTTGTTTGGGGTCATTTTTAAGTGTCTTTGGATAGTCGTTTTATTGTTTTGGGTTTTTTTTGTATTATGCCCTGAATTGGTTATTGTTATCAGTTGAATATAGTTGGCTCAATGGTAGATGCTCATAATTACTAGAAGCAGGAGCTTGCTACCGCTTTTTAATAGTAGGAAAAATGCCCATCGACTATACTATTGTCACATTTTGAGTCATCTAGAAAACATTTTTTTAAAAACTTTAAAACAAAATTTCATGCCATATTCATTTAATAAAACATGAAATTTCATCAAGAACTTATTGTCAACATCTGTAAATTTTACTGAGAGCATAGTGTTCTTATATCCTTGTAACTCTATCTGCCTTCAGGGAGGATACAGTCCACTCAGATAAATAAGACTTAACCATAACTAATAAGCAGCATTATGTAACAGCAAAAATAAATACTGACCTAGTGATGTGATCATAAATACTAGGCAGGAAGAGCTCTTAATGGATTGAAATAGTTTAGCAAGTCTTCTGGGACTAAAAATTGAGTTGATCTTGGAAGAGGGAACATGATAGTAAATGGATAAAAAAAATAGAAAATTTTGTAGGAGAAGAATAAATATGTGAATAAAAATTTCAGTTTGATTTGGAGACAATAAACAGACCAGTTAGGCTAAATCATAGGTTTCAAGTACAGATATTATGAGATATAATGTTGGACCAGGTGGTAGAAGACCAGCACTTTAAAGCAAAGTTGTTTGGATTCCATCCTGTTACAAGTGATGGAACTGAAATTCATAATACTGGTTATGCAGTGAGCTCAGGACAAGATATAATAGAAATAACCTGTGGTTCTAATTTTGGCTATGTTCTGATATGAACTATAACGTATGGGCAGTAGCCCAGAACCCTTTGGTTCAGAGAGGGGTCTCTCTCTGAAGTAGATAGACTTTCTTAACATCAATTTTCTGTGAAAGAAGTAGGTTTCAGAAAGAAAACTCAAACCAGTCTGAAACTACTTAGAAAGGAGATTTCTTTTCCTTAGCCTTCATTCTCTTAATTTCTACTTCTTTTTTGTTTCTATAAAGTAGGAGAAAGATGATCCCTCCCACAAAGCACAAGTTTGAAATGAGTTGAGGAGATATGCAGACTAAGCTCCATAAAAATCAAAGATGTACCTACTCATGTCATTCAACAGCCAAGGGCTTACATTGTCTGGCAACTAGTGGCCACTGAAAAGTATGGGCATTTGTATTAAGATGAATGAGATCAACCATACAAGTTAATTGCATGTTACTCTTCATGCTTATTTTCCCCACTTTTTTGTTATTTAAAAATATTTCAGCCTATGAGTTTAGGCTTAAGCATTAATTAAAAGCAGTAGTGGGAGGACAAATTAGTGACAAATCCTCAAGGAGATTCCTCATGGGATCTCTGGGTTTGCTTGTATTAAGGAAACTGAAAAATTCCCCAATGGGTAATTTGAAATATGTTTTTCATTTTGTATTTCCACCAACCTGTGAGTGTGGTATCATTATTTGTGCATTAAAGATGAGAAGAATGAGATCTAGGGAGGCTAAATACCTTACCCAGAAACACACAGCTAGAGGTTAGCAGAGCTAGAATTTAAAACTAGATGACTCTCAACTGGACTATCAGTTCAAACTAAAGACAGACTCACATGCTTGGCCAGGTGTCATGTCCCAGATGGAGTCAACAGACAAAGGGAAACTCACCTTCAAGAGGGACAGGGGTAGGAGTAAGCTAATGACAGGGCTAAACATTAATATGCTTCTTGATATGACCCACAATGATCCGTCAAAGAGTACTCTGAACAAATAAAATTTAAAGCAAATTTTAAAGTATTTTTATTGATTATGCCCTTACAGTTGTACCAATTTGTCCCCATTTGTGCACCCTCCACCTGTTACACCCCTTCCCTCCAGCAATCTCCCCCCTTAGTTCATGTCAATGGGCCATTCATGTAAGTTCGTTGGCTTCTCCATTTCCTATACTTTTCTAAATATCTCCCTGACTATTTTGTACGTACCAATTATTCTTTTTAATCCCTGTACCTTTTCCCCCATTTTCTCCCTTCCCACAACCCTGATAACCTTCCAAATCATCTCCATATGTAGGATTCTGTCCCTGGTCTAGTTGTTTGCTTGGTTTGTTTTTGTTTTATAGACTCAGTTGTTGATAGTTGTGAGTTTGTCATTTTAATGTTCATAGTTTTGATCATCTTTTTCTTAAATAACTCCCTTTAACATTTCATATAATAAGGGCTTGGTGATGATGAACTCCTCTAGTTTTACCTTGTCTGTGGAGAACCTTATCTGCTGGATACAGTAATTTTGGTTGTACGTCCTTGCTTTTCATCACTTTGAATGCTTTTTGCTAGTCCCTTCTTTCCTACAAAGGTTCTTTTGAGAAATCAGCTGACAGTCTTATGGGAGATCCATATAGGTAACTCACTGCTTTTCCCTTGCTGCTTTTAAGATTCTCTCTTTATCTTTAAGCTTTGGCATTTTAATTACGATGTGTCTTGGTGTGGTCCTGTTTGGGTCCAACTTGTTTCGAATTCTCTATGCTTCCTGGACTTGTATGTCTATTTCTTTTGCCAAATTAGGGAAGTTTTATTATTTTTTCGAATAAGTTTCAATTTCTTGCTCTTCCTCTTCTCCTTCTGGCATCCCTATGATTTGAATGTTGGCACTTTTGGAGATGTCCCAGATTCTTGTTATTTTCTCCTCATTTTTTTGAATTCTTATTTCTTCAATCTGTTCTGGTTGACCGTTTATTTCATCTTATGTTCAAAATCATTGATTTGAACCCCAGTTTCCTTCCCTTCACTGTTGGTTCCCTGTGTTTTTTTTCTTTATTTCACTTACCATAGTTTTCATTTCTTCCCTTATGCTTGTGCTGTTATGATGAGTTCTCTGAGCATCCTTATCACCAGTGTTTTACACTCTGTATCTCATAAGTTGGCTATCTCCATTTCACTTAGTTCTTTTTCTGGAGTTCTGTTCTGTTCTTTCATTTGGGCCATATTTCTTTGTCTCCTCGATTTGACAGCCTCCCTGTGTTTGTTTCTGTGTACGAGGTAGAGCTTCTTTGACTCCTGTCTTAGCATACCTGTTAAGAAATATGGGGCAGAGCCTTAAGTATTTATCAGGGTGGGGCAACCAACTTCACTGCTTTGTGGCTCTGTATGTGAGGTAGGGGTTAGAGAGGAGACAATGATACTGAGGTTTGCTCAGCACTTACCCCATTTCCAGTCACTTCAGCCTTTTCCCACATGCAACTGGTGCCCCTCTAGCTGCTGCCTCAGTGGTGGTTCCCAGAGTGGGTGGGTTTGTGTTCATTCTAGGACTATATGGGCCCTTTCAGTGGCCTCTCCTGAGAGACTGGCAGTTTCTTCCACCACCCCAACCCCCACCTGCTATTACAGCCAGAAGTTATGAGACTTTATTTCCCGGCACTGGAACCCTGGGCTGCCCAGTATGGCCTGGTGCTGGGATCACTCATTCCCAAGGTATCCCTCCCAATTTTATCCACCACATGTGAGATGGCTTTCTCTCTACCACCACCTCATCACTGCCTTGCTGCTGCCACACCGTATCCTCTCCACTCCAGCTCCATGTCTCCATCCCTCCTACCCATCTGGATGAATATGGCTTCTCTAAATCTTTGGTGATCGGACTTCCATACAGTTCAATTTCTTGGCATTTCTGTGTGTTTTTTGTTTTGAGGTTAGTTGTTATCCTTCTTATGGTTGTTCAGGATGGTGAATCATGTCTACTTATACCTCCTTCTTGACTAGAAGTCCTAGAGCAAATTTTCTTTCACGTCAACAGAGCTTACTACAGGCAAAACTAAAACTGTGAAGAGATCTTCAATTGTCATAATGAGAAAATTACTATGTCTCCCTCTTGAAATTCTACATTCCCTATTTTTCCTTTCTCCCCTTCCCTAGTACTCTGAATTAGAATTAAATTAAGGCTAAAACTCATTTCAGAAAATCACTGAAAATCATCTCCACTTGATTTATCTCACTAAAAAATAGACTAATCCATTGAAAGACTACACAGCTGAATTTAGTCTTAGTTCTCTTATTTAATTGACTCATTCAACAAAACTTATTGAAGACTTATTATGTCTGAAGCATTTTTTTGTGGGCATACAAGGCATACAACACAATCCCTACCCTCAAGGAGCTCATAGTACAATTACATGATCTAAAGAAAATGACTTCACTGTCCTCAAGCTCAAACAGATAGAACAATTCTTATCTTTTTTTGAGAGAGACTAAATATTCTCATAATATCAAGGCAGCCTGTGCTGCATTGCAGAATAAAAAGTAATCTATGAGAAAATTATTTTTACCTTTTATATACTGCTTCATTTAACAGTCAATAAGCTAAACCTAAACTATGTGGATGAATTGGGCAATTTTCTGCCAAGTGCTCTGAATTTCTATGAAACAGCTAGCAGAGTAATATGAAATCACCTCCTCTTCCTAAGGATTTGGGATATAAAAGTATAAGAATGGGAATTGTTTTATAGATTAACTAAATATGACATCATTAAGGATTCAGTTTGTCTGTCAGTAACAGGGGCCCAGAAAAGAATAATTCAAATAGGCAGAAGTTTATTTCTCTTTCACATAAGAGAAGTTGAAGGTAGGTAAGTCCAAGACTCATAATGGAGTTCCAAAGTTGTCTGGATGAAACAAAACTTGATATAGTTTTTGTCTACTTGGTTGAAGAGAGTTGCTATAATTCTAGCTACCACATTTATTTCCCAGTGGCAGGATGGACAAAGAGAGTTGGGAAAACATACCCTCTTCCACATGACCAAGTCAACATGAAGTCCATTGGTCAAAACTGAGATACATGACCACCCTTTCCTGCAAGGGAAGTCAGGAAATACAGTTATTAGTCAGGGGACAATGTGCCTAGCTAAAAGTATAATGAGAACAAGTATATGTAAGGCAACTAGCTGTCTCCACCACAGGAAACACTAGAAAGACTGTTGATAAGTATTCGTTGACCTCTCCTGCATAGTTACGTCCTTTCTGAGAGCTACCATCTGCTACTGTCTAAGACAACTCCAACTCCAGGCAGTGGTTTTCAAACTTTAGCAGGCATCAGAACCACCCAGAGGATGTATTAAAACACAGATTGTTGAGACCCAGCCCCAGCATTTCTTATTCAGTAGATCTGAAGTGGGACAAGATAATTTGCACTTTAATAAGTTCCCAGGTGATGCTGTTGCTGCTGACCTGGGAACCATATTTGAGAGTTACTGCTCAAAGCAAATGCACAAAACAGAAATGAAAGGAAAAGGGGGGAAAGCAAGAGATTATGAGCATTAAAGATCGAGTAGACAATGGAGAGTAAAATTGGCAAATAATAATGCCATTAAGCCATGAAACTGGAAACATTGTAAGTCAGCACCTCTAACCCACTTACTAAGCCTCAGAAGAGTTGTTCTAGTGTTCCAGGACATTTCAGCATGTAACGTAAACCACATGCTCTTATTCAAGAGATCCTGGGTGTAGCTGTGCCCTGACCTGCTTGACCTGCCTTTTTGGAATTAGCAGAGAACATACTTCATTGCTCCAAATTGCCGAAATGTCATTTGTTCCTTGCTTCTAACACATCATCTACACACTCATTGGAATTGCTGGCCTGTGACCTGCCTGGGATACTTGACTCAAGTTTCCCCTGGAAAGATAGAGTGCTGACCTGAAAGACTCATAATCGGCTTCCCTCTTCTCATAGACTTGTGAAATCAGTAATCTGGGAGCTCCCACTTTCCTTGTCAGCTTTCCAGAGCCCCTAATTATGACCGCTTTCATTTATGGGGTGGCCAGGAGAAACTTCCAGTCACTGATTAAGAGGGACAACCGCATTCTCTGGTTAGGTGAGGTGCCTAACTTTATTGCTGGGTCTTGTTTTTCTATTTGTTCCACATGCTTTCCCTCCAGAACATGTGTTTGTCATTGGCTGCATACACGGGATGGGACAAAAGTAGGTTTAGTGGTGAGTACATGAAATAGAGTTTATTCTTGTTGTATTATTTATTAATTATTATATTATTTGCCATATGATCAACTGTAGGCCTACTTTTACCCACCCTCTCCTCTCTCCTCCAGCTCATGTGAGCACCTAAAGCATCCAGCATTGGGCCCAACATCTGAGGCAATTTTTAAGGGTTGAATGGTTGATTTGAACCTGGGATTTTTCCACCCACATTCTGTCTATAAAGCTGGGAGATTCTCTGCCGACTGCCCTGTCAAAAGCTCCAGGCTTTACCTTCACCTGTGGGCACCACCGGTTTGTAGTCTCATTCTTTTTTCTCCCCTCCCTCGTCTGAAAAAAAGATTTTACTCAGAACACACGAATCTTACTTTTGAAAGAGTGCCAGGCCCTAATGCAGGCCTTTGGCAGGGACGCACACAGATAAAAGTGGCAGAATATAAATTCCTAAAGATGTTTTGTGCAGGAGGAATAGCAAGTGCATGAATGCTACCACAGGCCCCCCCAAAGGCAGCAAGCAGCGGTAGTCTCAAGGATTGGTCCTGACCCACTGGGTCAGTGAATGTTCAATGAGAGGCCAGTTTACACTGGTGTTCTCTCTCTCTCTCTCTCTCTCTCTCTCTCTCTCTCTCTCTCTCTCTCTCTCTCTCGTGCATTGAAGACCTCTTGGAAACTACTTACTGAGAGATCTTTGAGGAATGTATAGAAAATAAAGAAACCATTAATACTCCAGAAAATTGGCATCTTCCTTATTCTCCCCTGTTTGTTTGGCAATAGAAAACAAAAGCTCAACTAAAAAGCAAGAACAGGGATTTTAAAGTCACCATACCTCAGGTGCCAGGCAGTCTATAGAAAATGAAACTGATCCATTTTAAAGACTCGACTGGGCTTAGGAAGATAGTTCCCTGAGCTCTGTTCATCTGCCCTAATCAGCTGCATTTGGGGGCAGGAAGGTTCATTTAACTTTTCTTGCCACAGGGATAAAAATAAGTGAGAACAATAAAAAGCAAAGGAGTGATGGAGGAAGAAAAGGAATTAAAGGGCTCGTGAGTGAATAAGTAATTTGATTCACTGTTTACATTGCTGGTAGAGATATTTAAACAGTTGACCTACTGATGACCCTTTATATTGAGATTTCAGAGAAATTTTTTAAACCAAATAAACTTTAGAGAAATGAAGACTATTTTGGAAACTCTAGACTAATCCAAGTGGTCAGACTAGGAAGGGGTTGGACAGGGGTCATAACTGGGGGGAATCTGAAAAGACGGGGTTTTTTCCTGCTTAAAACTATTTGTTATAAACCATTGAAAATTTATGGCAACACATTATGTGCAAAGCATTATGTTGAGAAATTAAAATACAGTTGGGGAGAAAATTGTATAAAGCACACAGAAAAATATTATATCTTTGTATGTTACAGGTATAAAATGGTACAAACAACAGCAATAATGATGATGTTAAATGTCAGAGAGAGATTACCACGCGATGTGATATTTAAGAAAGTTTTCACATAGTTGGCTAAGCCTCTACTAGGGTCTTGTGTGATAGGCAAAACTCAAAAAGGGGGTGATTGTAATTCTAGGACAAGAAAAAGGCATGAGATCAGACAAGGGAATAGAGACTAGAGATTAGTGCTTGTCAAAGTGATAGCAGAACCCCATGAAGAATTGTGGGGAAGGATGGTAAGGTAAGTGAAAGTTTACAAACCTCCCTTCCTATATGCTGCCCAAAAGAACCTAAAAGAAGACAAGTAGAAAAAATATTTTCATCAAACCAAGGGAATGATCCTTGCTTTATTCATTAAACCCTGAGAAAAATGCGTCAGATACAATCTGGTCCAAATAGGAATGAGTCATCAAATGCTGAAAACCTAGTCCAGCTTCTCCAGAGATCTATGCAGTGTTGTGAGAAGATGAAAAAAATTCTATACAATAGTTTTTAAAGACTCTAATTCCCAATTTATTAAAGTGAAGATTGAGTATATAAACTGGTCATAGGGGAAAAAAGCAAACACCTTATCGTAATTTTCTTTCCTGACTTAGGCCAAATGTACCCTGTAAACCCAACAGTTGTGACTGAAATCCAATGAAATCCAAAATTAAATTTAATAAGAAAATATAAGAAAAATTTGGATTGCATCACACTCTCAAGAAAATTAGTCTCTATAAACAAATTGAAAGCAAAGATAATTAGTAGACTGAGTTTTTTATTAAACAATTAAAAAATCACAAAATACTAAAACCAGCAATATTTATGGAGAATTGGCATAATACAGTGGGACTGAAGAATAAAACAGAATAAATGTGACAGAAACAGTATTCAAAGACATAAAGAAGAAAATGTTCCTAAAGTTAATGAAGATTATCGATGCACAGACTGAAAAAAATTTCCAAAATTTATCAATAAACTTAAAGACATATTCTAAAAAATCTTCCAAATTTCAAAAATAAAGAAAAGTACTACAAGCAACCAGACAAAAGTTAACTTACAACGGAAAAAAAAATCAGACTGACTTCAAAGCAACAGAAGGACAAACTAAAGATTGAGGCATAGCACCTCCTGAAAACCTACTTGAAGGTAGAGTCTAACTAGCTAAGAAGTTAATCAAAATTAAAAAGTCATAGTAAAGATTATTTGGGAAAAGCCAATGTTGAACATTTATTGTATGTAACTATAGAGTTAGGTTCAACTAATTTTGCTAATTATATTGAAGGGAAAGATTGTAGATATCTAATTCTTCAAGGACAAAGTATGTAATATAGAAAATAATAACTAAGATATAAAAATAATTTAATAAAACAACAATTTTACTGAACTATACAAGAATATAACAACAAAACCCAGAAAGCAAAGTCAAAGTGACCTAATTTCTATATCTTAAATATAAAAAATAAATTAATATTACTTTCTCAGCTTAATTAAGCAATAACTATTAGTTTTGACGCATTAAACACATCAAGTATTCACAGTCAGAAGAAGTAGCATGCGGTTCTCAAAAAACTGACCCACAAGGAACATAAACATATATAACAAAAGATACTCTAGTAAACTCATACCATAAGACAATAGAAAATTTATTTTTAAAATAAAAATTAATTAACCAAAGAAAGAAAAGGTATACAAAGCAAAAAACATAAGATAACAGAATAATATCAAATAAGCTTTGTAAACATAAATATAAATTGATAACTTACCTATTCAAAGAAAAACTCTCAGACTGGACTTAAAAAGAGACATAATTTCAGTCTTCAAAAAACATACTTATAAAGTGGGCTGAAACTTAAATGATGTGCAAATATATAGCAGATAATTGAAAAATAAAATAAAACCACATACAACTAAATCAGAAGGAACCAGGCTTTCAAAAGCTATGTCTTGAAAAGTTAAATTTAAAATTAAAGGATTAAATAGGACAAAGAGAGTCTTATTTTAATGATGAAGAAATAACACTCAATGAATGTGTATTTAACCTCTACCTGTATATGTCAAGCAGAATAAAATTAAACTATATAAAATAAAAATCTGTTTAAAATGCAATAAAAATTTTACTGAAACACACTAGGAGTGGGAAACTTAAACACAGTTCAAACTCAAATATAAAAAGACTTTAATGTTTTGAATAAAACATACCTGTTCTGAAATATATAATATTCAAATTATAATACACAATATTTCATTTCACATTCTATGTATAAAACTTCATATCTAATAAATAAAAATATATCTATTTTTATGTTCAAATGCTACATTTTTTAAAAGATGTATCATATAAAATGTGAATAAAATTTAATAAATGCCAAAGATAACACCTTTTTTGACTGCTGCAAAATGCAAAACAAATACCAGAAGGACAAATAATTCACAAACTGAAATATTTTAAACTCTAATGAAATGTGTGTTGTGTTAAGTCATTTGACTCAGGTCAAACAGAATGCCAAAATCATAATTAAAACAATAAATAATAAAGGAAACTTTTGCATTCAAATTTACTAAATGCAAACAAAATTGGCTCAGAACATGATTAATAACCTTGAATGGCATCATTAGTTAACAGAAACTGGTATAAATTATTAGTTTTCATTCAGAAAGTTGGAAGAATGAGTAAAAAAATTAAGGAAAATATATGAAATACATCTACATGGATAAAACCAAAACTCAATGTACTCAGGTTTTATAAACTCTAAACTGCAAAACACATGAATCCATTAACTTGTCTATTAAGAAATTTTAAATATATATATAATAATGGATAAGATAAAGGGATGTATACTTGCAGATTTAATAAAAATTAGATTTTTTTAAAAATCTTTATCTGATATTACACCAGTAAAATTTTAAAATAGATGAAAATAAAGATTTTATTGAAAAATATAAATTATGCAAATTAGTTCAAAACCAATAAAAATCTTTAAGTTGATTAATAACCACTGGGGATTAAAATCAAGAGTACTGCAAAAACAAAAATATTGGGTTGGCCAAAAAGATGTTTTAGTTTTTTCCATAAGATGGCTCTAGTAGTGCTTAGTTGTCTGTAACTTCATTTGAAACAATTTTGTTAGATTGTATTGTGACAGCTGTCATATCAGCGTGCATTTAAAAAAATATTTATCAAAATTGGTGAATTTGTGTGTAGCCATTTTAATATTGAAGATGGGAGAAAATATGCAACTTTTCCACATATTATGACTTATTATTTCAAGAAAAGTAAAAATGCAACTGAAATGCAAACGAAGATTTGTGCGGTGAAGGGAGGAGGTGCTGTGACTGATCGAACGTGTCGAAAGCGTTTGTGAAGTTTCTCGCTGGAGACTTGTTTCCCAGTGGACGATGCTCCGCCGCCGGGTGGGCAGACCAGCGATGTGGACAGAGCTCCAACGCAGACCTGAGTCGAGGACAATCAACATTCTGCCACACCGGAGAAGGCCCACGTGCTCAAAATATCCAAGTCACTAAAGGTACTGGTGAAAATTTAAAATGTGGGTGTTTGTTTATTTTACAGAAAAAGCACGCAGACTTTTTGGCCAACCCAATACATCCCCCTCAAAAGGGTAAAGGCGGAGCTGAGAGGGTTTCAAATGTGATTCATAGGGGCACAGTAGTTTTTGAATGAAATACCCAACTCTCAAAAAAAAAAGAGGATTTTTCTAATGTTTTCCTGAGGCTGTAGCCCTGGGAATAGCCTGGACTCATGGCCAGCTAAATCAGAAATAAATTTTAAGCCTTATTTTTCTAGGCAGCATCAGGAGCCAGGAGAAGGTGGACAGTTAAATAAAACATCAGTTCACACCTATTAAAAGCAGTAGAGGCAAGGTTCCATGCCAAATTGGCTTGAAGAAATAGCGTGGCAGGTATGCTTTTAATGAAGATCATTTCTCCACCTTCCTGTTTTAATTTGATTTCCCTGGCAGAGTTGTGCTTCTTTGGCTTGGAGGAAATCTGCTTAACTACCACCATTTCAACTGGGAGCCAGACAGGACTGGATTTCTTCACCACTTCTGCAGTTTGGCTTTTGACTTCCACAGGGTGAAGTCAAAAGTCCTGGAGAGGATCCAGCAGGAAAGGAGAGGCTGCTCCGTTTGGCCGGGCCAGGCCACACGATGTCAGTGGCAGAGGCTGTGCCCACTTTACGCTACATTTTGAACTCTGTCCTCTGCGCAGACTCACAGCAGCTACAGAGACTCTCTTTGTAAACTGCTCCAAACTGCAAAGTACCTCCTCCAGCTGGGAGCACAGCAGAGGCCGAAAGGCCCTGTTCAGTTTGAGAGCAGGCCGGGGCTGCATTCATGCATTCATACCTTGCCTCTAGGGCTCTCCATATATAACCACACTTTCCTTATAGATTACATAAAAATTTCATGGCCATTTCATTGTTTTTCAAATAGGTTCAAAATTCTATCTGCCTGCAGAATGTCCCACAAGGCTTTAATCCAGACAGACAAGTGTTTGCTGAGCATGTCTGTATTTGTTTCCTACTGCTGCTCTAGCAAATTGCCACACACCTAATGGCTTAAAACAACACACATTTTTTAAAATCTTATACTTCATGAGGTTAGAAGTACAAAATGGGTCTTATAGCTCAAAATGAAGTGTCAGCAGAACCTCCTTATGGAGGTTCTAGAAAATCCATTCCGTTGCCTTTCCCAGCTTCTGGAGACCACCTGTATTCCTCAGCTCTTTTTACCATCTTTAAAGCTCATCACTCCCTCTATTCCCATCGTCATATTACTCTCTGCTGACTTTACCCTCTTGCCCACACAAACAAGCCAGGATAATCTCACCATCTCAGGATCTTTAACAAAGTCACATCCACAAAGACCCTTTCACTATGTAAAGTAACATATCCACAGGTTCCAGGAACTAGGACCTGCACATCATCAGGGGCCACTTTTCTGTCTACTCTAATGTCCTCAGTGGATAGCCCAGCCTGGCTAATATAATTCAACCAGGCAAGAGCTGTCACAAAGTCGTAAGTGATTAAGATCCAATGAAAGAACAAGAGGTATAACAATGCCAAGTTGTCAAAGGAGAGAGAGGACAGCTTGATTGGGAGTAGTCACATGAGCCATCTTGGAAGGAGAGCCAACAAGCTGAACTGGAACTTGAGGGGTGAGGGAGAAGTTGCTTCCCCAAGTCCCAGAGGGAGCCTTGACGAGCAGTAAGTAGTCAGTTAAGGATATGAAATGCCAGCGCTTTCGTCACACTTCTTGTAAAGGCATTGCCAGATATACAAACACCAAATAAATGGCTCTTAAGAGAGGAGGAAATCAGAGTTTATCTTTGGAGCCACCCCTTTCACTCCCAACTATACTCTCCCTCAACCCCCAGGGAAGTAGGTCATCAACATTCCTCAGAATACACTGGATGTGATAGGGTCAAGGCTGTGCCTAAATGGAGTCTTTATTCCTCTTGGAAGAAGCCTTGTCAATTCCTCTATTCACCAGGAGGGAATGTGCCCTAAATCTTTTAGCTGGAACTCAAAACCCCTTTCTCCCTGAAACAATGTTCATAGCAAATGTCAGACAGAGTTGGAAAGGACTTCAGAGAGCATCTAGCCCACCTTTCTTCAGCAGCAAGCCGGTGATACCAGTGTAAGTTCTCCCAGCCACATTAAGACACGTGGAATCTCTGTTCTGCCCTTATCTTCTTGTGTTTTTTAATATAATTATTTTTAGTTTAGTTCAAAGCTACTTGAACTCTACCATTCCTTAAACAAATAGTTATTGGATAGTTATTGTGAATAAGGCACACTCTTATTCACAAACCTAAGAGGACATGGCCAGAAGACATGTGTTCCCACCACTAACAAATCAGGCAAACTAAACAGGTCCCTTAACAAGCTGCCCCAACATAGGCTTGCTGATGTACAATCACATCAGTCCTCCTAATTTCTGGCTGAGGTCATCGTTCCCTCCTAGATCATCATCTGACATATTAGTTCGTACCTCATGACATTCTTTCTCCAGATTTGCCTACCAATACCTACAACCATTCGCTCTTCAATCCCAGCTCACTCCTTCTAAGATTTTTGTATCCATCCTCAGAGTTCAGAATGCGAGTGGACAAAGAAGAACCATGTACACCTGGACCACAGTATTCTTGCTAGCAAGGGCTAGTGTGCCCTGAGACCAAGGATGATGCTACCAGGCTAGCCACTGTGTATACAGAAAAGAAAAACTCAAGTGTGGTCTCATGCTTAGAGCATGCATCCATGATCTCATGAAGCTTATAGTCCAGTGCAGGAGATAAAAAAATAAACAATCACCCCAATGAACACATACAGTAATTCTATCTTTTCATAAGCACTATGAATAAAATACGTGCTATGCTCTTTGATTATACTTTAAGACTTTCTGTGATGATGGAAACGTTTCACATCTGTACTGTCAAACATGGTAGCAGTCACTAGCCACACGTTGCAATTAATTGAACACTTGAAATATGACTATTGTGACTTAGAAAATAAATTTGAAATTTTATTTCATTTTAATGAATTTAAATGTAAATGCAAATAGCCACCTATGGCGAGTGACCAGCCTATTGCACGGCACAGGTGCAGATACTCAGGCTGTGTAAGAACCACAGCCATGACTTAGCCATCCCTCCAGTCCCAGAGCTGTCGGAGTGCCTGATACAGACGTTGTACTAAATAAATATTTCCTCTTTCACTTAATGAAGAGAGGAAATAGGAATAAATGTTCCTATTGTGCTAACGTGGAAAGGGACCAACAATTTCTTGCTTAAATTCTGTCTTTACCTCTTCTTATTAGTTGTATGAGTTTTGACAAACTATACTTTGTAAATGACATGATAATATTAATAATAATTGCTGACATGTATCAGCTGCTCGGTGTACGAAATCCTTTACGAGAATTTGTTTGATGCATGAGACAACTAAACCAAGTAAACCCTTTCAGTTGAGTAGATAAACCAAGACTAGTAAGAGGTTAAGTTAGTGATAAGACACACATATATATATATTATATATGTACATGTATTGTGCATATATGGTATGTGCCTATATTATGCACATAACATATGTGTATTATATATATATGCATTTCATAAGTGTTTAAAACCACTAGTTTAAGTAGCTTTGTCAAGGTTATTCAGGTAGCTAATGGTGAGCTGAGATTTGCACCCAGACTGTCTGACTCCAAGTCTCATATGTTAACTGGTCTACTCTACAGCTTCCTCTGGTTTTGTAAGAAATGTTCTTAAATTGTAAGCAACTTACACAAAACTATGAAAAACCTCACCCGTCCGTTAGATATGGAACATGCACGTGTATGCAGGCACAGACTTACACATGTACGTACACTGTCTTTGAGTGATGCCTAATATCTTTTAGATTGAGTCCATTGTCTCCAGCTATGGACCGAAGAAAATTAATTCTAATTTAAATGTCTCTAAATCAACTGAAAGGATTGCACTTTGGCAGAGACGGCTAGGGCTCACCAATATACACATTTCTCTCTTTCACACAGGCACACCACTGGGCTATATTTTCCATTTGCCTTAAAGTTAGACGAGGCCGTGTGGTTGAGTGCAGGCCGCTAGAGTACAGTGAAAGTGATGTGCACCGTTTCTAGGACTGGCCTCTAAAACCTCCCACATAGTCCCCTAGACTCCTTTGCTCATCACAGGCGGAAAACACAGAATGAAGTAGAAGACTCTAAAGCTGAAGGGGATGGCAGGATGAAAGGAGCCTTGGCCGTGAATGTCTGTGGAGGGCTCAGCCCCTGACCTCTCCCCTCACCCTGCTCTGGACTGTGCCGTGAGTGAGAAGCAGTCCTCAGTTGTATTGTGACAACTGCAATTTGTTGTTCGTTACAGCAATTGTCCCATCGGACTAATACATTACAGTAGCTGATGAGACGCACAACGGAAAACAAGTCTGAGAGATATCCTGCTCCGATGTCATCCGCTGTCACGCTGAGCTAAGGAGGGCTATGGAACCACCCTGGAGTTCCTGGAGTCAAGCTGGGTGAGCGGTCTACATCCAATTGTTTGGGCATCAGAAGGCAAAGACAATGGGTATTCGGTCATCTTAATAACACAAATTTCAACTTGTAAAGTGCTTTGCAATTGCAAAAAGAGCTTTCTCAATACATGATTTCATGTGATTAAATTGAATACAGACAAGAATCCCCATTTTACTGATGAAGAAGCTTTGGTTCACGTATAGTGATATTTACCTGCAATCTCCTATATGCACTAAGAGTAAGATGATTCATACCCAAGTCTGCAGATCTAAATCTACTGACTTACTGGAAAGAAGGTGGCATGAGAGGCAGCAAGCATCCCAAAGCCAAGGTGATGGTTGGTCTATACAGGTCTTGCTTCATAAGCTCAAGCTCCTGTCTGCTTGCTAGAAGAAAGACATACATTATATGTGATGTTTTAAGCTTTCTAAAGTATTTTTACAACTATCATCACATTTGAGTCTCATAATAAACCTATAAGGCGAGCAAGGCTAATGCTACTAACTCCATTTTATAAATGAGTCACCCAAAGTCCAGAAAGATAAACTTTCCCAGGTATATAGCTTGTTACTGAAAGAATTAAGACTAGAATCTAGGTCTCATGGCTCCCAGATCTAAATTATCGTTGCTGGATTATGCTTTTTCTTTATCCCTGACCTGAGAGAATTTCTTCGTAGAATGGTAATCCTTCATCAGCCAGAGGTTTGTTGTTTTTTTTCTAGGACTTGATAGCTTTGCATGAACTAGACATTTCTTTTCTCACATTTTTTTCTAATGCATTTTAGTTCAGGGGAAATCAATAGTTTTAAGGAAGATGAAAGTGTTCCTTAATTTACTAGGCACTTTTTTTCCTCAATCTTTTTTAGTGCTCCTCATTTGCGACCAAGGAACAGTTGGCTTAGTATCTGATGTTGCCTGCATGGTGCTGCTGTGGGAGGCTCCCCTCGCCCTGGCAGGGAAAGGATGCATGGGGCAGGGAAGGGAGATACGGTACATCCTGGGCCCTTGGATAAAAGAGCACAGGCTCTAGTTTTCCATCTTGGAATCCAACAGCTGACTGACAAGAAATTTTAAAAACAAAATAACAAAGTCAGTGAAGGGTGGTCGTCACTGTCAGGCACACATGCACTTCATTGTACCTGGTGTCAGAGAGTTAGAAGAGAATTCTTGGGACAGAAGGTCATAAATCATTGTGATGTGGCTCAACTGAGAACACACATTCTGCACTCTGAGGACTGATGGCAGAGGTGGAAATGATGCAAGAAGCAAAGACGGTACAGTGGGCTGAGGAATGCCCCCCCTCTGTGGGGGAGTGGACTGTAAATGCAATTGTATCCTTCCAGGTGAGAGGCAGAGGGAGTTTTGAGACAGATGCACAGAAGAGACGGTGACATCAAGACACCACACAGGCCAAGGAGTGCTGACAACCCTAGAGTTTGGAAGAGACCAGGAACAGGTTCTTCCCCGGAGACTCCAGACTATGGCTCTGCTGACACTTTGATCTCAGACTCTGGCCTGCAGAACTCAGCAATAATAAATCTGTGTAGTTTCAAGCCACCAAGGCTATAGTAATTTGTACAGCAGCTCTAGGAAATTGATGCGGATGGGTTTATATTAGCAGAGAGGAGATTCTGAAGGATCTGACCCTCTTTCAGGGAGCAAGAGCATCCAATATGTAAGGCCAGTTGGACATCAGACCTCAGCTAGTTGGCGCAGAAAATAATTCCAAATTGAGTTCTGCTGTGAAACCCCAATGGGGAGCAGAAAATGAAAACTGAAGTTCTAGGTTACTTTGGAGACTAGACAGTTAACAGTAAGTGTAATTAGTAATAAACAAAATGATTCTGATCTCTACATCCCCCGCAAGACACACACACCCCTTCAATATCCCCTGCTGCTGTCAGGGGAGACATCCAGAAGTTGGGAAGAAGCTAGATTAACAGAAAATAATTTTGAAATGTCATTCAATGTGTATGTGTGTGAGTGTGTGTATGTGTACAGGTGTATGCATTCCTTTTCCAGGGCCGATGGCCAAGGCGGCATCTGGAGCAGGGAGAGCTAATATGAACCTGTCCATGGCCTGTGGGGCAGAGGTGGGTGGAGGGGTACTGCCCGAAACGGACAATCCATAGGAAGAGATCACAGGTTGATCCTTCCAATTTCTCTCCCCAGAAAACAACATAAAAAGAGCAGGTACACAGATTATCTAAAAACTTAAAGTATTTGTTAAACCTCATCACATTTTCCTGTATCTTTTGGGAGGTATACTGAAAAGGACACAATCACTGCAATCAGATAAATTTAGTCCCAGCTCCAGCACTTAGCTGTGTGTCTTTAGGCAAATTACTAAATCTCTCTGAGCCTCACATTCCTCTTCAATAAGAATGGCCAATGTCTATTTCACACAATTTTAGAACTAAATAAATGAAATATATAATTAATTTAATTAGATCCCCTTGAATGCAATATTCGCTTCAACATTCCTCGGAACCCAGCTGATATCTGAAATACCCTCTTTAAATGCGGAACTCAGACTTGACCTTGCTCTTCTTAATCAGCAGCAATCACCTCCCTCAAACTTCTTGCTCCTGATGCAAATTTAACCTGATCCATTTACTTCCTATCCAGACCTCATGGAACATATTTCCTCCCTGACAAAACTCAGATTTAAAACTGGACTTTCTATCCTTTCATTTGATGTCTTCATTAAGTTTTACATTTACAGAGGTCCTGCTAATCATTTATAGCCATTTATCTATTTTTTTAATCTCAAGGAGTTGCCATAGAGTGGTGAAAACTTCCTGTTCAGGGGCAATCAGCAAATTAGGGCCAGAAAAAGTAAGACCTCAGAGCCCAGAATTCGCTCTGCGGCTGCTCAAGCTCCTCCCTCTACGCTTTCTTGTCGCCAAGGGAACAGGCAAAGGCCTCAGACCTCAGCTCTCTACCACAAACAGAAAAACAACAAAATTGCCAGGCTGTGCCTACTGTCCCTTTCCATTTCATTAGGTCAGTGAAAAGCAGAACCAGCAAAAAAATTTTTTTTTTACTTTTTATTTCAGTATTGTCAATTATAATAAATTCAACTAAGTTTCACTAGCAAACTGCTTTCTGTTTGTTCAGGGGAATTAAGCTGTAGTCTTCAAATCCTGCCTTAACTAGATATTTGGTTTTGGAATAAAACCGCAGTGTCTCACTGCACTGATGAATTCTGTGGGCTGCTAAAGATCTGCAGCTGATGCTGGACTTGGTGGGCCATTTGATTCATTTATCTCTAGTGACTCACTTAATACGACATATAAACAAAAGAGGAAATGCCTTCTGAGGCATTGGAGGCACTTAATGGCATCAGACAAGATAGTCATAGCAAGTTTGTTGATTCTTCCCACAACTTAAACAGCAGCCCAATTATCTTTGCATAAACACTCAGTTGAGATTGAAGTGTTATGCAAACAGTTGAGATGAATAAAACTTTATTAATTGGGTCTGAGTATTGGGTGACTGTGGAGAGCCCAGTGTCAGGTGAAGGCAGCCAAATGCCAAAGAAGGGGTTTCTGGTCCCCAAGGAGTTCCCTGGTTTCTTTCCAGGAGCTTTCGATCTGAAAGTGCTCTCTGACTGGCAGCCTTCTGGGACTGGCCACCCTTAGTGGGTGTCCTGCTCATGTCTGGATGAGAACGACAGCAGAAACACAGTCAGCGCTCTGAACATTTGCCATTTCCAGCTTGGGAGAAACAAGGAAGTCCAGAGGAATCTGAACTCAAACCACAAAGCCACAAACTTATACGTATCTTAAACCAGAGAAGGAACAGTCAGAACATGTTGGCCAGTGAGAGGAAGTCACAATTCTTCTCTGAAGTGAATTTCCGACCACACTTCTAGGTGAGAGTTTCAAAGGTGTCATCTGAGACAGAGATGTTGATAAACTCCTTAATACAGCTGTCAGGTTCTGATTAGATTTCTGCCTGTTTCTCCACTCTTGCTCTTACTAATTCCAGTTCTATTTCAGAACTCACTGGCGGTCTGGCAGCCACCCTCCTCCCTCAAGTTCCCTCTTCTGAAGGATCTTGAATAGCTATCTTCTCTGCCAGAGAATTCTTCTCCTGAGTAGCAACTCCTATTCATCCTGGCTTCAGGGCTTCCTTTATCTGCCCTCTCTGCCCTGCCTGATGTGTCTAAGCGAAGTGTCATTCCGTCTGCATTATGTTGATATCTTCAGTTCTCTGCGTACTTGTCGATATGGCCCCCTCCTCCAATCTGAGTTTTATGAAGGGGATCGTGTCTACCATCAACTGCTAGAGCCCTGGTACCTTGCAAGATTTATGGCACACGCTTATTAAATATTTGCAATTTGGGTGGATAACACAAAGCTGTGTGTTTTTACATATGTATGTGTTTGAGCCCAGTGATGAAGGGTACAGAAGAAAATAAAAACTCCAAATCAAACTGCTGATGGTTTTATTTCTTGGTCACAGACCATCTCTCCCCTTAACAGTAGGCATTTGAACTGTTGATAAAGAAACCAAAGCAGCTCTGTGGTTGTTTTAACCGACCTTAAAAGAAATAAGACCTGGGTCAGTATACCTTCAATTCCTACAACTTCTAAAATGCTTAGGTGTTCCCAGTCTACCTGTCTGGGCTAATGGTACCCCTTGCAACCCTTAAGCCCTCCCTCTATGCTTAGGTAGTTTCCTCTGTCCAGCTAGCTCAATTCACTTATTAGGCTCGGTTCCGGAGTCTTGGACCTGAGCTCTACTCTTGGCTGGAGCTGAACATGCAAGATTTTCCCTTCATCAGGCTAATGAAGTAAGAGTCTTATGTCATCATTAGCGCTGGTGTTAATCCAAGCAGAACTAATGTTGGTGTTGTTCCAAGTAGAATTAACCAAGCCCAGCCCCCATCAAGCCAGATGTTAGGCATCCCTTACTGATGTTAATGAATAATTCCCTTGGGTTTCACAAACAGCTGAGTCCACCAAATTAACTTCAGGGACCCAGAAGCAAGCCACATGCCTAATAGAGATTTGTCCTAGGAAGATACCGAGGGCTTAGAACTTATGGGCTGAAAGCAAGCAGGAGTGTTCTTTTCTGGGTAGCAAATAGCCATACCACGCCTACCTGTCCAAAGAGCAAAGAGGGCCACCCGAGGACAGCTATCAAGTCTCTGAGGCTTCCTAGGAATGTTTGCTTTTGCAGATCCCTCCCTTCTTCTGTGTCAGTCTCCATAAGGGCTAAGTGTATGTGGTTTATCTCCTTCACTGGACCTTGAGTGCAAGGACTGTGTCTTTTCATCTCTATGTCTCTGGCCTCAGGTAGAGAAACCACCTAGCTGTTGTATGGAAATAAGCAATGGTAGAATGTCTTCCTGAGATGCTTTGCTTTACTTTCCAGTTCCACATGGCTCTTTTCTCCCTCTCCACCGAGTAAAATATATCCACTCTAGACTTTCCATTTGTGCTTGATCACTACTGTCATAGGAATTTGACAATGAGAATAAAAACCATCTATAGGAAGGGTCAGACACTGTGTTTGAAAAATTGAATGCATTTTTCTTTTTTTATTTTAATCGTTGTTCAAGTACAGTTTTCTGCCCTTTTTACTCCCATCCCAGAAAAAAATTGCATGCATTTTTCAACAACCCATGAAAGCAGTATATCAGGGTGAGGGAGGGGTTAGTTAAATGATTTGCTGATTTGTTTAAGGTCACTGGACTAGTTCAGAGAAGAATGGCTGGTGATATATCTATCCATTCCACTAGCAGTTGGGTGAAATTACCCCACCTCAAAATAATGGAACATATGTCTATAATATTTCCTCCCCAAGATATAAAATCCCCATAGTAGGAGACTTTGTGAATGAGAGGCTTAAAATATTATGAGAAAAAAATAAAAGGGACAAGGAGGATAAATGGGAGCCTTTAAGAACATTCTTTGGATTTCTAAAGTAATGTAGACAATACACTAGAGAGACTATCAAAAACAATTAGCAGAGCCTGGCTGGGTAGCTAAGTTGGTTAGAGCATTATCACAATATGTCAAGGTCGTGGGTTTGAGCCCTCATCAGGACACAAATAAGAATCAACCAATAAATACATAAATCATGGGACCACAAAAATCTCTCTCTCTCCCCCTCTCCCTCTCAAATCAATACATAAAAATTTAAAAAAAAATTGCAGATATGTTATATATTACTACTGGCTATTCTACAGCTGATTTCCATTTACTCTACCACTCCCCTCGCGCTGGAATGTTTTCAGGCTCTCAGTTTCAGTGAGATGCATATAAATGTCTTTTAATTAGTAATAGGTAATATGAAAACCAAGAAGATTTTTCCCTCTGTGGTTGCTCCTCCAACCAGATGTTCGGAGTCCTGTCTATCATGACTCAGCCATTGACTCCCTCCTCCCGAATCCTGCTGAGACCTAGAGATGCAGAGGCACTTGTACTCCTGCACCGGAAAAAGTAAGGCTTTATCAGCCGACCTCCCCACTACGTTGTAGCTTGGTGCCAACCTCGCCAGTTCCACACGAGAGCACAGCAGAGCACCCTGACCTAACTGCCCGTCCTCTCACTCAAGTCTCAACTCCCATCTTAGTATGAAGACTCGTATGTGTCCCAAAGGCCCTGTGTAGTCTGTCTCCACTTTTTTTTTTCTTCTCTTAAACTGGCATGGAAGACATCTCTAAGCTTATTCTTTTTATTGTCTCTTTTGTTGTATGCCTTTTCTCTCTGCCCAAATTACAGCTTTCTTTTTCTTCTATCTTTGTCAAGAGTGGCTAAAACTTTCAGTATACACAGACTGAAATATACAGTTGGATGAGAAGTATATACAAGGAAATTAATTTATAGTAGTTTTTTCTTAAAGAACGCTCATGGTTGGGGACTATTACTGATTATAGATTCTTTTTATGAATCTATGTCTAGTCATTTGTGCAAATCTGAGCCAGACTATGACAGTAATAATAGACATCATTTATTGAACATCCAACCCTGTGCTTTAAGCACTGCATTGGGCCAGGTACTTCCCATGCAATATCTGTGGCTTAGTGACCTTCAAAAGAAAACATGATCATTTTCATGTTACAAGTGAAGAATCTAAAGCCCATTATCAACGTTAATTGATTTGCCTTAAAGTTATATCATTGGAGATGAATTCACTTCTCTTTCTCCTGTTGAGTAAAAAGCTCTTCATACCAAAGAAATACCAAAGAAGGGGCAAACATGCTGGTGCACCTAGAATAGCCAGCTCCAAATTTCTGCAGGCAATCTCTTAGGATGGCCTCTGGTGGGAGAGGCATGACTTCAGAGCTGCTAGAGCAATTGAGAAACAGCCCACAGGCTGCCACTCTGTGCCCTCCAGTGCCAGCCTTACTCTATGTGATCCAGAGTATAACATGACCTGTTGTTTCCTGCCGGATAAAATGCCATATTTTGAAAGCCTCCCTTTTGTGTTTGGTTTTAATACTCACCACCAGGCCTACCTCTTTTCTCAGCCCTTTCAAATACTTAAATTTATCGTTTATAATTGAGATATAGTTTGTAACATTATATGACATTTTATAATGATAAATTAAAAATCAAAGTATGCTTTCAAGAAAACAGTTTCCCAATTGGGCACAAAGAACTTAAGACATCAGATCCAAGCCCTTCTTTTAAAACTAAATCTAACTCCAACTTGAAAGAGTCTACTTTGAAGCATCTTTTTCCTTCTCTTTCCGTGCCATCTGTATATTCCCAGGGGCTTTAGATAATCCTCTAACCTCCCCAGGATCCTTCAGGGTCAAGGCCTAGAGGTGATGACACCCAGGGAGGTTCTGGCAAAAGCAGAGCTGATGAGAAGGATCCCCATCAGACTTTTTCCAGGAAATGAGGAAGAGTCAGGAGCAGGAGGAGCACCTGATGACTGGGCTGAAGGCTGGGCCAGGCTCTGTGCTCTCCATGGCTCATGAACAAGGGGCTCGGCTTTGCTGTCTTGCCAGGGAATGTCGTCAGTGCTGCAGCTGCCCAAGGTGCAGAACCCTCAGGGAGAAGATATAAGGTGTCAACATGGCAGAAATAGGAAAAAAGAACAAGTTGAGGACTGGAAATTAATTGAAAGCAAATGATGCATTTTGACTGGTGGATTCAAAAGCAGATGTCTATGGAAATAACCCAGTGTAACGCATTCAAGAGCATAGAGTTATAAGTGAAGGTTATAAATATGCATTGCTCTGATTATAGTTAACAATACAGTATTATATTCTTGAAAGTTGCTAAGACAGTTGATCTTAAATGTTCTCACCATGAAAGAGAAATGGTAATTATGTGACTTGGTGGAGGTGTTAGCTATCCCTATGGTGGTAATTATTTTGCAACACATAACTGTATAAAATAATCATGTTGTATATGTTAAACTTATATACTGTTATATGTCAATTATATCTCAAAGCTGGAAAAAAAAACTAATTGTAAAATAATTAATTAATATGCAGTGCTGTAATCTCTTAGTTATATCTTTCATTCCTCTCCTTCCCGTGTCCTGGGTCGTAGGGATGGCACATAGATGGTGAGAAATTTGTGCAACAGTGTTGTTCATGCCCAACCCACCTCTGCGTCTTTCTCATACACACACTCATGCACATTCATGGGCACAACAGCATATCTGTGAAGTTCCAATGTCAGGAAATGCTCTAGTTTTGGAAAGAATCGTTCAAAGTTCCTCCACACATATGTGCAAAAACATACTTCCAAGCATGCAAGTATATTTTTCATTTGCATCTTTTCATAACAAAGGCCCAAACATTCATCATAATAAAATGATAAGCACATGCTGAATGCACGTTCAAAGCCCCAGAGTTCCACAGTCCTCCAGGCACACGAGAGCCACGCTGACACACACCTACACACACGCACCCTGCACTGCCCCCTGCCCCCTCTGTCCAGAGAGTCACTGGACTCAAGTGGCCTCAGCTCCCTCTCTCGGCTGTGAGGACTGTCAGTTTGCCAGCCGCCTCTGATCCCTGCCCTCCTTTTCCTCCAAATTAAATTTCAACTTTTTGTAAACCTCTGTGAAAATGACAAGCCATGCCAGAGCTGTCTTTTAATACACAAAAGCATAAATAATGCCATCCATCAGGTCTGTCACTCAGAAAGATGGATTGCTCATTGTCCAGACCCCCGAATGACACCAAAGCCAAAGTTAGAAAGTGTCTCTTTTCTTTTCTGTAGTGGCTTTCTCACTCCTATGCTCGCTTGCTCACTCTCTTTTTTATTTGCCGGACTGCTTGATTCTGATTAATGGTCCTGTCAGGGTGGGATTCCACTTGCTCGGATAATGAGTCAAGAATGTATTCCCTGTCACAGGCGCAGCAGATGTCAGGGGCAGAAGGGCTCAGGGATGCCAGAAACAATATACAGTTTCTTCCTAGTCCCCTGACAGGCCAATATGCTGCACAAGGTCTAATTTATGTAGACAAAATGCAGGCGGGGCTGCAGCAACCAGAAACTTGCCCCAGAAAGCCCGGCCACGGTGCAGCTCACAAGCAGTGCCTGTGTGTTGGCTGGACCGGCAGCAGTGAGCTGGTAATGAACAGCAACCATAGACTCAATAGTGCTGCCTCTCAAGGCCTGAACACACCGAGAGGCCCAGGACCCCTTTGACTTCATTAAACCGCACTTTATATCATTATGAGAAGAAATCAAACAGGGCAGAGGGCTTCTGTTTCCTTTAATGGCTTGATTAGGTTATTCACTGTTGGGCATGGGTGTTATCATACTGGAGGCTGCTGAAGGGTGCTAAGAAGTGTCAGCCACAGAGCCGCTCCAGCCAGACACTCTTTGCACTCTGACAGGACTAATTTGATCTTCGGAGTTTGTGCACCAACTAGACCTGAGTCAGGTCCCCCCATCACCCCACTGGCACTTCAGGAAACAGAGCAATTCTTTGGCCAAAACATAGATGCCTGTGCTTGGTATCGGCCCAATGGCAGACACACTTGCACACAATCAACCTGTCCGTACAGATCTCGTGCATATGTGTGTACTTTTTCTTTTTTTTAGAAAAACCTCTCGGGCTGTTTCTTGAGTTATAACATTAAATCAATATACATTTCCCTTAGAAATGAAAATAGGGCCACATTCCTTTTACAAAGAACTCGAGCAGTTAAACATTTAAGACACACTGAAGTGAAATAAATCAAAACCAAGCAGAGGACAGTCACATCACCAAGACTGCAAAGGTAAAACTAGGATTTACCAACCTCCATTTTAAACTCAACTGTGTCACAAACATCTTCCATTAAAAAAGAAAACTTCAAAGAGATAGAAAAACTCCCTGCATTGAGTGTTAGGATTAAATAAGTTCTGCATGGCTTCTAGACGTCATTTCTGTGGTTTCAGTGGAATCTTTTGAAAGGGTCTCTGGCTGCAGGTGCAAGGTTAAAAGGCAGCAGGCAGCATGATTGAGCTTGAAAGCCAAGTCAAAATGTTATCAGCTCAGCTGACATTTCTTTCTTTCCAATGGTAGTTTTTCCCCCTATTTTATTAACATGGTTCTTCTCGCTCACAGATACTTTTAAAACTTAAATAGGATGCTGCCATTATGGGAGCCAATGTGATGTGGTAGAAAGAGTGTGGATTCCAGAGGCAGGAAGGCTGGTGTTTGGGCAGATCTGCCTCGTGTGAGGTTCAAGGCTACTGGTGAATCGCCTAAGCTCTCTGAACCTTGTTCCTTTGAACTGTAAAATGTGAGTAATGCCATCTCCTTCGTGTCATTTGAGATTATGCACACACAGTGCAAAATAATGTTAGGCCTTGTGTAAGCATTTTCTGAAAACCAGGTGGCCAATAACTGGTAGCAATTATTATTACACATTTTGTTCTACTGTCTAACATTATACTATGCAAAAGCTACTGCTATGAAGATGTGATACCTTCCTCCCTATGTAATGGGAGAAAACAAATTAAAATGGGCCCCCGTAGTCATCACCCACTTCAACTGAGCCTGGATACACCAATCATGTGTGTATCAGTACCAGTCCCATCCTTATTCATTACCGCCAAAGCTCATCTCGGCTCCAAAGACATTCCCAGCTGACTCTTGGCCTATAAATCTAACCCTGTTCCTTCCAAATCCTGAGTGCTAATTGGGTCTCTCCTACTTCTGTCCATATGTTTCACACTAGTGGCCACCCGAGATTGTTACAAGACATAGCAGTGGGAAAAGGAAGCAGGAACAAAGTAGTTTGAGACAACTAATTTGACAACACAGTAGTTTGTCTCCGCCAAGATGGAAAGATGTACTGTTATACTGGGGGAAAAAGCAAGTTGCAGGTGAGTTGTGTGTAATGAAATCTAATTTATATGAAATGTCTATTTATTTAAATTTTTTTAAATTCTGGAAGGATACATAAGAGATTTAACAGTACCCCTGGCCAGTATGGCTCAGTTGGTTGGAACACTGTCCTGTAACCAAAAGGTTGAGGGTTTGATTCCCGGTCACGGTACATACCTGGGTTGTGGGTTCAATCCCCAGGCCGCGTATGTATAATCCCTCTTCTAAGCACATACAGAAGGAAACCAATTGATGCCTTTCTCTTACACCCATGTTTCTCTCTCTCCCTTCCTCTCTCTAAAAAACAGTGAAAAAATTGTCCTTGGGTGAAGATTTAAAAAATAATTTTTTTTAAAGATTGAACAGTAGTTACTTCAGGGTAGTAGGTGGGAGGTCAAATTTTTTATCATGAATCTACATTACCTTTATATTAAGAACCAATTTTAAAATAAAGAAAAAAGAAGTGGGAAGACCAAATTAAGCAAAGCTACTTTTTAAACTGCCTCCTACTTAAAACACTGACCCCTCTCTAATGGTCTCGAATTTATTAGAGAGCCATTAGGCTAAAACAAATATCACATTCTCAATGAGTCCTCCTTCATGAAAATTCAGTGCGAAAAATCCAAACAGCAGTGCTCCAATGAGAAGAAGCTGCAGCAAAGACCCCGACTGTGATGTAGCAATGACGGACAGTCAGAGGACCAGAATGGAGGCAGCCGTGGACAAGGGCAGCCATGTGCAATGGGGTTACATGCTAAGGACCTACAAATAATTCTTCCAAGGGTAAGCTCCTGCACTATGTTTATGCATTTTTATACCTATATCACCTAGGGACTCAGGGCAGGGAACTTAACATCTGCAAGGTTTAAAAACCATATTACCAAGTGGTGAACAATCAGATAGGTAGGTTGGCAGAGAGTGGCTTCCTCTTCCAAAAAAGGAAACCAAGAAAAGCAATTTGCAGGCACCTTGTGGGAACACTTACTGTGTAAAATGAGCTGCTTTGCACCAGCTTGACCTTCAAACACGCCTATTTTGATTTATCTGAGTGGAGGTCATTCATCACAGACTAAAAAAATCCCAGAGCTGAGGCACTAAGCAAGGTCACCAGAAAGATGTCGGGGTGAGCACACTGGAACAAAAACTGAGAGGAACGCTGGAATGGAAAATTAATTTTAAATCCCAGTTACTGAACTGTTTCCAAGGCCTGTCTTTTCCAGGGCACGGGGAAGTGCGGTGTGGAAACTGGCCCCGGCTGATTTCATGTGCCTGGCTAAGGCCTCGCTAAAGTGTGCTGGGACCAGAGGGTCAGCCCCGTTGTCATTGCAGTCATCAGTGCAGACAAGCATGGAAACAGCGGCGTCACTGGCGGGGAGGGGCTGAGAGTTACAGAGATGAAGGGCGTTTCTGTTCGGAAGCCGTTTTCCTCCAGGCGAGCCCTGAATTGCCCCTCACGGTCTGAATGAGAGGAGAACTGGAGTCTGTAGCTGGTACATCTCTGGACACCCAGGTGGTACTTCCTGCCTCAGTGTCCACAGCCAGGTCTCCCCACTTCCCCGAGGTCCTGTTTCCCTTTCCTCCTTAGTCAATCACTCACGCTGCCTTCGAAGCCAGCTCAGGTCCACCGTGCTCTGCATTTCTTGTTGTCAGATACCCCAACTCATTTTTGTTTTTTTTGAAAGCTGACTTTCAGGTGTGAGCTGAAGAGCCCAGTCAACGGCCTTCCTTTGCTATCCCTCGGAATGTGCTCTCTAGCGCCACTGTGTGGAGGGGACGTTGGAGGGACAGACCTTACTTTCTCTAGTCCGGGAAGCATAGGTCGTCTTTGGCAGGTTCCGAAGTGCCTGGACAGGCTGCTGCCCACTGGGTGACACTGCCATTCCATGGTGGTGGGGATAGTCATTAACCCAAATGTGGAAGTTACTCTCACAATTATCTCCCTTAAAACAAAAGCATCGCATGCCCTGATGACAGCTTAAATGAGTCTTCTTTTAAGAGGTTAGTAATCATTCCAGTTCACTTATCATCTCTCAGAGAGGCCTCTCCCATTGGAGTAGTTCCCTCCCAATTCCTAGTCACTGTACTGCTTTTACCGGTGACGTCCTTCACGAAGCCTAGCTTGCAGTCTGGGTTGCCTCAACAGCAGGACCTGAGGCGAGAACTTGGGTGTAGGTTGTTCACTGGGTAGGTGACCCCAGGGAGCAGGAAAGTGAGGAAGAGGAAAAGCCAGTCTGCACGTGCATTGTCATGGGCCCTGGCAAAGATGAGAAGAGGTAGAACCAGCCCAGCCGTCCACCTCAAGGGCTGGGAGACCAGAGCATTTGCCCACCAATTTCTGGTGTCCCCTGTTAATTGAGGGTTATCTCTGGAAACAGAAATTGTCCCTCACTGGTCTGCTGCTGGCCAAGGAGCTCCTGAGAGATATCTGAGGAAACCCTGGGCAGAAGGCAGGAGACACAGGATGTAGGCGGGCAGTGGGCAGTCCCAGCAAAACCTGAGCTCACATAAATTGTCCATTTGGGGTATGGATTGAAACCAGAGATGGGCCAAAGGGACATGGTGTGGGCACCAGCTGCATCTCCTACAGCATTTATTATGGAATCCTCTTACATATACCTTGGCTACCTACTTAGTGTCTTTTACACCCAACTCGACCACCCCATGAGAGCGGAAACCACCTGCATGACCTCCAAGGGCCCATAATACACCTTGGTGACATTTAGAAAATGGCACTGGCCGCCACTCTCACTCAGGTGATCGCAGCTTCTCAGACACAGGGCATGGCCGTGGCCGTGGGAGCTCACCCATGGCAACTGCTCGCTCTGCTCCTCGGTGGCTTGCTCTCGTGCAAGGCAAGCCCGGCACGTCCTCAGAGGAGCCCTGAATATTTCTTCTGTCTTGCCAACTGGCTCTCCATTGCACCTGGGATAGTAACTGCCTCACAGCAGGTGCTCAACAAATTCTGTTGGATAAAATAATTCAAGTCACTTTGGCCAATTCCTTTATATGAATTGTAAGCTTTATAACTTTTTGCATCCTGTGACCATCAGAAGTAGTTTTCTTCTCCGGATGTTTGGTGGTTACGTGGAACAGAGCCATGTTTTCAGACCTGAGGGTCCGCCAGCCCCTCCAGGGCTCAGGGGAAGGACGGGGTCTGCCCTGAGTTCTCCTGGGGTCCATAGTCCCCCACTGCAGGCTGCAGTGGGTTTCTGCCTAAATAATCTGGATAGGAGCACACGTCCGTATTCCCAGTCCGACACACGCACTTCTGACTCTGTTTTAGAAGTGTGCACCTCCTCCACATTTACCTAACTTTGATCATATTTCTTATAAGTCCTAGCTCTGGCTTTATGGTTTAGGTGTCATATATTAACTCATCCTGTTCTGAGTTATTTTATAGCAATAACTCACATTAGCTAGCAATGAATCATACACACCCAACTCGGCTGCTTAAAAAAATCAGACCTTCTTCCTGATCTTAGGGCAGAGGCGAAGAGAGTGGTTTTATGATAAGGGTAAATGTTGGACTTCTTCCACCACAAAACAAACAAAAAGCCCCACATTTCCTGTCCTTATTTGGGGCTTTTCCTTGAATTGTCTTAAACCTACAAAGTAGACAAGAGGAGCAGATACTGTCCTAGTGCCTCTGAGAAACGTGGGATATCATTACTAAAGCATAGGGCATCACCAGGGCTCTCAGATGCACACAGGTGTCGTTAGCACACGTGTGCATATGCACACACATAATCTCACAAATACATCACCGGGAGTCAGAGTGTTCGATTATATTTTATGACCTGAATTTAGCCAAAATCATAGGCAGAACTTTGCACCCTTTGTCTGATCCCAATGGATCATACAAGAGCTAGAACCAAACCAAACAGATAAATTTATTGCAACAGATGTGCAAGACTATTTCCAGTTTTGTAAAGGACTTTGAGTCTTCGATTACCCCTGCCTCTCCACCTCAGTCAAGTTCTAGAAGATACTCACTTATGGAAACAGAGTAGCTAAGTTTATAGTGGCTTGATGAATTCTGAATTCTGAGCTTCTCAGAGAAAGTAAAAAATGGGCTAGGGAGTGTTATAGCTTGAATTATGTCCCCAAAAAGATATGTTGATGTTCTTTCCCCCAGTATATCAGCATGTGGCCTTATTTAGAAATGGGGTCATTGCAGATGTACTTAAGATGAGGCCATATTGGAATAGGGTGGGCTTTTAATTCAGTATGACTGCCATCTTTATGAGAAAGAAGAGCACCATACAAAGACACAGGGACACACAAGGAGAAGATAGCCGTGCGACAACAGAGACAAAGATTGGAGTGATACATCTACAAGCCAAGGATTGCCGAGAACTGCCAGAATCAAAGAAGAGGCAAAGACTCTTCCGTAAAGCCACCAGAGAGACTATGGCCCTGCCCCTACCTTGATTTCAGATTCTGATCTCCAGAACTGTGGGACAATACATTTCTGTTGCCTTAAGCTGCCCAGTTTGTGGGTCTTTGTTAAAGCCCCAGGAAACCAATACCGGAAGCAAACTGGGATGACAGCATAGGAAGTAGATCCCACTGGACCTGTAAAAGTATAAACATCACCACCCCCTACTGCCCAAAGAGGGTACACTGGGGCTCTGGACATGCTGGACATGCTGCAGTGAGCAAAGAGACCCACAGGGAAATTTTAGCTACAGCACCAGGCTGCATGCAGATGAGGAATATGGCTCTTTGGATATAAAGTAGGGTTCCTGCGGAAGTGGGAAATTTAGCCCTCCCCACCCGAGGGTTTTCAGAGCTCTGAGGAAAATGAGATGTGTATTAGATGTTATTGAAGTTTGGATAAGGTGGGAAAAGTATGTTTCTTCAAGAAAATAGCTCACTTTCTCAGAGAAACTTGGGGAATTACTGTCGAAGAACAACAGGGAGAAGGAAAAAAAGGAGGAGAAGAAGGTTAGGGAAGGGGAGAAGGTTGAGGAAGAGGGAGCAGGAGAGGAACGAGAAAAAAGACAAGGAGAAAGAGGGGAAGGGAGAGGACAGGCGGGGAGTGGGTGGAGAAGAGAAGTACAAGGCAAGATTTCAAAAAGAAAGGAATAAGGTTCCCACCTTAACTCCTTCCCATCCTCTACATCCTATTTATGCCCAGATATGCATTTTTGAAACCATCAACTTTCTCCCTTCCCTCCGCCATGCCCTCACTCAAAATTTCACACCCTCCCACCCTGATTACTGTTAAAACTTTTTACCAGGCCCTGGAATCCACCTCTACACAGTTGCCAGGCTGAGCATGTACCTCCCCCGCTCACAGCCCTGACACAGAACACGAGGACCTCCAAAACCATACCTCAATCCCACTTCCTGTATTATCTTGTACTCCTCACTGCACAGCATCCTAAACTCAGTTCAGTTATATACCTGGTCTTTTCCATAAGTGTCTGCTTGAAATGTTCTTCCTCTTCTTTATCCCATGAATCTCTACTCATTCCTGTTGATCGAGCACAAATATCGCCTCCTTTGTAAAGACTTCCATTGCCTCACATCTACTCTGGCCATGGCAAAATGAACTGTTCCCTCTCCTGTACTGCCATAGAACTTCAAAAATGATACCTACCACACTGAGTTGTGGTTATCTGACTATAGGACAATGTGCCCCAACAGACTGTGTGTCCTATGGGCATCTTATTTGACCACAGTATCCCAAGTCCTGGCATCATGTCTGAAATGTGGAAGGTTCTCAATAAATGTTGAAAAAAGGAAGAACTTGAATGAGAATAATATACACCAGGCACAAGAGCTTACCCCCATGCCCCCCACCCCCCAAGCTAGTGTCCTTTCTAAAACCCATAAGGCAAATCCACCTGATTCTCGAATACCACTGCCATCTCCTTCTCTGCACTCCGCTCAGGGCTCTCATCAAGTTCAGCATTGGCTTCAGTCTAGGAAAATAAATAGGCCTCCCCTTGGACACATAGAACCGGCTAATTTATATGACAGGCGATTCCAGGCCCCCTGCTCCCTGGACTGAGCAGAGGGAACAAGATGAAGCGTTGTAACATGAGTTACTGTGTCCAGCTTGGCCTCCCCCTACCACTGGGGCCTTCTGCTCCTTTCACAAAGGTTTATGCTAGAAGTCATTAAGGTTTTCTGCCAAAACACAACATGTTTCTTTTTAAAGGCCCTTATTCCCGCTCAGAAGTTTCTTAATCAGAAACAGTGACTAACTGTTAAACTCCAAATAAAGGAAATAAAATTAAATGTCCCAATTGCTTTTGCTGATTTGGACTTTGGTTTAATTTTATTATTTTTTTTTACAAGCCTTAGGCTTATGGAGAGCTCCCCAATGCCCTGTTCACTGCTTGGCTGTGGAGGGAGAGAGGTGTAATGCTCCACGTGACGCTGGAGTTGGAGCTCCTTAAAACACATGACAGTGGTGACTGGAAATTTAAAGCCAGCTCACCCAGCCTGTGGTGGGGAGACTGCTGTGGACCCCAGCCTGCTAAAGGGCTGGGGTGTTTCCAGAGCCAAAGACACACGGCTCAGGAGACAAGAAGAGGGTTCTGCCAACTTATATAGGGTTGGCTGAAAAGTTCGTTTAGTTTTTCCAGATGATGACTCTAGTAGAGCTTAGTTATCTTTAACTTCATTCAAAACAATTTTGTTCGATTGTATTGTGACAGCTGTCATAACAGCATGTGTTTAAAAAAACTTATCGAAATTGGTGGATGTTTGTACAGGCATTGTAATATTGAAGATGGAAGAAGATATGCAATGTTTTTGGTGTATTATGCTTTATTATTTTGAGAAAGGTAAAAATGCAACTGAAATGCAAAATAATATTTGTAAAGTGTATAGAGAAGGTGTTGTGACTGATCAAACATGTCAAAAGTGGTTTGCGAAGTTTCTTGGTACTTTTGACACTTGGCCAAATAATTCTTTGCTGTGGGGCTGTCTTATGCATGGAAAAATGTTTAGCAGCACCTCTGGCCTCCACCTACTAGAGGCCACTAGTGGGAGACAGCCGACATACTCAAAATATCCATATCAATGAAGTTATTGGTGAAAATGAAAAAATGTGTGTTTTATTTTATGGAAAAAAAATAAATGGACTGTTTGGCCAACTCAGTACCTCCTTGAATGGATTCCAGCTGCCTTTCCTAGTTATGAAAGGTGATTGCCGTTGGCCTCCTTGATTCAACCATAGAAACACCTGGAATATGTCCACTGGGGGACAGTCTAGAGAAGAAAGAAATGATGAGAAAGAGAGAAACCTGGTAGAGAAACTTAGAATCATCCATGTTAGACCAGAGACATCTATTTCATTGTCCGAGTTGTACAAATAAGGAGAGTGGTGCCTGGAGAGATCCAGACCCCCAAAAGAAAATTTAGAAAATTTTCATGCCATCTCCACTTTACTGGATTAAATAAAGCGTGAAGGAATAGGGCAGGTCAGCCTCTAGAACTTAGCACAGTTTCTGGCACAAAGTAGTCATTAAATACCTGATAAAATAATATTAAATAGCAGCTCACGTAGGGGAGAAAATAACCCAATATGTGTACTGTCCCTTGGGCAAGTCCTCACAAAAAAGCCTGGAGTTAACTTTATTTGGGAATTATTTCAAATGCACAGAAATTGCAAGAACAGTACACAGGATCTCTGTGCACCCTGCTCAGACTCGTCAGCTTCCGGGTGCTGGCCATACCCGTGCTCTCTCTCCGCCTACCTCTACATGCACCCCTGCTATTCATTCTGAACCATTTATGAGTTGGTTTCTTTGGACGTGTTTCCTTTTATGACTTCAATGGGCATTTCCTGAGAACAAGGACACCCTCTTACAGTTTTCAAATCCAGAAAATTTAAACATTTACAAGATATTTGTCTAAACCACAACTCATTTTGAAATTTCATCATTGTCTTACTAAGGTTCTTTACAGCATTTTGCCCACACAAGACCCAATCCAGGGTCACGTCATACAACTAATTGTCACGTCTCTTTAGTCTCCCTAAGTCCGCACGGTTCCTCAGCCGATCTTTGTCGGTCATGAAATTGACATTGTTGACAGGTGCGGCCCTGGTCTTTAATAGAATGCCACTCATTTTGGATTCGCCTGGGGTTTCCACAGGATTAGATTCAGGCCACGCCCTTTTGCCTGGAGCACTACATGAGTGATGTGTTCTCCTAAGGGTATCACACATGGAGGCACACTAAGTCTGTTTGCCCCTTACTGATGATGTCAATTTTGATCAGTGACTTCTCTGCTGCAGAGTGACAACTTTTCCTTTTGTAATTAGTAAGTAATTTGAAGGAGTACTTTTAGACCATGAAAATATTCTTTTCTCCATCAATCCCCACGAGAAATTTAACAACCTGTGAATGTTTTGCTTTTCACTCTTAGGGTTATAATCCGTTGCTGCTGCCCTTATTTGTTCTGGTGCTCAAGCTATCCCAGTTCTGGCCAGAGGAACCCCTTCAAGCTCTCTTTTGTTCTTTGTTAGGTGCCCATTTTTAAGCTCTTTTTTCACAGTTTGGAAATACAAGATGTTCTAAGAAATTGTGTCTTCCCTACCCTACCCCTGGAATCAGCCTTTCTCCAAGGATTCCACCTCCCTCTCAGTGAGGGTGGTCTTTGGAAACCCAGACCTCCCCGCCAGGTGTGCTTATCGCCCTTGGGATATCATTGCTTTTAGGTCCTATCAGCAGACAGAGCTGATAGGTACACATTTTTTTAATTATTTACTTATACCAGTATCTCCAATCCAAACCAATTCTTTGGGGCCATTTCTGGGTTTTTGCTATTCCCTATTTGTACCTCATTACTTCAGAGTGAGAATCCTGGCTTGCAAAGCAAACAAATTTAACAAACAAAAACAAAAGCCTCACCAAATAGCCCAGATTTGTCCATGGGCCATGGGGAACATGACCACTCTTATCTTCCATGCCATGGGCTACTACACCCCCATCTCTGGGAAGCACTAAACTGAACTTGCCAATACCATCAAACCAGTCACTGTAGCAACATCCAGAGTCTCTTGGGCCCTCTGAGTTACTAGACTCAGTGATCAGGGTGTTAGTGGTAGAACTGAAGAAGTTTTATGGATTAAAATGAAGCTTTTCTCCTTCCATCCTCCCCACCTACTTCCACCTTGTTAGGGCTCCCTACCCTTACTAGGAAGGTATGATACCTAAAGAAGAATAAAATGTGAAATTCACAATTTAAAGTGAAAATTCTATTTACCAAGTGGTGTGTTAGGTACTCCATGTTTATAATTTCATGTAATTTTCAGAACAGATAAAGCCCACATTTTATTTCCATGTTATAGATGAAGGGCTCCAGTGAAGTGTCTGATTTGAATGGATGCAAGTCCTCAAATTAGATAGTATGTGTTCTTTTAATGGTACCAGGCTGTCTGCAGGCAACCTGGGGTTGCCTCTTATTGTCATTATTCTTTTGAAAACCTAACACTTAGCAGGTGTTATTGAAAGCCTGTTTTCTAGCCCAGGAACCATTAGATCCACGTGAGATTTCCTGAAGCCCTCAGCTTGGACACCAGCATTCATCTCTATACCAAAGATGCATCTGAGAATGGTGGAGGAACTGGCTTGGGCTCATCCAAGCCCAAGCTCCCTGAGCACCATGCCCGTATGCACGAGTGTGGGTGAGCACCTAGGTAGAGCACATAACTAATATGAGCAGAAGTAGTATATTGTAAAAAATCAGCCCACCTCTGCTTGTGTACAAATCAGAAGTGCCAGGGAATGTTTTTCTCAGTCTTCTATAGTATTCATTACAAAAGAGTCCCCAGATGGCAGATGGCTATTAGCTCACTGTGACCTATATAAATGTCAAATGTAAAACTATTGCCCCAGCAAAAATCTCAAAATAAATAACAACAGAAGGGATGAGATTCTGTTGTCATCAGTATTTACAGTTTATGCATTTTGGCTCTTCCCTTCTCAAGCCAACCGAGAAACGCTCTCACGCCACTAGGGAATTCCATTAGCCAGAGCAATCCCGGGAGTGGAGTCCCACAAGAATAACCAGCACGGATGAAGAATGGCTGCCCCAAAGAGAGAAGCCAGGGGCTGGGGAGCGTGGCTATAGGGCATTGCTTGGCCCACATTTTGTAGGTTTATCTCCAGATCTTTATCCTCACAGCCAGGCCTCACCCCTAGCAAGGACGTGCTTTATCATCAAAAGGAAGATTCCAGCTCTTAGGAAGAATGGAATAAGTTATTTTTGTAAAGGGGTTAGAAGATCAACTTCTTCCTTATTTGAAATTCGCAGGGTTTCTTTCTGCCAATGACCAAATCTAGAGAGAACTGCTTTCCACCCTGATGTGTCTGTATATGTAGGTGTGCACACAATTTATATATATGTATGTATATATATATATATTTATGTATATTTATCTTTATATATATTTTATAACATATCAGTGTTTCTAACACAACACAGTTTAAATCTGGTTCTCCAGATGAACAACTAAATAATTTTTTGTAGTCAATCTGTTCAGTAAACTAAAATCAGCTTGCATTGCCTTGTTGGACTTGTGGTATAATGATTCTGTTTAGATTGTATTTTCTCTGCATGTCTGAAGATCTAAATTGTTCTAGGAGCTAAGCAGTTAAGCTGAAAAAGCAAAAACTACCCCTTCATCTTGGGCAAAGGATTCACCAGGAAACAAATGAGTAAGCAGTGTGATCTCCAAGTTCAAAGAGAGGGTGACCGTGTAATTTGTAATTTGCCGTCCAGACTGGGACAATTCTGAAAGTGAACAGCGATGTTATTAATAACTTCACCAAGGCAACAGGCATAAACCAGGGGTGTCCAGGACAAACAAAGACGTAAGGTCACCTTTTTCAAAGATGATCTATAAACACCACAGAACGTTTATTTAAACAGTCATGTATCTGTGGAATAAAGTTTTCATTGTGAGAAATAACCAAGGCAGAAAGGCAGCAGGGTAGAGTAGGAAGAGCTTTGTAATTTGACAGCATTTTATTTTTAAACTGGCTCTGTTTCCTAACTAGCTATGTGACCTTACGCCTCTAATTTCTCATTTGGAAAGTGAGAATAAAATACCTTGAAAAACTGTTGTCAGAATTGCATGAGATGAAAAATGTGAAGTGTCTAACACATAATAATTTTTATTTCTCTTCTTAGGAACATGCAGATCCTACTTCAAATCTGTTTCATTCTATTATTCCTTGGTTTTAAATCAACAACTACTAAAAAGGCACTTGAAAATTAATTTTCAGCAAAGTTTTTTTCTAACCACTGACAGCTGGAAGATTGCAAAATGATTGTACACATATTTTCATGAGTCCTATTGTGGAATAGAAGTCTTAAATCCCAGTGTTCTCCTTTTTACATTTGAGAAAAGCTGTGATTACACAAATAAAACCTCAAGCCATGATGTCAAGCCAAAGCTTAGACTGGAAGCAGAGACGTCCATTTCTAAAAGAACCTCCCAGTTCCGGGAAGGTCTGGTGTGCTAGTCGGGGACCACAAGCCTCATCCTGCATCTTGGAACGCCTGATGACTCTGGCACGCGGGGGCTGGGGAGGATCCCACATACTAATTTCATATGTTGCAGAAAGTTAAGGTTTTATAGCAAAAAGTCCATTTATATTATTTTGTTCACTTCAAAAAGGCTCTCCAAACGGCTAACAAGGCCCAAACAGCAATGGCCCATTTTCCATGTCAGTGCAGTGCTTACCCTCAGTTCCCGTCAGCTCAACCCGAGGAACTTGCCGGTGGAGACTTTCTGTGCAAGTCTCTCAAAAAAACAAACCTGTGATTGTTCCACTGGAGTCATAGTCCAAAACCCTACTCACGGCATGGAAAAATCTCAGGGATAAAATTGTCCCTGAGGCTCTTATTACTAACGTTGGACTCACACTCTGAACACCACGCACAGTCTGAAATGAGCTTTGAAGTTTATTATTCAATAAATGTTTATAAAATTCCCATGACATGATGGCATCAGAGTAGGTTCCGAGGAGATCAGACGAAAGGACTTAGTCTAGACGTGCAGGGCTTCACAACTTCCGAGAGAAAGCAGCAGCTAATTACAATACACCAAGTGGTTGCTTTACGAGGGTCACAAACAAACTAAACTGGAGCATAGAAAAAGAAGCGCTTGGTGCTTCGTAGGGACTAAGGGAGGGTTTCAAAGAGGATGTGGTATTTCAGCTGGGATTTAAAGGAGGAAGAGGAAACAGCGCTTGCCCGAGGGTGAGGCTGGAGAGAAGGTGGTGGGGCTGGACCTGACAGCAGCGATGCAATGCAGGCGGTGTGGGGATGGGGAAAGCCAGCGAGGCTGGGCTTGCAGCAGTGCCTGGCCGGGAGACACTCCCCAGGCTTTGAAAGGCATGTGAGAGCTTCTCTCCCAGACCGGCAGTTGCCTGAGGGTACTCGGAGTCTGTAATGCAACTGCATTAGAAACCCCTGTCAGCTTTACCGTCAGAACCACCTGACCTCCTCTCACCCCTTCTCTTCCTGGTCAAGTTACCCCCGTCTCTCACCTGGTGTTTGAGGATTGCCTTCTAAATAGCCTCCTCTTTCCATCTTTGCCTCCTCCCACGTGACTGTCATTCCATTGTGTTGGATCTTCTGCTCAAAACTCTCAGGGTTCCCAGCTTCGCTCAGAGGACAAGTTGACCCAAGGGGCCTTCCGCGCCCAGCATGGTCTACACACTGCCCCTAACTTCTCTGATTGTGTGCCCTATCCTGTCCCCCCACCTACTCATTTGCAGCCACACTGACCTCCTGGCTTTGAGACCTCAGAGCTCTGGCACTTCATTCCTTAGGCCTGGAGGACTTTTTCCAATACAGCCAGGGCTCTGGGTCTCTGACCAAGCGGTTAGAGAAGCTGTTCTTGCCCACCGTATTTTAAGTGACAAACCCACCCTCACTTCACCTTTGCTAATCTCTTTCCATGCCTAATTTTTATCACCATTTGACATTATACATTTACTGACTGTTTTATCACTCACCTGCTCATATATGCCTACCATATCTACAATGTCAGCCCTACAGAGGCAGGGACTTAAATTAATCTTTGCTCATTGGTTTATTCCCAATGGTGGCGTTGGCACATGGTTGGCACCCAGGAAATACACAGTGATGAATGAGTGAGTGAAACCCATTAAGGGACTAAAGGAGAAGGCCGAACAGTTAAGATGCAGTGCCTTCTACTTTTATCTGTGATGTTTATCGGGGTTTCCCACAAGTTTTAATTTTTTAATTGTGGTTTTTTCCAACCACCATTTAGTCCTTGCTTTTTTAAATTGTCTCACAGAGTAACTGAAATTTAAATGGAAGAGATGGAAGACAATGTATAATACCTAGAACATAGAAAGCTTTTAATAAATGTTGCTATCAATATTATTATTTATTATATTATATCAGATAAAATGAAACCAAAGAGGTCAACACTTTAGAGGAAGAGCAGAGCCACCAAACTCAAGGAAGAAGAGAGTTTCAGGAAGGGATGGATGGCCAACAGTGTGAAATATTGCTGGCAAGACGAACAAAATGTTTAAAACTGCCACAAATGTGGCCACTGGGGTCGATGCTGACCCCACCGAAAGCGGTGCAGAGGGAGTGGCGAGGATAAAGGCCAGCGGAGGAGGGGTTCAGGGAAATGACTGAAAGAAGGCAGGAAGGTAGACCCAGTTTTAAGTCAGGCTCAACTTTTCTTGAGCTGCGTGATCATGGAGAAATTACTAAATTTTGTACCTCAGTGATGTCATCTATAAAGCAGAAATAATCAAGTTCTTATGAGAGTGCCTGGCCAGTGATAGGTGATCAATTAAGTGTGGGCTTTCTTCCGTTGTCTCTTCTCTTTTCTCTGATTGTGGAAATGCAAAAAGGACCCACACATCATGTGTGATGCCACCTCAAACTCTTCAGCATAAAAACCCACTGGTAGTGTAAAAATTAGGTGCACTAGAACAGTGTGAGAGTAATATGTAGTAGGAACATCAAATAACTTAATTATAATTTGCATGCAGTATCTAGAAAATTATGTAAATCATCATATCAGTCAATGTTTTATTTTTCTCTCTCCTTAGCCCGTTTCCTTATCCAACAATTACTCTCACATTAATTAAATGTAATTACATAGTGACTGAATAAACCCTCTACATGTATTTTCTTAACACCAGTCATGAGTGAAATTGACTAGTACACTCCCAGCCTTTCCCCAGATTTAACTCCCTTGGATTTCAAGGGACCCTGTTTTGAGTTGGGCTATAAACTGTTGTTGCCCTAATGAGAAAGTATTTACAAGGTTTCTATGCCCTTCTCTTAAATGGCCAGTCTGCTATTTTTCTGTTCAAATGACCTCATTTTCTTAGAGTCAAAAGGGGCTCCGTGCCCACCCCCCTTCCTCCTTACACATCCTGCTCCAGGGAACTGAACGCCAAAGAGCAAAGAGCTACATTTCCCTGACTCCGGAGCAAAATCACAGAGTATTCATTTCCTGCCCAGCCTCCCTTTGGGAAAAGATTCCCTTGTTCTTCTTTGGTGAGGACAGAGTTAACATGGCTCTGAAGCAACAGAATAAAGGCTTTCCTCTCTCGTTATTCTGGTGTGCCAACGTTTCTCTTCGATGTCTATTTGCACAATCATAAATTCTGAACTCAGGAGAATAATCTCAGCCAAAGCCTACATGTGCCGGATACTATAATGTAAACTGCATATGTTGCGAGAAGCTGTTAAATGGAACCAGTGAATGAAAACGTGGCCAGCTTGATGTCTGGGCCCCTGGATTTCCTCTTCTCTGTAAACCAAGGCCTCTCCCCTCAATTCTAGCTTTCCAACATGCCCATAAATAAAAATATTTTTGGCTACCAGATCCCCTTGAAATGTTCAGGAACAGCCTCAATTCCAGCGTTAAAGTTCAGGCTCTTCTCCAGAGTGCAAATGGCCAGGCCTGCAGCTCCTCTCCGTCCTGCCTGTGAACACACTGTGATGATGTACAACAAAAAGTACAGCAAAAAGGCTGCATTTCTGCTCTTCCCAAGCCCATCCTCACTGCCTTCTCTCCTCCAGCTCTGCCCTCAATCCAACCGGAAGGTGACCCAGCTCACGGGCAGACTGGTTCAGCACACGCATCCAGTCCTCAAAACCAGTTTCATAACAATTTGAGGCCCCATTCCACTAGAAAAGTAGCAACTCATCTGAGTCATTTCAGCCCTCCTGCCCTCACCTTTCTGGGGCTGCACTGAATTTCAAGGCTATATTACACAATGCCAAGGCATTTGGGACAGAAATATGGATCTTGATGTCCTCTACTAGCAGGGCATCCACTGAAGTGCACACCTCCCCTCCTGGTCCCTGGTTGCTGCTGGTCTGTGCACAGTGCTGCTCAGACGTCTCCATTTACCCGTGGCCACTTCGGCACCAGCTCCATTCTCTTGGCTTCCTCTGCACTATGTATTCGTGGTTTCTTCTCCTAGATCCAGGCCTCGCTGGGTTCTTAGAGTTTCTGCAAAAATTACCTTTCTAGACTTGTATTGCTTCCCCAGGCTTCTGTTCAGGAAGCAGGGGCCAGCGCTTCTTGACCTGCTGGCTCCCATACTCTCATTTCCTCCCCCTAGAGCCCAGCATTTGGTTCTGCAAAATGCCACTCCATTGTTCAGCACCAATTCTGCTCAAGACAGAAGGAAAAATTACACTCCTGGAGGCCAACTAGGGATCTGTCTTAGAGCTGGTAGTCTATGTTTCTGTGACAGCGATCCCCAGGAACCATCATATCTCATGTCATGTTCTCTCCTGCAACACGGGCTCTGAAGCCGATGCAGTTGTTTGTGCCTCCGCGCAGAGTGACCTGAGTCATGCCTAATGCTCCACGCGCAGCGTTTTATTTTGCATTGTTTAAGGACAGGCACCCCTGAGAGACTGAGCTCACAGAGCAGTCCACAAAATTAGAAAATATAAACAGAAATGTAGCCATAATTTAAAACATTGCTAATTTAAAATATCTCATTCAATATGAAATACAAATCTTAATTTATTATTTTACTGGAGAGGTGGGTTATTGCAGGTCAGGCAGCCAGTGAGCATACACGTACACACAGGGAGAAGAGAGTTGAAAGCATCTGGGTTCTCAGTACTGGTGCTCCCCAGGAACGAACGCCAGAACCATACCCCGCAGGGCCTCAGAGATGACGTGGCTCCTCTCAGCTCCACCATGCATGGCTCCAGAGATGCTTGTGTCTGCACCTGAAGGCCCAGCCTATCACCACAACCCCAGAGTCCATCTCCAAGTCATATCTGGATGTCCTGTTATCACTTCAGTAGCTTTCATGTTCTCTCCCCTCTTAAGACTGACTGCCCACTCAGCTCATTCCTCTTTGGTCAAGTGCCTGTGTGGTTAATTGAATAAGACCTCAGGGTTGTATGACAAGGATCACAAAATTAAAAGACAGTAAAGCAGGTTTGCTGCAAAAAATATATGGGAAGATTAAAATATATAAAAAATAAAATAAAAATCACTAACAGTCTCAACCCCAGAGATATCTACTCTTAATATTACTCTTCCAGTTTCATGTGTGGGTGTGCGCATTTATTGTTTTCACATATATGTAACAACAGTGGGATCATGCAGTTTGGTTCCCTGCTTTGCATGTTAGCATTTTGTCGTGTGCATTTTGCATATACTTTAAAAGTGATTTTTAACGTATGCTTGGCACTCTGTGTCTTTATAAAAAATCTGAACGTGCAGATTACTTGCAATGTTTAATTGTTATAAATCATACTGTTATAATAATGTGATGGTCATCTTTGCGCCCAGTTTGTGTTAACTCCACTTGAAAAATTATCAAAAAAGTGAAAAAATTTGAACACTTTTAAGCAGCTTGATGTATATTGCTAAGTTGTCCTCTAAAAATAATTCCCAATATTCTATCAGCCAGCCCCTTACAAACACTGGTTTTATCATCTTTGTCTGTAAACAAATATAAATAATGCCCAATAGCTTTAAATTGAAGTGATTGCTAGTAATCTGTATAATGAGCCCCCAAAATATCAGGTCCTAATCCCTGGAACATGTAAATGCTATCTTATTTGGAAAATGGATCTTTGCAGACATGAGGAAATTAAGGATTTTGAAGTATAGAGATTCCCCTGTATTATTGGTTGCTTTTGGGTTTCTCACTATCTGGTTTTTGCATATGTAAACAATTTTATTCTAATCACTTGTCACAAGTTACCCTCATGTCCCAGCACGATTCCAGGGACACGCAATGCTCAGTGTCAATTCCTAACCACTGCCCGTGCTCAGTAGCCTGGTTAGAATGTTCTCCCCAATACCCTGTGAGACTGTAAACACCTGGAAGTAGGGGTCATGTCTACTTATCTTCACAAGCCCCTAAGACCTAACACAGTGCCTGGGCCATAGTAAGAAGCCCATGCTTACTGAGTCATACTGATTATCTTTTATATCTTTTCTCACCCAGCACAGTACCATCATCTGTGACATCTGTTATAAATACTCAAGGCTTATTCATTGATCCAAGTTCCTGCTTTCTACAATTATTTTTTTAAGTTTTTCTTTGGGACATAATGTAGATCAATATTTCATAAATGTTTTATTGATGATGAAAATAAAGAATATTCTCTGCAGGGTATGAAAATCAATATATACACATTTACACATATAACCTTATTAATTATATTATTCAGAACTTGCAAAATCTGTTATTTTTTCTATTTGATATATAGAAGATGTAGAGCTATGTGTTATAATTTTCCACTACCATTGTAATTCTGTCAATTTCTTCTTTACTCTCTAACTCTTTTTTTGTTTGTTCTAATGATACCTGTGTCAATCAGCTTCTAGTCAGATAAGCAGAACAGCTATGAGTTATGAGATAAGGGATTTGTGCTTACAATTAGATATTAAACAATTATGAGAAGAGCTCAAGAGTGCACTCTGAATGGGATTTGGAGGATCAAAGAAGTCAATAACAGGGTACTTCGAGAAGCCTAGTACATCCAGCCATTAAGGTCAGGCCACAGAGGGGCTGAATCTGTGGAAGAACTCTGTAGGTCACCGCCCACTGCCTGGCCATGGGCCACTAGACAAGAAGTTGCACGTGGAAGTGGCAGTTGGAAAGGAATGCTAGACATGGAGTTAAGGATCCAAAGACAGGCTGGAGCTCTCTGTTCCCCTGAGTCTGTTACCACAACTCAGCCACCATAACCTTCTGCCTCTGAAAACTCCTGAGAGTGCCTCTTTTGACAGTCTCTAACTTGAAAGGAGGTTCTAGAAAACTTCAACCAAGTCAATGATGCAAGAATTTAGTAGAGTCCAACTCTTGTTGATGTAGCATTTATACATACATCTTTTCAATGTATTTAACTTCTAAGTAAAGACAACAAAAAAAGCATTGTCCACCTAATATGAGACAAATATACCCCTCATACAACCTAAAGAAACCCCTCTTCCCAAATGATAATACAAAAGTCCCATGTCATTTCATTCATATATACAGGGTAGGGCAAAGGAGGTTTACAATTGCGAGTATGCAAAACAGAATTTATTCTTTCTTTCTTTATTAATTATTGCATTATTTTCCATATGAACAACAGTAAGCCTATTTTTCCCCCAGCATGTATATAAAGAACATAAGGAAGAAATGATCTAAGTAAGAAAGACATTATCCTCTTTTGTGTAACTGGTTATGTCATCATTGAAAATGTTTATACTTTCTTTCTTCTTCTATTCATTCCACATTCCCTTTTCCTCGGCTAGTCATGGCTCCTTGCTTCTTTTCTGAAGCATGTGTGCACCAGCAGCCCTCTTATATTAGGTATTTGCCACTGGCTATCTGCAGTATCAAAGTTTGGTAGTGGTATGAGTGTTTACAAAATCTTGTTCTATACCTTAGTTAGTATTTTAGTAAGCAGTATTTTCATAAGGGGCTACACAAATCAAGTGCCATTTTGAATCAGTCATGATATTTACTGATGTAGAAAAACGTTTAAACCCAAAATATTTGTTTACTAGTAACTATCTTCCAAGAACTCTGCTTGGCTTAGGGAACAATGAAATGTTCCCCTAAGGATCTCAGATTCAATTGAAGGCATATGCAATATAAAGCAGGAATTGCAATAGAGTGAAATCTATTGTAATCTGTGAAAGCACGAGGCTGAAATAACTGGCTTTGCTGAAATGTTGTTGAGAGAAAACATCACAAAGGGACAGGCATCTTAGCTGCATCTTAAAGAATGAGAAGGAGATTTCCATAAAGACATGTTGGGGAAAAGCAATCAAGGACAAAGAGCAGCAAATGCATAGGTAAGAAGTAAAATGTCAAGTTGAAAAACTCACCTTAATGGTATAAAAGTAAAAGTATACCAGATACCAGTTAAGAGGTAGAAGAGGTTGTAGAGTTGGGTTAATATCACAAAAATGGGGGGTCAAGAGAGCTGTCCTTTGTAGAATATGGTATGGCCATTTAAGTAAGATGTTTCAACTTGCAGATGGGACACAAAAAGAACAACTTAACTACCCTGAGAGAAGGTGCAGAAAGGCAGAGGAGGTATGAGCTATGCCACTGTAAAAGAAGGCTGGAGTCAGTGGACTTCAAACAACAATAAGAAAGAAAATAAAGATATGATCACAGCATTTAGATACTTGGCAATAACAAAAAAAAAAACAAGAAATGCTTAAAATTCGGTTTACAACTTTTTTTCCCCAAACCAAGACATTTTGAATTTAAAACAGATGCTATTAATAATTTTCCCTGGCTGGTATGGCTCAGTGGACTGAGTGCTGGCCAAAGGGTCACCAGTTCAGTTCTCAGTCAGGCCACATGCCTGGGCGGCAGGCCAGGTTGCCAGGTTGAATAGGGCAAACTGAGAAGTATAGTCACCATCTAGAAAAAGGATCGCATAGCCTTTCAGAACTATTTGGGTTTTTTTTTCTGTGTGCATACCTCTAACTGAAAAAAATTCATCACCATGTCTTTTTAGTTTTTGTATGCCCAAATGATAGGACTCTCATCTGTCTGCATGATGTAGTCATAAACTCCTAAAGAACAAGAGTCATGTCCAACTCACCTTTCTGTAACAGCAGGCTTACAATAGAGTTGGGCCACTTGTTGAATTAGTGGATATTTCTTCTCCTTCTGAACGTATTTGACTTTCACATTTTATTGCATGTATTTTTTTCAATTAATCCAAGTGTATCTAATGGGTATGAGTCCTGGATATGGAAAACAATCCTTATAGCAATTATAAGGATCACATGAAAGAAACTCTGCTTTCTCATTTCCCGAGACAGGACACAGGGTATGTCATTTGACCTTCACGAGAACTTTGCTTGGAGAGATTATACTACATCTATCCTGCAGACAAGAAGATGAAGTTCGGAGAAGTTAAGCGGCTTGTCAGGAGTCACACAGATTTTTAACGGGTTAAGCCCAGATCTCAAGAATTTTAATTGCCATCCCAGTTCTCAGCCCATTACCAGAACCACATATCTAATGAGCCATTCTCCTATCTGCACTGAAGTGTCCTGGCAAGAGCTGGATTTCCGACTATACACAACAAACTCTGCACGCTCCCCTTTCATTTCCCCCTGCACTGGCTCCTTCTCATTCCGAGCTGCCAGTTTCCTATGATTGAAATTTGAAAGCATGTAACTGTTAATCTAGGAGTGATTAAAGAGTTTCATTTCTCGGAAGAGTTGGTACTCATCATTGGCTATGATGAATGAGCCCCTAACATCCCCTGATCCCATTATATTGTGATTAATTGTGCCAGTTTAAGTCAATAATTCATTTGTTAAAAATAGGCCTGCAAAGTATCATTTGTCTCATGGGAGATATCAGAATAAAAAAAAATTCATTTGATACTTCTCATTAAATTAGTGTTGGAAGTTATATTGAAGAGCCCTGTTCATCAAATACTTATTGCAGGCTTATTTGATAAGAAGTTGTATTTGTCTAAAATTATGTCTGCTAACTGTCATAATGGTCTGCATTTTCCCTGTGTTAATGAAGGAATATAAAGTCTACATATGCACATGACTGGAGAAAAGGATGGGGCTTGCAACTGGGATTAGAATAATTCCTAAATGGTCTGGTTTTCATTGCATGAAAATTTAAAAAAAAGAAAGCGAGAGAGAAATTGAGTGGGGCATCTTCTTCGTGAGCTTAGAGAGACTGTCCCTGGAGGTGCCAGGCTGGTATCCTAAGAGATGGATCTTCCCCATTGTCTCTTATCTAGAAATGATTATAAATGTTGCATTCAGTCTCATTGGGCCATTAAGACGTTTTCAGCTGTAAGTGATTCTAAAGGAAGATAGAAGTGAAGAGCAGCTCTGCTGCAAATGATAATGGTCACCATCAAATGAGACACAGGATTAATATCTTAATATTTCCAAGGCAACATCATAGTCACTTTGGAAAGACTCCCTAAGCACTCCTGAAACATTTGGTTACAAGAGGGGAAATGATAGCTTTTGCAAAGCTTAGATAGATGCCGTCGCAGACTGAATTCCTGCACTTCTTTGCCATCTGGGGTCCCTGGGGGAGGGAAAAGCAAAAGAGGACTACAGTGGGAGGACTCTGCCCCAGTGGGGCAGGGCAATAGTGTATGAGGCCAAGTCCCAGGCATACATTCAGAACTTAATATCTGAGGGTGGAAAAGGGAAAGAAAGAAAAAAAAGCAGAGAGAGAAGCAGGCAAGGTACAGATGAGGAAGAAGCCGAATGAAGGGAGAGAGAAAATCAGACTGACCAGCAGGAGAACGTGCTTAACAGCAACAACTCGTACTGGCCAGTCCTGAGGCCGGCTACCCAAGCAAAACGTGTGAAAAGTTTTCAAATTTTAGAATTGTGGGCTGTGAACTCAAGCCACCCCCACCCCAAATCCTGTTTAGGCTTGAGATGATACCCAAGAGGATGCATGTTTAAGTTTCTAGGGTGACACTGGTGTACACAGTCAAGCTTGGGGAGGCGAGGGGAATGCTCTGGTCACCGACCAAACGCTCAGAGACGCGTGGGTGGGAGATGCTGGCCAGCGGGTGGTCACGTCTGAACCGTGCCACTTCAGAGTGTAGAAAATGAAGTCATTGGGAAGAGAATAAAATGTTGTATCAATGTAAAAGGTCAAGTGAGAGGAAAATGCAACTTTAGAAAATAAATTATGGAGGTTCTTTCTTATGTAGAGGAGGTGCTAGTTACACTTGACCTCTCCGGACTCTTCTGGCTGTGCAAACACAGTGGTCTAATTATTATGTCTGATCAAAAGCGGATTTGCTGGTGTTCTCTTTGATGCTTCAGGAGAGAACGGGGGGCCTGGAACGGAGAACAAGAGCGGAAACTAGAGACAGCTCCAGAGCACCAGCGAGAGTGGCCTCTACGTTTGAAACACCGGGCAGCCGAGGGACCAAGATATTTTCTGAAAACTTTCCTGTGGCAAGAAGGCTGAAAGCAAGGTTTCAAGTTCAATGTTGTTTTGTGCTATACTGTGGTGCTCTTCGTTTCATCCCAATATCACAGAGTCCACAATACACACTGACATCGGGCTAGTGTCACTGGATAAATAAAGAAGGAAGGTATGTCCCCGGATGGGGAAAAATACAACGGAGAAGGGGTAGTGGCTGGAGAAGCTTAAGAGAGAGTGGAAGCCGGGGAGTTGTTCCAGAGCTGGAACTGGGTGCAGAAGGTGACAGGACAAATCAGGCCTTATCCTCCACTTCCCTGTTAGTCCTGGAAACTTCTGAATTCTTTAAGATACACTTGGGAGGGTGTCAGAATTCCCACAGCTAACTCATACATAGGCTTCTGTTACCTTCAAACAAGGGGTTTATGCAAAAAAAAAAAAAAAAAGGAAATCTTCTTTTACCAAAAATCCTTTCAAGTGGTGACAGCAGTGGGACAGAGGTACCATCTGAGAGGCCTTGGATCTAGTTTTCCTATGTTTCACCTCTTTTTGAAACATTTCATTAGCAACCTCTTCTCTCTTTATAGTTTGCTCAAAATCTCCTCTTGGTCTTAAGATGGCAAGTAAAGAAAAGGTAATCCACTAATCCGATGTTTCCCTTTAACGAGCGCCATCAGTACCTGTCTTGACTGCATTTTGCCCGTTTTTATTATTTGACGGAGATGGGGAGCACGGCCACCATCATCCTTCCCTCCCTCCAGTATTAACGCACAAATTAGTAGTGAAGTCTGCACCAGCCACCTCAGAGAGAGATGTTATCTTTCTTAATGAGCATGAGCAATGCCACTGACTTCTTCTAAATATTTTTTGAGCAAGCCTGTAACTTCAGCTTTATTGTTCCCCTGTAGCATAACCAGACTTGGGTAACACCAAGCCCCAGACATCACAACATTAGAAAAAATATCTTAGGATATCAGCACTAAAGGGAACTTCAAAAATCACCTTGTGAAAGCCTTCTTTTTTTGAGACATGAACTAGAAGCTTATAGATACGAACTAACTTGGCTAAGGTTATACATTTCTTTGGTGTCATGTCTAAACTTGGAATACATGCATCCCATTCATTCATTGATAAATATTTGTTAAAAATTCCTTGTGCTGAGCCCTTTTAAACACTGATTTAAAATTTTCTGAAAAGATATAATCCCTTCACTCATGTTGGTTATAGAGAAGAGACAAATATGGGCAAAATTACATTTTTAGAAACATAATTTTTTAAAAATGTAAATTTCATTACTTTAATCTGCCAGGGGATGACGGGGGACAGGAACAGGGAGAAGAAGGTGATATTTGGTTCACAGTGGTCATACGTCTTGACCCCTAAATCACAATAATAATGGTATGTTTCTGAAACCAGCAGTTGTGATGGTGGCTTACCCACATTCCAAACCTTTTGGTGGGGCTGTGTTAGTAATTTAGAAATACTGTATATACTTCTGACTGTTGTAAATGCCACACTTCAGAAGACTATCCTGATGACATGAATGTCTGTAGGTTCATAACGATGGACTGAAAAGGTAGGAAGTTAAAAAGAAAAACACAGCTTTGGACTGGAAAGGCTGTGTAAGTTGTTAAGACTACACTGAAAACACCATCAAGCTACTGAAGAATATGTGTACTAAGACGGGTGAGAAATGAGAAACCTAGCCATGCTCCTGCAAAGGAAGTCCACAAACTCAGGGCTTAAATCTCTCTTCATCCTGGATCCCTGTGGCACACAGTTGGCATGACAATGCTCTGTGGTCCTGGCAGGTATCACACACCTCCCAAATCCAGCTACCTGGGACCTTCCCGGGCAGGCAGCACAGGGCCTTCATTATCCAGAGAGGGCCTGCCTGTTCATTGACAGAAGGTTCTGAAAACATGTCTTCCCTTTCCCAAACACCACCAAGAAATCTTAATGCTACAAACCTCAGGCCGAAGATGTATTAGCACCCAAGAGAGGTTACAGGAAAGAGCCTTCGGATGGAAAGACAAGTTTCAAGTGTCAGGAGTGGGGCAATGCAAGCGCATTGGTCCAAAGCCATAGGAAGGCAGGCATGGTCACTTACCCACAGCAGAATGCAAGGGCCTTGACTGTAGCTATCTGGTCAACTTTGTGGCAGGATTCAGCCAAATGGCTCTCGCTCTTGGGTTCTGTGTCAGAACAGAAATGGTCTGAGAATTCCAGATATTTCTTGAGATTACAGATCACGTTAGCCCACAGATCATATTGAACAAACCTCATGTGCCAAGTAATATTGAGATAATTTTCATGTTTAGAGCAAAAAAATAGGTGAGGAGATGAAATAATCAGGTTTTTCCCTCCTTTTAAAACAATCTTTCCATGAATGACACAGATTTAAAGAAGCAATAGTAAATGTATGTTACAGAATGTGTATTCTGTTATGTGTAGAACCAGTTATGCATTGCCCTTTTAAAATCAGTAATAGAACAGTTTACAACTATGTTTTGAAAATGATTAAAGGTTAAATTTGCATATTTCAAATGAATGCCTCCCAGGACTTCAGTCTATCTCTTGGACTGAGGAATGTTCCTTCCAATAGCTATTATGTCTACTTTCATTAGAGAAAAGTCCACACAACCCTGAAAGTCACTGGAGGGATTCCGCATGTTCACGGCCTTAAACTAGGATACCTAGTGTCTTGTTCCTCAGATACCATCTATCTCTGCTCTGCCATTGTACAAACAAGGAAAATGAAGCTAGAGGAGTGATCTGACTTCAAATGTGGCAGAGGCAGAGCTACAGCAAAGATCCAGGCCTCCAGACGCCCAGTCCAGAGCTTTTCATTCATGACAGTGATTCATTTAGGGGCATGATTGGATCGATAGCCAGCTCCGCATTCAATAGCGTTGGTGAAAAGCTTAACTAAGGGGGAGATGAACAATATAGAAACATGCTGATAAATAGTATTCTACCATAGTTTAATTCAGAACAAGTGCATCGTGGTCTTAGGGAACATCACTGAATCAGCCTGTTACATGGAAAAGACAGGGACTGGGGCAGTACAGTTATGTATGCATGTGTACCGTGACCTGTCAAGGTGAGCCTGGGGTGATGGGCTGAATTGGAGACAGATCAAAATCATAAGAGGGGCCTTTCCTCGTAGATTCTGATTTTCTCAGCTTCCCACAGTGCCTAACAGGCAAAGAGAAAGCTTCTGACTCTTCTGTGTGTTTACTTTCCATTGGGCTATTTCAGTGCTTCCTATTTTCCTCCTCCTCTATTTATTCAGGTTGGGTCCATGCTTGGGAGATGAGAGTGGGAGAAAATTCAGAGCCATGTAGTGGGGCCTCCAATGCATCCCCTGAGACCTTCAGGGCTGGGTTGGACATCTTCCTGTTTGCCATGCTTTCCACCAATGCTGTGCAGCAGGGAGTTAGTTACTAACTCACATTATGTCCCTGAATATGCTCTCAGCAAGCTCTCATGCCTATTTGTCTTGAGACAAGGAGTCCATGGTGGCTTTAACAAAGGTATTTCAAAGTACTTAATATAAAAGGAACATTGGTTGGAATTAGACTAAGGACCGTTGATGTAAAGAATCAAGGGGTTCACAAAAGCCCAGCCATAGAAGATTTCATGGGATCCATTTGTATTCATATTGAGATGAAGTTAGTTTTTTATTCTATTATATGACTGGCAAAAATATAACTTATATAGCATTCATATGGAAGTGTCCGATGGTCTGGACTTGACATAAGACCTCACTATAACACAGGCAGGATGGGAAATGTGCCACATTTTGACGTGTGAATGTTTTACGCAAGGGGAAGGAAGTCAGGGAACACTTCACGTTGCCTTTGAATGGGTCTGGAAGGAACAGCAGGACTTTGTTAGGTGAAATGGTGATGGCAAAGAAGGAAACAAGAGGAAATAAAAGCAGAGCTATGCTTTAGAAACACGCAGTTCCATTTGGAATACAAGGGGTTTTTAGAGGAGTTAAACTGGGCAAGGTCTCTTGGGGTTAAACTTAGGAACTTCTTGAAAGTCAAGCTCAAAGCCTACACTTCAGTCATTGGGAAATGGGTACATTATGTTTTATTTCTTTATTTTGTTTTTATTTTTTATTTAAGTATCTATAAAAATGAAACAAAAAGAGACTCATAGAAACAGAGATCAAACTGATGGTCACATTATGTTTTGTTACTGTGACCGCCCTTCCCAAGCCCTGAATGCTCTCAGTGTCAGGGACTGCTTGGGCTCAGCTGCGTCCCTTTTTTTCCCTCTTCTTTTGGTTCATAGCATCAGACTACATTTCCCAGTGCTGTCCAGTTCTATCAATGAAATGTGGGTAGAGGTGGTGTGTACCACTTCAGACCTGGCCTCAGGGCTTCTCCTGAATTCCTTCTTGTGCTTCCTCTTCTGCTGACTGAATACAGAGGATCCAGGAAAGGTCTCCAGAACTCTAGAAGATAGTGTAGCCACCTGGGGAAAGGATAGGGCATCAAAAGTCTCTGAGAAACAGAGCATGCCCTCCCCACTGCCTCAAATCTGCACTGAACTCCCACTCCACCATGTTGGGCCACTGAACTGTTGGAATTGTACCTCATAGCAATTAGCTAATACCTCTTTGCAAGCACTACTGTGTCCTATTTTACTTGACTTTCCATAGGACTTTGTACAAAGTAGCAACTCATATATTGTAAAAAGGACTTAATTATATTGAATAAATGAATGAATGCAGTCATGAACACAGTTGACATTAGAAAGCAACATACAAATGACAGCATAAAGGTTGATTGTAAAAAATGAAGATAATCTGGAAGCAAAGAGATTACTTAAGCAGCTACTATAATAGTTCAAGAAAATGAAACTCTGAATCGATTTAGAAGCAGTGAAAGTGCAAAGGAGACAGATGAAAGACATCCTGGAGACAGATTCTAAGGAAAATGGCAGCAGATAGATACAATCATTATGGTAGCAAATTTCAACAGTGACTCCAAAGTTTCAAGTCTATGGAAAGGAAGAGGAGTGGTACCGTTCAAGGAAATATAGAAGATAAAAAAGAAGGACATTAGAAGAGTAATGGAGGACTGGAGGATGGTATATTACAACTTATCACAGATGATAACTCAACTCTGATGATAACTGAACACACGAAGTTTGTGCCCAGCAGAGGACTGGAGGTATGCTGAACCTTCAGCATGTAATTGTGGAGTTAGATATGGGTATAGAAGACATAGATATGGGAGTAAACTAAACCACTCAGGCAAAGAGTGTAGAATGGAATATAAAGTCAAAAAGTGCAGCCTAATGAATAGCTTACAGTTAGGGGGTGAAAAGGAAAAGAAGATAATAAATGAAACCTTCAAAGGGCAGGTGGTGGGGAGGTGTCAGTTAATGGGGGGACCAGAATCATGCAGATCGTTGGAAGCCACAGGAGAAATTGTCAACAAGGGCTGGTTTACCAAGTAGGTGAGAAGTGTGACAACTGGGTTGGAAATACTTGCAGGATCACAGTCTCAGGGGAAGTAGGAAGGGATGGAATTAAGAGCACAGGTTAGAAAGACTCACTGGGATTAGGGAAAGCACAGGCCTCTCTGTCTGTGAGAAGAATAAGAAAGAGATGGTAGAAAAAGCAACACACAGAGGAAAAGCAGACATGCTTAGTAGAGGTGCAATGCTCTGAGAATCTCCAGTAAGAGAGCTTGTCTTCTTAAGGAAGTGAGAGAAAAGGGAAACCACTGAGAGTGAAGGAGGGGGTGGACTCCTGGGGTGGCGGGGCGGGGAGGTTGTGACAGGCAAGCTCAGGGTACAATAGGAAGCCAGTGAAAGTGTGTGATGGACAGGATCCCAGTGAGAACTAAAAGTTGCTTTAATGAAATGAGGAAATAAAAAAGGTAAAACAAGGAGGAAGGTTATGGTCTCAGAAAAATTAACAGTCAAGATCTGAGTAGCAGAGAAATTCTCAGTGATGATGATGATGATGATAATTACAGCCAACGTTCATTGTGGTATTGAAGGGACAAATAGCATGTTAAGCAGTTTCTTTGTATTGTCTTATCAAATCTTTACAACACCCCAGTAAGTAGTCTATTATTATTATCCCATGAATAACTTAAGGAAGAAGATGGCTAAGCCCTTTCCTCAGAGACCCACAGTGACAGGTCTAGAATGCAATCCAAATCCCCTTAGCTCCAGAGAATTGAGGGTCAATTCCAGAGGATTAGCTCCAGAGAATTCAGATGACCATTACTACTAGCCAGTGAGCAGCTCCATGGAGGCAGGACAGAACTCCCTGAGGACACGAAACTTGAACTGTGTCTGACACAGAGTTGGCAGGATAACCAATTATTGTTTTGGAGGCCCTCAAACTGGAGCAAGGAAAGGAAGTCTGTGAGCCAGATGCTGGGATCACTAAGGAAAGCAAAATAGTGTTATAAACAGTGGTATGTGAATGTCAGCTTGGCAAGATCGTTGGATCAAGGTCACCCATGGATGGTGGGGAGCTGTGGTGTGGAGAACAGACATGCCAATCCCACCTTCTGTTCTATTCAGAGAAAGGAATAAGAGATGGATAGGTTGGAGAGGATTGCCAGAGAATGATGTCTTCAGAAAAAGGTTGCCTAATGCCAGGAGATGGAAGGTTGTGCCAGGAGTTACTTGGAGAGATCTATAGGCTTTTGCTGCTGCTGCTGCTGTTGTTGTTGTTGTTGTTGTTGTTTAAATGTAAGGACTCCCAGGTTACAGGGTGCACAGTTTTGAGTTACACAAATATAAGTCAAGAGTTTAAGGCTCTCTGGTTAGGGATGAAAATATGGCTACCAATAAGGGCCAAACTGGGAGGAAGATGAAATCGGGGTTTGAGACTATAACTGTAATGGCCAGGACTTGGGAGGAAGAGGTTGAGGAGGTGATTTGTGAGTCATAACGGAAGAGTTGCAATGAGGCAGAAATCAGTGAGTGTGGGAACTGTTGGTTTTACATGGTGACCACTGGGGGGAGCTCCAGCCTATTCCTCAGCTAACAGTTCAGAGGTTAAGAGCAAAGGGTCAAATTCTGAATCCACCTACCAGATGTCTGACTTGGATGAAGCCACTTATCCTTTTTGTTCAATGGAGATAATGACAGTTGTTTATAGAATCATGATGAGAATTGTGATATACTGTGTACAACATGTTTTATGTAATAAGCCCTAAAGATAAGTCATCGGCACAGTCCTGAGTGGAAGAAATTCCAATGGGCATCAGAAATAAGACCCTGAGGACACCGGGCAAAGGCACCAAGGGCTTTAGTATTCACTGTGACAAGGAGAACTGTTAACTCTTGTTGACTCTTCCGTGTTCTTTAGGGATTGTCTTTCTCTCTAGTATGGCCACAGAACTCATGAGGCAAAAACAGGGTAAAACTACCTCAAGTTTAAGAAGAACCCATTGACAAGGAGACCAGGATGAGGAGTTCTAAGCCTTTCCCGGTTTTCAAAAGGAAACCTTTTACCTTTGAGGCATGCTCTGCTCTTCCTTGGCTCTGCTACACAGTTGAGTTGGGAGATTGTGGGATTGGGGTACAGGTCTTGGGGGAGGGCCAGGATGCTCATCACCTTGCTCCAGACCTGGCCTGGGAGGTCTTGTGGCTCAGGCAACACCCTGCTCAGCTGTCCAAGACCACAGCAGGTGTACACAGCTGGAGGGTAGTGAGCTATGGTCACAATGAATCAGCGAGGAGAGGAGCCATTTCCACTCTCATTACCATTTCCAGGGCCTATCCCTCAGCACACTTTTCTGTCACCTGGGGAGGGGGCTGCCTCCACATGACATGCATCAGCTTGGAATAGGGTAAGGTCTTCCAGACTCTACCAACGGGACTAGAGAAGCAGCAGGAAGCTTCCTGGAAGTAACTACTCCAGCAACAGTGCTTTGGTGAGGGTCCTAAGCATCCTCATTATCATTTTATTACATTTCTCTCCTCTGTGCCCTGAGGACTTTCTGTAGAATAAACATAAGACCAGTTACTTTAAAATAAAATGTGGTTTTCATTAAAATCCTATTCTGGCCCCTCCAGTCCCAACAAAGCATTTTCCTCCTAGTCTAACTGGGTTTCAAGTTTTCAGCAATACTGTTTCTCTACAAGAAGGTAGAAGAAGGTAGGACATCCCTGTGTCCTACCAGTAGCCTGCCTACTGCTGCTATGAAATGAAATTTCCCTTTGGGAAGGTACAGGGAAATATACAGAGGGTTACTCCGGCATTGAAGAGAAAGTCTCTGATCCTTGCAGAACTTTTGGTACACATTTCTTTCTCTTCCAAGCCATTCTCCCTTCCCACCTAGGTACCCTCTCCAATCCTATCAGCCCATACATGTCCAGGACTGTGATAAACATGGTCTATTAGCCAGTCCATATTGGATGCATTGAGAATGTATTCTAAGAGCAAACTCACTGGAATTCTCAACAGAGAAAACCCGGGTAGATCTATCCCAAAGCAAACCAGTCTCCATCTGCACTCCTGTTCCACACAAAGAGAGCCATGATAAACACCAGCACCTATCACAACAAAACCCCTGCCTATCCCTGAGCAATGGTGCTCAACCCTGGCTGCACATTACAAACACCCAGGGAACTCTTACACCATCAGAGGCCAGGGTCCCACGCCAGAAACCCAGGTTTAACTGCTCCCTGGGGCCATTTCCATCATCATGGGGCATTCTGTTGGACAGAACTGTCCCAGAGCATCAAAATGTCATGGGTCACCCTGGCTGGTGTGGCTCAGTGAATTGAGTGCCGGCCTTCAAACCAAAAGGTCATTGGTTCAGTTCCGTCAGGGCACATGCCTAGATTGGGGGCCAGGTACACGGCTGGGGACATGAGAGGCACCCTATCAATGTGTCTCTCACACATTGATGTTTCTCTCCCTCTCTTTTTCCTTTTCTTCCCTTATCCCTAGAAATGAAGAAATAAAATTTGTTTTAAAAGTGTCATAGGTCAAAACTCTTTCATTCTTCTACTGACTCCTGAAGTCCCATTGTTTCACCCTCTCCCTGAACTGCAGACCTCCTTTGCTCCGGACAGACACAACAAGCACCTACAGGACAGGAGCTTTGCATTTGTCACCGCACTGCGAAAGGGACACACAGGGCCTCCCTGACCACACCAAGTCACCTAGCTAGCAAATGGCAGTCAAGATCTTACACCAAGTTGGTTTTTATCAAAATTCAAGCTCTTTTATTCAAGCCAGTCGCTCTACTCCCGGGACAACTAGCTACATGGGAGCTTTCTCCTCCAAAAGGAAAGACCCTAAAATGCTCTCTGCCAACCACAGTGCTTCCTCGTGCGCCAGTCTCCTTACATAGCCCATTCTCAGCCCCTATACTACTGCCTTCCAGGGCAGTACCTCAAAAATCACATGAATTTGTTGCAGAAAGCTTGCTTTGCCGTGGCTAAGAAACAAATGGAAGCGTCATTCTCTGCTTTGTTAAGAGATGTTTCTGAGTGGCTGAAAAGTCTTATGGGTAGTGCCATTCTGATCAAAAACACTGTATGATCCTTAAGAGACTATCCCTTAAAGGAATACAAAGAAAGGAACTAGCTTGTGCAGTGGGAGGAGCACCCGGTCAGTTTTGAGGTAGGAGCTTCCCAGGATAAAGACCACAGGTTTACACTTGAGCCCTGTGGGCTGCCATTGGCTTGATTTTTTAAAAAATATATACATGCATGAGCAAGTCTCTCTCCCTCTCTCTCTGTCTCCCTCATTCCCTCTCTATCTGAGGAAGGAAGAAATGAGACCTAAGAATATTTCTAAGCACACCAAATGTTTACATTTTAATTATTTTCAATTATGTCCTCACAAACCATCAAAAAGATAGAAGAGATTTAAGAGGTAAATGTGTCAATTGATACTGGTCCAGAGCACAAATAACCCACATAGTGATGAGCTCAGGCCACTGACTAATAGGTGTAGATTTTGCCTAATATCTTCCGTGTTGTCATATTTACCTTCTTATCTCAAATGCACTATATCTACTCAAAACCACTACTCTCCTTTTCTTTTGTTACCCTTCCCGGTCTGGTGAATTGCTCAAACTGTGAACGCAAGGCCCATAAATCTGTCAGTGGCCAGAACACGGCATGGAGGGCTTCTGAGTACTCTGGACCTGGGCACCAGGGTGGCCAAGGACACACAAAAATCTTACCCACATACAGAATCTCATGGACCGTGGATGATATGTTTATGTTTATTAATGTCAAAATTATACTCCATATTACTATTTTATCATTTAGGGCTTTTTATCCAAATAATGCTATTACCCAGTGCCTGTTTTGATGGCAGTTATTTTATTCTAATGGACTTGTGTGGCCACAATCATGTTATAAATAGATAAATGCACTTTGTTAATTCCTCAGATCTGCAAAAGACAGGACACTAACAAGAGCAAATTTTTGATAGAAAGCCACTATCCACTTAGGCACCAAGCCAGGGTCTTTCTAAAATCATGGATCAGGACCTGAATACCAAACCCAAGACTCCTTTTGTGATGGTATGAGCACCTGCCTCCCCTTACTGATGAAAGACTTTGATCACGAGGGTCAGTCTGTGCTGAAGCTAGACCCAGGTTTTCCCGGGACTGAGATTTCTCAGAAGCCATCACCATTTCCTGGGGTCATCAGTAAAGAAACGGTGAGGCCCGCTCTGTAAGAGGATTTCATCCACAAATCCCACACCCCATTTCGGGGGGTGAGGTAATAGGCAACTAGTAGCTACTTTTCCTCCCCAACAGCTTCTTGCTTCCTGTTCCTTGATTGCTGCTGCCACAGACTGCTCCCCAGTTCCACAAGACTCTGTCACCCATTTCAAGATGTGAAAAGTCCAAGAGTCCCCAGCTGTTCCCAGCCCAGTGGGGTACACAGGGTGCTGTTGGATCATGCGTGCAAATGACCAAACATGGAGACGTTTCTTGGTGCTTGTCTGTAGGAATGGGGCTAACAGGGGCCAGTGCTATAGGAGGCTTTTGGCTTACACTTACTTGGGGTTGACTCCTGATTAGAGTGCCAGTTGCCCGGGGAACAGGTGACTCACATGCAGATGATCTGATCTGATTTTTTAAGAAGTGCTTTGATTAGTTCACTTGTTTTAACAACCCAATCAGATTGACTGGGTTGGCAAGGCATCGATTTGACGGCACTGCCCGAATCAATCTGAATAAAACCATTTAGTGCTACATATAAACACGGCTGAATTCAGACATGTGGGATGAAATCTTTCCTTTAAGGTCTTCAGTAATAGAAAATAAAACTACTTAAATTGAGTCTCTCCTGAGACTATGTATATCAGTCTGAACCCACCCTGGTTTCAATTTCATCCTAACTCCCTAACTCCCTAGACCTCTTTCCTAGTTTCATTCATCAGGACCCCCTTTTTTACATGCAGTGAGCTCCAAAACAGGGTATTTGTACCCACAATAGATACAGACAGGGAACCAAAGGCAAATGTATAAACTATCACAATGTTTCTTTTTCCATTATGAAATCCCTGACTTCTGACCCAGGGGCCAAAGACAGATGGATTATTTTCTGAAATAAAAATGATCCACTAGGATGTATGCTAAAAAGGAGATTCTAAGAGATTCTGGGCTAACGCCATTTGACTAGCAGCTACTTCCTGGCCTTATTCACAGTCATACTCCTTTCCAGGTAGACAAAGGAGAGCCCCAAGGGGACGTTTAAGGTTACCTGGGCTTTCCCTTGACCATCCTCTGTGGTTATGTCTGGTTCTATGCTTCGCCGCCCCTCAGCACTCCCTGGATGCAACTCAAACCGAAGGACCAGTGGACTACAGTAATCGCACGATGCGGGTTCAGCAAGGCATTTCCAATGATGGCCCTTTTTGCTGCCTGTGCCCTCCCTGCATCTCCCCTTCTCGTCTATAAAGTGAGAGGGTTGAACGGGGTCATCTGTAAGATCTCTTCCGGCCCTGGCTTTGCACGACTTTAATGATATCTTATTATTACCGTGCTGCAATTCGCATAGCATACTAATATTTTGTGAAGCTATTTTGTGTCTATGATCTGTGTTGCTCCTTCTCTGTTGTTCCAAGAAAACATACACTTCAATTTCTTTGCAAGTGTTGCCCTGTGAGGTCGGATACCCAGAGTCCATCAGCCTCAATATGTTAATTGGGTACGTTAACATGGCTGCCACCATGCTGACCGTTGGATCCTCAGCCAGTTCCGGATCCACTGTCTGTGCACGACAATGCACTGTGTGAGAGTTAACACCACCTGTCAGCTTTCAGTGTGGGGAAGACTGTGGCATGAGACAATGTGCTTTAGCCACATTGTGTTGAAAGATAGAACTTTTCTTCCTTATAGTTCAGCTTTTATCAAGGCCCCTTAAAATGCAGCCAAGGCATTAAAGAGAAAGGGAAAAAAAACTTGGAACGTTTTTGTACTTTTTGTAAAAAAAAAATTCTCTTTCATTTTTTTTTCTACCATTACCAAAATCTCCTCCAAACACACAGGCCCTACAGTATCCCTATTAAATTATATAGAGCGAGTCCAGCCCGTGACTGTCAGCGGGGCCCATCAGTCCTAATTTATCGCCCCAGGAAACACAGTACAATTATGGTAATAAATAATAATAGGATTCAGTACATGACAACATGAATGATGGAGCCTCTCAGAATTCATTTACATTGCTTTGTGTTGCAATCATCATGCCTCTAATGTAATGCCAAGCAAATGAGCCCCTTTGAATATTGTGCAATCTATTGCAAGTCAACTGGCACAAAACTCACTCAATAAATCATGTTCAAACACATGCCTGTAATGACAAGTAAATCAACAATGAAGTAATTGCATTTAATGTATTGAAATACTGGACCAAAAAAAAAAAAAAAACAGTGACCTCGAAGTGACTTTTTGTAAAAGGTTTGATATAGTTGCAACAGGGAGTAAGATCCTTCCTAAGAGGCACTTCTTGCTTAGATGCGCATGCCAGGACTGATGATGCTGTTCCCTGCACAGACCTTGGCTGACCACCTTCTCTCTGCAGTAATCACAGAGCCAGGCTGCCAGAGGCTGCAAGGGGCTGTTCACCAGGCTGAACGGAAGAGGCACAGGCCTCTAGCCCAGCAGCCACTCCTCTGCCTGAGCTCTCCCCCACTCGAGAGACAGTCTGACATGGGAGGAAACAGCACTGGGTCAGGAGTCAGGAGGGCTGTATCCCGAACCAAGCTCTGGCGTTAACTAAATCACTGTATGACTCTAGCCAAGTCACTTTGCCTCATAGTCTTTTGTCTATAACATGAAGTAGTTGGACTGTCATCTCCAAAATTCATTGCAATTCTAATATTCTGTGAAGCTCTGATTCTAATTAGAGATCTTCACTTTTAAGCAGGCAAAAAAATGTCCCCCGCCGCCCATGGTCCTGAGTGTTGAAGGCTCTGGTTTGAACCAGCATGCATCTCTTCATCATTCCTGTTGGTGAGGCCAAGCGTATGTGCTTCTAATTTCTGTGAAACTTGGGCCTGCCCCTTTCTGGGCAAGCGGACAAGTCTGAAAATAGGGCCCTAGGGGCCGTGTGGATGGATAACAGGCAACATTGAAATGACAACCTTCCCCACATTCCCCGTGGCATCCACCCCAACTCCCCTCTTCCCAGGGACAACGTCAAGAAGAGATGAAGCAGAGCCTCTGCTAAGCCAAAGGCCACTTAAGGAACTTTCCTGCTCTCATGAAAAACTCATTCTTGGCTGAGCATCTGCATGGCCCTCCCCCACTAACATACGTTCTTCCTTATCCTTAACTCCCAGCCCCTGACTGATGTCAAAGTAGATCTCACAGACCTCAGAGCCGCAGAGATGTAGGGAAGTGGCAAAGTGTGGAGGAAGTTGAGGTACGTTTGGAGGAAGAAGATCTGGCATCAAGTCCTGGCTCCATAGTTTACTGACATGTGACCTTATGTAAGTCCCTAACTTTCAGAGCTCACTGCTTCATCTGTAAAGTGATAATAATAGTACTTGTGCCCACAGTGAGGTTGTTTCGAGGACGGTATGACATCTATGTGAAAAGGCTCTGTTAGCTGTAAAGTGTGATAAGAAAAAATCTCATTTTTATGATTCATAGGGAGAAAAGAAAACTCAAAGACCAGTGCACTCAGACAATGCTTCTTACCGTTAAAAAAAAAACTTGTTTATTTATCTCTGCGTTATTGTTGTCTGTCTGACTTTCCTCCTGAGGATACAGACTAAAGTGAAAAGGGGCTTTGAGCATCTTATTTTTATTATTCTTATATTCCTGACACCTAGAACAATACTAATAAGGATGTATTGAATGAATGCGTAAAAGATACTTCTTTTTTTTTCCTTTAGGAGATTATATTTTAACACTGACCTTGAAGGTATTTTTGGTTTTTTAATTGTATTTTTACAGTTGTTAACAGTTGTCCCAATTTTTCTCCTTCTTGCCCTCCTCCACCCATTTTCCCCTCAGGCAATCCCCTCACCATTATCCATGTCCATGGGTCATGCGTGTATGTTCTTTGGCTGCTCCATTCCCCTTCGTTTGCTTTTCCTGCTGCAACACGGCAGGTCGGGGGGAGAGGACTCCTTCAGCAACAGCCTCTACTGGAAGGATGACCGTTGAAAAGCCTTGAGAATCCATCGACGTGCCTTCTGAGGCCAAAGCTGGGCCATGGTTCCACGGGCAACAAATATTCAGAAAAAGACAGCCCACCTCAAGGTAGGAAGGGATCTGGAAAACTGAAAAGATCCACAAGCATTTCCATATTAGAGGGATGTGAGTTGTGGTTAATACAGCCATCACAAGCCCCTGAGTGAAAGCGAACAGGTTTCCATTCCCAATATCCCGTGCCCGGAGGCCCTGTCTAACCTCTCCTGGATGCCATCCCGTCACAGAACCACGAATGCTGACTTACATTCTGCTTTCCTCCTTCCTAAAGCAGGCCCTTGCTCCCTTGATAGCTCCCATATGATATACTCTGATTAGCAAGGCAGCAAGCCCCAGGCAGAACAAAAGACCCATTAACCAGGGCTGGTGGGCGGGCAGGCAAAACTGGGGGCTGTGGAAGGGGAGAGAAAGAAGTAGAAAAACTCTAATTTTAGAAAATTGTTACCAGTTGTGGGATGTTAAATGTTTTCCCCAAAGATGGGAACATCAGGAATGGAGGCACCCGGCTTCTCCATCTGACCTGATGATTAATGGGCTGGAAGTTTGGATCCCTGATGATGAATACCTACCGTGTTGATCTTGGGGTTTCTCAACACTGGGCTGGATTCAGATTGTTCCTGGAAGGGAGACAGGCATTTGGCAGCACCTGGGGAACAAGAGCTCAAAGACCATGCCTCCCACCTTTGGGATTCAAAGGTTCCTTCACAAAACAAGCCCTGGGAAGCTAATTCCAGGGTTAAGGAGGAGAGAGAGAGAGCATAGCCTGTCACTAGGTAACCTCAGACTCAAGGACAGTTTCTCTAAGAAGTTCCTTTAAGGAATATAGTCAATAGTATTATAATAACTATGTATGGTGTCAGATGAGTACTAGACGTATCAGGGTGATCACTTTTGTAAGGTATATAATTACTATGTTGTATACCAGAAACTAATATAACATTATATGTCAACTGAAATTGAAAAACGAATTAATTTTTAAAAGTTCCTTTCACAGAACACATTGTAAATTTCTTTATGGAAGGCAATGGATTTTAGTCTGACTTGTCAGACTTGTCAGTAATAATGGTTTATAAATACCCCAAACCATTCACCATTCAAAAGATAACCCTGTCTCCATAATTCAGCTTCCCTCAAGTCCATTTTCTTTTCCCTGATTTCATTCCCAGCTCCTGCCCCAGCCCTCTTGCACCACCATCCCACTCCTCTCAGGAACTTGGGAGCAGGAAATGAACTCCTGCCTCCTGTCATTTTATTGGGCGGTTTCCAAGAGCCAATGAGCTACAGCCCTGGCTGTGAAATGGCTTGGTCCACTTGATTAATGACTGGGAGTCATTAATCCCGCACTGACTCCCCAAAGAGCACACAGCACAGCTGGAAAAGAAGCAGCAAGAGAGGGACACCAGAACCTTCTGGACAAACACAGAGACCAAGGACAAAGTCAAACAAGCAAAGGCAGACTTGCCCAAGAACCCATATCCACCCCTGACAGGAAGGGCTCTCCTCGTCTTCCTTTCAGCGAAGGAGCAGGCAGAGAGCAAAGCAGAGGGAGGAAGGTTTCCACCCAGAGCTTTCCAGACAAGGCTAGACAAAGTGGTTGGATCACAAGAAGACCCACCCTTTGTGAGGAACACCTATATCAAACATGCGGATTGGGAAAGATACTGGCCTCCATGTTCGCTAGTTTTCACCACCCTGCCACTGGCACTGGAAGGAGAAATCTCGCTCAGAGAAGGCCAGAGCCCTGAGGCCTTGGGCAAGGGCCTAAAGAATCTCAGCCGCTGAGAGAAAAGCCTGCGAGTTCCAGTGGGAGTTTTCCATAGCCAGGGGCATTCAATTGTTTTCTATAATACTGCTTTCAACCCTACTTATGGATATCAATCATACATTCTGCTGAAACGGACTGAGATTCTATTTTCTATTTGTCAATCACCCTCAAGAATTCTGGCCCAAGTGCCAACAGCAGATTAAGACCATAGATCAGGGATTAAGAACAGGGTGAATGAGAGCAGTCAGATGAAACTCTGATGTGGGTTTTGGTCCAGAATTCATGCAGAGTGCCTTTGTTTTCCCAGAATTATAAACACTTAAAACTTACCTTTTCTTCCAATTTTTTTTTTTAATGTTCACCTAAAACTCAGAATTTTGTGATTCTGGGTTATCTAGAATGAAGCCTTCTCATCCTTGAGAGAGTTTATTCTTAGAAAATTTTTGAAGAACAAAAACTCCTAAGGACTAAAGAGCTTGAGACCCACCTCCTGAGTAGGAACTGGACAAATCTCTTCTCTCTGATTTCCCCAGGGCTTCGACAGAAAACAACCAAGGTCCAAACTCAGGAGTGAAGGAGCCTACGAGAATGCAAGGACCACGGAGTCCACACTATCGCTTCACCTTTCCCAAATGAAGCAACCAAGGTCCAGAGAGATGAACAGTTTATTTAGGGAGGTGACAACAGATGTGGCAGGACTGACGACCTCACATTCTCAGATCAGTGTTCTTTCTGAAATGGAATGTTTGTCCTGGGAACTGACCATTGAAAAGATCCCATAGGACACAACGAGTGAAAGCAAGCAATTTGCCAGCCTAACTAGCCACAAACACCTGAACTGAATGCTGGGAAATAGTTCCCAAAGTGGGGTCCAGAGAAATTGCAACTTTGGAGATCCTGCACCAGAAAGGGTTGACACAGTACGAGAGAGAAACTCTATAAACACAAATTATTTAATTTACTTTAATCCAACATTTTCAAAACTTCTTTCATCAAAGTTCTCTCTCGCTCCTTCCCTCCCCCACTCTCTGTTTCTCCCTCCCTCCGTTTGCATAAAATTTATTAACATGCTATAGAATTTGTATTCTTCCATAGACCATACTTTGAGACGTGCTGGCAAAGGGAAAAAAGGAATAAAGAAAATGCATTACATGTTGGTCACAGATTTTAATGACACTACTAAGTAGTTGCAAACTGTAGACAATTCATGGAACCCCACTGGGCCTCAGTTTCCTAACCTCTTACCTGGCCGTGGGCAGGAGTGTGACAATAGATGAGATAAACTTGGAAGTCCTGCCAACTCAAAATCTCTAAGATTACCTGAAGCTGCTCAGCCTTTCCAGCAAGGCTGGGGGATAGTGCTGATCAGAAAAGCCAGAGGGGTGGCCTCGTCCAGACAGCTGCAGCAGGAGACAGCTACGTGATACTCTCCTGCCCCAGCTTGAGATGAGGAAGGAAGACAATAGAACACAGGATTCTCTTGTAAATGAAAACGCCAATGGCCTCAGGAGACACTATTTTGAGCCCAGCCATAGCCAGAGTAAAGCCATTCTCTAGCTGAGCTAAACTTCCTAAATAAGTCTCCTGCTTATTAAAATGGACTTGTTTTTTTTCTTTTAAAGTTATTGCTTTCCATGATGAAGTCAACAAAACATCCACCTCTCTTATTAAACACTCTCCCTCTCCCCTTCCTCCATGCCGCAATAGCCCATAAACGCGCCCACGGGGGAGATGTCACCTGGCTTCATTGCGAGGCTCCAAAGAGCCTCTCCTTCCCAATGACACAAATCCCTGAAGCTTTTCATTTTGTTTCGTCAACAACTGTTACCCTTTCCTTTTTATTTTTTCTTCCAGGGCTCACTCTGCTGCAGGCCAACTGCCTGGCTCAGTGTCTGGATCATCCACCAGCCAGTGCTCCGTGAGCTTTTTCAAAACATGCACACATGTTCTGCCTCTTATTTCCTGAGTGGTCCCGACACCTGGAGTGATCCAGGTCCAAAAATGTCAGGCCAGGAAATTGAGTTCTTCTCGACTCCTGGCTGGGTCATTTAGATACTGGAGGATGAATGTGCTTTGCAACTAACCCTCCGCAGGAGAAGACCCAGAGCCTGCCAAGGAACCAGGAGACCCCAGAGCCGGCAAAGAAGGAGAGAGAAGCCCCACGGATCTGCCGGACAAGGAGCCGGACAACTTGTGGTTTCCCCTCAAAGTTTTCCTCGTCTCCTACCAGGCAAAAGAAAACTAAAAATTACTCTCCCTCCTACATAAAATACACACAAAAGGAATTTTTTTAAGAGGGGGGAAAAAAAGCTGGAAGCATTTTTGAAGGCAAAAGCTGTTTATTGCTGCCAAAGTGCTGATTTTTTTTTTCTGCCTCTGGCAACTATAGGAGAATTGGAGACTTCAGCAGAGAAGAAATCCTTTCACTTGTCATCACATAAAACCTCTGTGTTCCACAGAGGAAATGGCAAAATTTCACCCTTAACTGGATTTGTGAATTCTGACTGGGGGCTGAGAGAGAGAGCACAGAGTAGACAGGGTCAAACTGCTCCACATCCTGGGACATTCTGTGATCACACTCTGCCAGGGGAGGGAACGGGCCATAACTCCAAAGAGACCTCTGTCAGCAGGAGACAAAGGCGGATGGGGCACCACCACTCCCTGCCCAGGCCAAGATGGACCGGTTCCATCCGCATCACCTCAGAAGGTTCCATCAAAAGGCCTTTTAAACAAGTAGAGCAGAGGGGATTTTTTTCCTGCTCCCTGGAGTATATCCTATGGCCTTTTTAATAATGACTGAAATAATTGTGCTTGTTAGTCATTGAGCTTGGCACATTCTATATTCGGTCATTGTGCTAAGCACAGTGTTCATTTTCCCCTCTTTACCTGTCCCACAAGTTGTTTTTTTCCTGCTCGTCCACCACCTGCTTTACTGGAAGGATCCCCGTCCACAGAGAGGGCAACAATGGCAGAGGGGAACTGAGGATCCTCCAGCCCAACCACCGTTCTTATCACATATCCAGTCTGACCCTGCATGTGACTTCCCACCTCTTTTTTCAAATCCTTTTTGCTCCCCCTCCAGCTTCCATTTTGCTATTAAAGTCAAAGTGTGGCAGTGCACGATCCCCCCAAACCCCTGTATCAATTTCTTTTGAATTTCCAAGTGATGAGGTCAAGATCCAGAAAACTCAAAACCAGAGGAAATTAGGTTGCTAGGATCCTGGGGTTGTTTATTATGCTCTCAGCCTTAATTAGGTGTAAGTAACATCTTGTCAGTGTTCTGCCACATATGCTAAAGCCGTCGGGGCGATTTTACTGAGTCTGACAGTTTAAATCAGAAACAAGAGAGTCGACATGTCAATGATGGGGCTGGACATGATGGATATATTAAGGGGGGTCTGGAAAATTCTGGACTTCATTATATCGACTCCACTTCTCAAAAGTTTCTGTCAAAAGAATCTCAGCCTCATTGGAAAACCTCCTCTGGGATCTGATTACAGCCAATTAGAGGCCCCTCACTGCCACCTGGACACAGGAGGCCTTCTGCAAAGGACTCAGCGGAGGGGTGATGGAGGGAAGACGAGAACCGGGAAATTGCTGATTGTGGTAAAATGTCTACAAATAGATCTATTGAGACTTAAAAGGTGCAATAAGTTGACATTTTTGGTAAGTTAAAAATGGCTTAAAAATTGGTTTGCTGGTTGTTGCTTTTTCCATATTGGCCCCAGGCTATTTTCAAAATGAAAAGAATGGGATCAAGGCAGAGTTGAAAGCAATAATAAAATGTTACAGACAACAAAGAGGAAAGCGATCATCTTTTGAAAGTGTTGGAGGCACACTCGACTTAGGATGGCAAGTTTCTCAGAGGGAAAAAATGAGGGTGAGGGAAAAGGCACTTTTGCTGAGGAGATTGGCACATTAGCAGCTTGGCCTGGACACAGGTCTTTCGTGCCCAGTCCCAAAGGGCCGCTTTCTGGAGGCATCTACCGCAGCCAAGACCCCAAGCCCTGACACATTACAAACTGCCATTGTCCTGCCCTTGTAAGTGGAGGAGAAAGTCTGCATCTTCAGCCAAGGAGCGAGGAGGTACACCTACAGGGGGTGGACCTGGCCCTGACGACATGGCTCCGTGTTCTTGGCAAATTAAGGACCCAAGTAACAAGGCTGAGCTCAGGCCCACAGTCTATCTGGATAACGTGGGGCTCATTTCTAAAATTGCACACAGCCTCAAGAGTGCCTTTATAAAGGAATACATCTTTTCCTCCCCCATTTCCTTTAAGAAGAAGAGTTGTCGATCAGTGGTGTGCGCCCACACTGCTAAACGACGCAATTTTAAATCTCAGACTTCCCGTGAAGATTCATGCCTGCACAGTCCAGTGAGTGGGGCGCTCGCAAGGAGGAAACATTTTCACAAATTTCAACAGATGAGAACTTCTAGATTTCCAATGAGACTTTCTGTTTGGCCATTTTGGCTACAGCTCACATGCATTTTTTTCCCTGAAATTAGGTAGAGTGACTGTGGCCTGATAATGGTGGCATTGCTTCAGAAGTTTAAACAGATATTGCCTGACTTTTGAAGAAGTGAATAACCTTCAATGAAATGTTTTGGAAACAACATTGGGAAGGGAAAATTACTTGGACATCGGTTATAGGAAAATAGTCATGGCTTTAGTTTTGGGGTTTTTTTGCGGGGGTGGGGGTTGTTTGTTTTTGTAAGAAAAAAGCAGCCTCCATTTAGTTGAAAAGCAGTGGGGCATTTTTCTTTTGCTTTTCTCAGTGTGTTAATGTTCATTGTTTTCCCCCCATCTCATACTGAATTGGATTGAAAATCTCTTTCCCCAGTCAACTTGGACGCAATGAATCATCAGCCCTGGTGACTGAACTACTCTTTTATCAACCCAGCAGGTGCATAACAGCCTTTCTCTGAATGGCCTTCCCCCCTGTGCCTCTTATAATCCCAATGAAAGAAGTCAGAGATGTATGAGAACTCAGGGTCTCAGTCTTGATCGCCTGTTACCAGTTTCCCCTTTAAAGAAAACATGAGGGTCCCATGACCATAAGGGCCTACATTTCAGGTTCTCTACTATAAATGCTGTAGACCAAGATTATGCCAATTAAAATCCCCAATATTTCTTTGCTGTGTCCTCCATCACCTGAACAAAGCATAACAATTTCACTCAAGACACTATTTTTTTGTAGTTGTCCAACTCAAAAATATCCATTCAGCTCATAGCCCTTGTGCCATGGCCCATGCTAGATTCTGGGAACTATGGGAACTAATACAGTATCCAACACAGGTAGAGTATTTCTTTGTCCCCAGCACTGTTATATGTACCTTACACAAAATAAATCACTTGATCCTTAGATCAAAAGGTAGTTACTAAAATGATCATCTCCATTTAATAGATGAAGGAATTGAGGCATAAAGAGGTTGAGTAACTTGCTCAAGGTCACACAGCTAGTAGGTGGAGGGGAGAATTCATACCTAGGTGATGTGGCTCCGGAGTTCCTCCTCTTAGCCACAATCCTACATTACCCTGCCTCCCAGCAGCAAGAAAGTTATTCCTCAAGGAAATCACAGTCTGATGGTTCAATGTTACCTAGCCATAACATTGAATGGACATCTAAACGTAAACAAATCATGCTGTAACAGGCATAACACCTCATTGGACACTTGTGGATGCTTCAAATCAACTCAATCAGGTCTGTGATAGCTAATCTATGAAATGCTAGGCACATGGCATCACCCACAGCCTCCTCCTCAGGAAAGCATCCACCAGCTGTTCCCCACTCAGGAGTTGGCATGGTTCGAATTATGTGAACTGCTACCCTGGCCACAGATGGCAGGGCCAGGAAGGACACCTGTATTAGAAATAGTTTCCAAGGGCTGCCATAACAAAGGACCACAAATTGTGTGGCTCATAACAAGAGAAATTTGTCACCTCACATTATAAAGGCTAGAAGTCCAAAATCCAGGTATTGACAGAGCCATGCTCCCTCTGAAAACTGCAAGATTTTTTTCTTGCCTTTTCCAGCTTCTAGTAGCCACAGACATCCCTTGACTCTGAAATGCAATTCTAACCTCTGTCTCCGTTCTCACACTCACTCCCCCTGTGTCTCTTCCCACAGTCTTCCCTCTCCGTGCATGTCTGCCTCCACAACCAAATTTAGTCATATTGGATCAAGGCCCACTTAACAATCTCATTTTGACTTGACTACTGCTGTAAGGACCCTGTTTCCAAATAAGGTCACATTCTGAAGTACTAGGGATGAGGACTTGAACATGTCTATTTTGGCAGAACACTACTCTACCTGCTATAACACCCTCACCAAATATAAACCAGGAAACCCTACAGCCTAAGAGGTGCATTGTACTGGGTGGTAATTATTTGACCCAATTAGATTCTGTCTTGGGAGTTTGGGATTCTAGCCAGACACAAGGTAGAAGACAAGTCAATAAGTCCCTGCATAGGGATTGTGACTGCTGCTGGTGGTGGCCTCAGAAGACAGACCCATGGCCAAAATGTTTCTGGAGCCTGAAAGGGAGAGTCAAGTTCAGGTTCTCCACTGGCCCAGGTGGTTGCTGAGGCCCCTTCCTGGGCTTGCTTACTTATTTTTACTAACCGTATCGGTTTAAATAAGTAGCTAGGCAACTTTCTTTTTTTTTTTTATGCAAGCCTAACCAATCTCAACTTTTTTCATCTTATCAAAACAACACTTAAAGTTCAAATGCTATGGAAAAACATTCCATGTTCATCTTACCAAGCTTTGGTCTCTAATCACTCCAACATCTCCTTATCACATAGGTAAATATATTTCCCATATATGTGTGTGTACTATATGTGATTTATAATATACACATATATGTGTATATATCTGTATTTATATTATCTACACACAAACACACATTTATATGCATATGTAAGCATCTTCTACTTCATTTTCAACAGAATTTGCAGTGATTGCATTTATAAATATAGGTCTGTGCAAGTATAATTACAGATTCATAGCATGTTCCTTTTATATCATGAATAATAATAGCTCTTGTTCATTGTTTAATATGTACCAGACACTTGGCTGTGGACTTTACATACATTATCTAATTGAGTCTTTGCAATAATCTGGAGAGGAAGGAATTAAAATTCCCCTTTCACAGATGAATAAACTGAGGCCCAGAGAGTTCAACTAATTTGACCAACATGATACAGCTATCATGTGGAAGATCTAAGATTTGAACCCATGTGATCTACTATAGAACTAATACTGTCAATCACCTTTATACTCCCTGTGCCTTGACCAATGTAATATCATAGAAACCTGGCACTAAAGAGGACACTGGGGATTATTTGATCCAGCTCTTTATTTTACTCATGAGAATGGAGCTACTGGGGGGTGAATTATGGGGTTCAGTGGCTCAATGGTTGGCAAAGCTGATAATGGAATCCCTCCCAGTCATCAATTTCCAAAGCTCGTGATTTTCTCCAGCAGCTCTGGCCCTTCTGGGTTGTATCTAGATGGAATTTCTACAAGCGTTTCCCATGTAAATGACTTCCCTCCTGTTTCCTGCAGTGAAACACAGCATTCCTTGTTTTTAGATTATGTTGGTCACTTCAATTAGAATCAGAGAGAGCGGGAGCTAGCACTTGTGTAAGGGTTACCGTCTTTCCAGCGAGTCTGCCCACAATTTTTAAAAGAGTTGAAACAAAAATCATTACAGTTCATAAAAGGTTCACCAGGACCTCACCTGCAAACCTAATTAATCAGAGCACGCATGCCCCAAGCCTTCAAGCCAGCTGAGGCTTTCCTGGACTTCCTTTGTGTTTCCCTATCCCAGCTCAGATGCTGCACACAGCGTCAAGTGGGCGCTCCGCTGATGTTTCTGACTGACAAAAGCAATTAAAAATGTAATACTGTGCGAGTTCCTGGCAAACCTTGTTATTATTGTGAAGGTGTTTCACATATGTAAGGCAGTTTTAACAATCCTTTTGATTAGTCATTCATGTATCTATTTGAATAAACATTTCAAATCAAGTCAAAATAATCACAGACGATAATGGCACTTATGTCGTTGCTTAGAGAAATTGTGATCACAGTGCGTCTTTCTCTCTTCCTTTTTTCCTTTTTTTTTTTTGAACTAAGTAAATAAATGCAACCCCCTTGCCTACTTTTGGGTTTCAAAATGCTAAATAACTTAATGTTTGTCCTCTCAGTAATGATGCTTTCTAGATGGCTACAATAGGAAGGTTGAATGCAACCCATTTAACCCATTTAACCCATTTAACCCATTTAACCATTTAACATATATGCCTGCTTGGAAAAAAAAGGCTGAAATTCTGCAACAACAGAGATAAAAAGCAACCATCTCCAAAGATCTCTTCTTGGCTAACACCAATTCCACAGAACATGGGTGAGGCAGAGTGGGAACACTCTGGGCTGTCATGTGGGTCATCAATTCCACTCACTCCTATTTTCTCAGGAATATTTTTACCAGTAATTATCACAAATGATCTCATACTTACAGAATGGTCTCTTATTAATTTACTCATTTAACCTCACAGAAATAGTTGATACCACTAACCCTGCCCCTTCGAACCTCCTCTCTCGGCTTCCCTGACCCTGGCCCTCCCAGGTGGCCCTCTTCCTCCCTGCTTGGTCCCATCTGTCTTTTCCACCTACACATCTTCCTCCGGCACGCCTTAAGCATCGATGAAACCAAGGCTTCCCTCTTCCTCGTTTCCTCATTCCATTCTCACCCTGGAAGACGGCACTAACTCCTAGACATTCCACAGATACATTTGTCAGCAGCCCCCATGCTCCGCTCACCAGCCTCAGACTCTTCACTCCTGCAGCAGGGTAATGGTTTCCCACAAGCAGGCTTCCCCGTTCCAGCCAGTTTTCCACACCACCTCCTCCGTAATGGTCCCTCTGTGCTGAAATAGGGGCCACCGTTCCACTTTTTAAGATGCCTCAAGTGTCTTCACCAACTAAGAAGAGATTGAAGTCTTCAGAATGCTCCGTATACATGGACCTTCACAGTCTATCCTCTGTTGGCCTGCCCAATGCCATCTCTCCTTACATCAGACCTCCGTCCCATGTCCTGCCACTCACTCCACTGCAGCTTCATGGCTGCCGCAGGCCCTCCTGCTCTCTGTGACCATTCACGTGCTCTTCCATATGTTTGACACCTGCCTTCCTTTCTTCCCACGTTACCTTGCCAAATTCTCCTGGCCCTTCAAGAATGCAGTTCACACATTGCTTGGTGGTCTTTAGCCCCTACGGCTCCTTATGTGCATTTGTTTGTTCTGTGCTTCCTATTAGAACACACAGCTAGCTACACGCTTTGTTTATGTATGTGGCAGTATATTCACACACCTCTCCTGTACCACAGCACACAGCATATATTTAGTAAATAGCTGATGAATAAATGATGTGGATAATCACACTGCCAGTTGTGAACCTGTAATTCAACCCCAAATAAGTTTAAACCTATCATTTTTTTCATTACAATATGTGTCACCAGAAATGGGGATTTAATGTACATAATGCCAGACAGACCTCAGTAGAACTTTTATATACTTAATAACAGGGACTCAGAAGTTCCCAACCATTAATAATTTTATTGATATTTTCTATGGCTTAATTATAGTAGTCCAGTCTCACAAATAACAAGTTCTTTCAAAATACAAATAATTTTTTAAAGCAAAACTTATTTTCACCTGTGTGCCACTGGTTAGTACCAGCACAGTATAAAATTCCCTTTCAAGGTCCAGCTGCTTACTTCATTTCAGTGGGTTTATGAGGGTTGAGGTAAGTGTGAAGTTTTGACCCAAAGGCAAATGATTCTGAGACTTCCTTCTACCCACCCTTCCTTATTTGATCTTTCCATCATTCTGGTACAAATGCTGAAAGATCAAAGCACTCCAGTGTTGGCGAGGGACTACAGAAACCGTCCAGCCTAGAACCCTGTTTCTAGGCATCGACAAACATGACCAGCGCCAGGCTGGGGGAGTTCAAAACACTCCATGGATTGAACACTCCACCACTTCGTTTGGAAGAACTTTGCAGTGTTTTCTCAAATAACTAAGAAGAACTCTAAACTCTGTTTAGTGATCAAGAAGCTTCCAGAGGCATCTTTAGGAGACAGGAACTGTTTAAGAGGTGGTATAACCGGTTTTCGTGCTTGACACCAGCCATCATCTTCTGCTTCCCAACTGATCAACTTTCAGGTTAAAAGGAAAAAATGCGTTTCTAACTTAGGCTAGTTTTCTTAGCCATCATTTTAGGGCAATAGGAAGTAAAAACACAAATACTGGGTGTTTTGACCTATCAGTGGAATTAAGAAAACAGGATTTATTTCCATGTTTAAATGTTAGTCCAGAATCATTCTGTATAAATATTGGACTCTCTAATGATTTCTCTCCAAATGAAGGGCTTTTTATCTGCTTTAGATAGATATTATCTAAGTCCAGACTGTATCTTAGGGAAGAACAACGTATTTTGGAGTGATCTACCAACTAAATGGTCTCCTATTTTACATTGTCAGCAGCAATGACAAAACAATCATCACAAGTATCCTTATCCCTTTAGCCTCTCTTTCTCTTTTTCACTCCCCCCCCCCTTTTCTTGGCTCACCAACAAGCCAGCATAGTATCACATTAAAGAAAATAAATAAATATATCTAAGAAGTCTCTTCTTTGAACCTAGAAATAAAGATGTGATTTGAACTTGAAATTAGAATCAAACAGAAAAGAGGAATTTAAAATATATATTTATTTGGTGCCTATCATAAGCCAGCTCTTTTTATAAGAATTTTGTTCACATTTTTCTCATTTAATCAGCAAAATAACACTTTGGGGTAGGTGATTTTTCTACATTTACAAACATGGAAACCAGAACTAATAAAGGAGAATACAGATTTTTAATTTAGCTTTGGTTTCCAAAGTCTAAGCCACTTCCATACCATGCCACCTTCCAAGGTAAAAGAGAAAATAGTTTTAAGTGATAATCACAAAGGAATAAAGACATTTTCATAAAAAATTTAGTTAATTTGGAGAAAAGCTCTAAAATAGGGGGTGGGGTAAGAGTGGGTTTACAGTTGTTCGCATAAAAGATAATATAATTAATAAATACTAATACAAGAACAAACTTTGTGTTTCACATACTCACAGCTGTATCCCACTTTCCCCCCATTCTGTATAAACATGTAAGACTGGGGCCTTATTTATGGGATTCAACCAAGACTAAATAGGGAAATTGGCAGAGCTACCCTTGTTTAGTACCTAAGTCTGACTGTATTTGGACTTACTTCTTTACAAATTGTGACACATTTTCCTGATTTTCCCTCTTCCTCAGTCCTATCCATCCCAAGGCCAGGCATGGCAGGGCATACTTTGAAGACAGGAACAAAAACCAGAATCATCTTTTGTAAATTAACCCTTACTTGTCAACTGCTTTCTCTGAACAAGTGGGGTGGCTAAAAAGAGCCCTTTAATAGCGGTCTAATGTAGTTGTGGTAGGTACCAGTTCATATCTGCACTAAAATCTGCCAAAGGGGGGAAAACTGTTTCTGTATGACCTAAGTAGGCTAAGCAGTTAACCAAAGCTTTACCAGGCTTCCGCCAGACAGCAGAGGGCACTAAATCGCCTGAGAATGAGCCAAAGGAAGAGGAAAGAGCATTTCGGGTTTGCACACAGTAGATCTGACCTTAGCAACTACTGTTCAGGTTACATTTACTGCCCTTAAAAAGGAGTGATATAATGCACTTTAACTCTCAACATCCCCTCTTTAACAAAAACACTTGAAACATGAACTATGTAATACTCTAGGGCTTGACATAATTAAATATGTAGCCATTTGTTCTGAGTAATGCATTTTATTCTCTATAGTAAGAACCTTTGTAAAGGGAGACAAACGCTCAGGCTGTTTTCGTGGCCCAGTGATCGGCACAGCCCCTCACTCTCAGTCCAATTCGGAAATTCTATGGTGGATCTGTTTGCTATCTAGGAGAGAAGAAGAGCGCACGTGTGCTAAAATTTAGAAAGTAGGAACACTTGATAAGAAAGAAAATGGGAGAGAAAATTGCATCATAGTTTTGTAGGTTGTTCTCTTCAGTTTCTCAGGGGAAAGAATGGCCCTGAGACTGGCTGTGATTCAGTTCAGCTATTTCCGGATACACTTCTGGGTTTAGTTTATGTAATAACACTCCATTTCCCTAGCATGTCTTCTGTTTAAGGACCTCAGAGCACTTTTAAATGCATCATCGCCTTCACCCTCCCAACAGTCTCCGCAAGGTAAGGAGTAGGCAGCAGGTAGGCTCATCTGTCATTCACAGATGAGACACCAGAGCCCCAGCTCAGGGCTCCATCCACTGGTCTGTGCAGCCCCTCGTTCAGCTCCACGATTTGCCTAGAATGGAGCTTCCTTGTTCACCGACTCCTCCAGATAAACCTAACTGAAATCCCCAGGAATTCTGGCCCTTCCCAAAGAGAAGCATCCATGAAAATTCGGAACACAGCCAGGTAAGTTTCCATTAATTCAGAAATATACATTGAGCACCTAGCGTATGCCATAAACTAGTCTAGGCGCTGGGAAGGGAACAACACAGAAACCCACAACCAAAAATCCCTGCGCTTTTAGAGCCAACATTCTCATGGGGAGACAGACAACATACATAGAAAGTAAGTTAATTATATAGTGTGTCAGGAGGTGATAAACGCTGTGAGAAAATACAGAACAAAGCAAAGAGAATTGGAAGCTGGGTGATGTTTAGGGTTTGTGGGCCTCACCAAGAAGGTGCCATTTGAGCAAACACTGAAAGGAATGAGCTAGAAAGCCATCTGGGGTGGATCATTCCAAGCAGGGGGAGGGCTTGTACTGAGGCAGGACCTTGCCTGGTGTGTCCAAGGAGAAAGCAGGCCAGTGTGGCTGGAGTGGAGCAAGCAAGGAGAGAAGTGGGCAACGAGGTCAGAGGACCTGGGTAGGTCAAGTGGGCCTCAGAGGCCACCACGAGGACGGTGGCTTCTATGCCAGAAAAATGACAGACCTGGGCAGATCTGAGCAGAGGTTGGTTGTCTTCTACGTACATGGACCAGCCTAGAAGGATCGTAGTGCTTTGTCTTTCATGCTTGTTTTTTCAAAGTATGAAATTAGAGTAAAATATTAAATATACCTTTTCTCCCCTCAAACTATGCACGTGAACTAGTTTCCCAGGACTGCTTTAACAAAGTACCACAGCTGGGTAGCTTAAAACAACAGACCTGTTGTCTCACAGTTCTGGAGGCTGGAATTTGAAAATCAAGGGGACGGTAGGGCCATGAGCCTTCTAAACCGTGCATGGAGCATCCGTCTTTGACTCCTGGGTTCAGTGGTGTGCGGGCGGTCGTTGGCGTTCCTTTGCTTGCTGTGCAACACACCAATCTGTGCTTCTGTCATCACATGACACTGTCCCTGTGAGTCTCTCGGCCTGTAACACTGTCTCTCAACAACTCTGAACTGACCTCTGGTTGCACGCCTGTCTAATGAGGGTCAATTCTTGTTCTCATCAGCAAAAGGGTAGTTAGTGAGCATCTAGGGTGTAGAGCCAAAAGATTAGGGATGGCACCAATACCTGATCACAGGAAGCTTACCCCTCATTCTCAAGACCCAGCCACGCGGTGAATGCTGCAAAGCCTCAGCTGTGCTTCCTCTCTGGGTCTTGACCATGTGTGTGTGAGTGTGTGCGTGTGTGTGTGTATGTCAGTGCACACTTACATTTGTATATGTGTGAGGGTGTATGTGGGTGTCTGTGAGTGTGACCATGTGCATCTGTGGTAAGTCAGTGTGTGAGTATAGGTGACCATGTATATGTGTCTGAATGCTTGACTATGTGTATGGATTGTGTGGATGTGTGGCTGTCTGTCAGTCTTTATAAAAGCATTTACAGTAAACGCACAACATCTCTATTGAAATTCTAAATGCTACATTGAGCAAAGTGAAACAAAAACAGTTATGGATTATCTGGACCTGTAGGCCCCAAAGAGCAGCTTCAACTCTCCAGAAACCATTGGTATTCAGATTCTCCTCTCGCTGAGGAGAGACCAACCCACTAACCGTGACCCCTTCCCGGAACCTGCAGAGAGCACAGCGGGACCTCTGTTAAAGACCAGTTCTTCCAAACTCACAGCCCTTATGATCATGTGCAACAATATGGTGGCAGGAAAAATTAATCACCTTGGGCATATGTTTCCAGCTTTTCAAAAGAATCCAGAAATCTCCCCATTGAGGCTGGCTAACGAGAAAAAGAAAGAGAAGAATGACAGACTGAGGTGAATCAAAGTTGTCATGAAGGAAAAAGAAAGTATATGAGAAAGTGCTTAAGAAAGGGTAAAGTACTGTATGAAAGCAGGATAGTGCTTTAACGCTGGGCGCCAACCCTTGGTGCAATAGCCAATGAAAGGAGCAAACAGGGCAGTACTCCAAAACCAACGAGCAAAAGAGGACGAGAGTCCCGGGCCTCCCACATAGCGCTGACCAGAGGGCAGGAGACCAGGTGGCCTGTGCCAGTACCTGTAGCCTCCTTGTTGGTGTCCTGGAGACTTCCTCCTATCAGCTTTTAGTCATGGAGCGAGAGCCAGGGTGTTCTCAGCAACCTGCAGAGCCAGCCAGGACTCCATGGGCATGACGGAGAGAGGACAATGGCCTCGACTCCAGAAGAACCAAACCAACACTGTGGAGGATGTCAGAGCAGACGTTGCTCATGAAACTCACCGGATCCTCACGAGATTCCACTTCACGAATGAGAAAACCAATGCACACAGAAGCGAACTCGCTCAGGTCAACAGAGAGCCAGCAGTCAAGAAACCATTTCCGCCCTCCAGAGGTTAGTTTCATAGCAAGTTTTCTTCATTATCTTGAAAACCAGACCAGGTTGCCATCCTTCATTCCTGGCAGCTAGAGAGCACTGAGCCCTTGCTTTAGAAAATGGTCAGCTCTAGACGGCTTTTGTGCGTTTGAGTTGAGTCGGGTCGGAAAGAGTGCCAAGTCACCCAGTCTGCCCAACCCCAAGAACACCGCCGACATCAGAGCTGGAGGACCTTAGGATGGAAGGGCCTTCTGAGGCGAAGCTGAGAAGATGGGCAGCTGGGCCAGGGAACGCCCCGGATGTCCTCTTTCTCATCAGCCATTTCGTGAAATTTGAGGAATCATTGAGCCTTTCTGACCCAACTTCACTGATGGGGGAAGTTTTGAATAGACTACCTTATGGCTGATCTCTAGGATTCTGTAGTTACTTCCTATGAAGGCCCGTCCTAAAGAAAGATCTAGGGTCCCTTGTGGGGGATGCAGGGTTCTCACAGAACTTTGTAAATAAAACAAAACAATAGACACTTGCTAGGCATTGCAATTCTTTTATGATTATTATGAAGCTAGCCAGGAAGCACTTAAAACTTAAGAGGAACAGCAGCAGCAAAGGCCTGGCCAGGTAAATTTTGCAGGAATCTTTGGTAAGAAAGAATTCTATTTCCCGAGGGAATTAAGGAACCAAGGGATGCCAGCTCCCCTGGCCCGACCCAGAGCATTCCAATGACTGCAGCCATTTAACAGAACCTACAGGGGCATGAGTAGGAGGCATTTCCCATGATATTGGAAGATCTGATCTTCCCCCTGGCTAAGTGGGGTTCTGTGTCTCTCACTTTCTCTTCCATCCTGCCTATCTTACTGCCACTCACCCTTACCATCCCTGTCCGTTCAGCCTACCTTTCCAGTTTAGGCTCAGGAGAATATGGAGGTGTGGCCCTACCCGAGGGTCTGACCCTTGACTACAAGGTAAGAACAGGCCCCTTTCTGCATTTTCTTCCAAAACTCCCATTTCCTCAGAAATGGTGAACTTTACCCCGCCGCCCAAAAAAAAAGCAAATAAAAAGAGGCAGCTTCGTCAAAGAGAGGGAGATTAATGGGACTGGCACCTGCAGAGGCTCCCCTCCTCTTTCCCTGGGACCATCACGGTTCCCTGGGCCCCGCCCAGGAAGGAACAGCACCGAACTCTGCATGTCAGAGGCGGCGCTCCCATTACTGATCTAGCTTTTTGCAGACTCCCTCCCCTGCCTGCTCCTCCCAGACCCCTTCCCTCCTAGTTGCTGTTTACAAGGAGCTACCCCTCTCTGTAAATTAAGCCCTCCACAGCCTCCCACTCTTGGAGGCTATGTGTTGAGCCCCATGAGCCGACTTGTGGCATTTATTAGCGCAAGAGGAAAAATGCTTGCCTCATCAGAGAGCAGCTGGAGACAGAGCGCTTTTCAAAGGCATGTAACTGACCTCTAGCTCAGCTGCTGGATGCCTGGGTATTGCAGACTCAGAGGATTCTCGTGTTCTCTCTCTCCTCTCCCTCCATCCCGCCCTCTCTCAGCCTCCACCCACTCTTTTCCGTTTAGTCCTGACCTTGCACGGCCTGAATCCCCCCATCCATCTCCCTACATTGTGTCTCTCTGGTGAACTCATGCTGGGAGATTAATTGCTGCTATCACCCCTAATCCATCACACTTCCCAAAGATTGTTTTGACATCTAGTTAATTTTTGGCTGATGATTTATCAAATTCTTATTACCGTGCTCTGAAGGGGCTCATTTATTGTGTTGATTCATGGTAATGATAAAGGGGAAGCATTTTGAATTTTAACTACATTTCCCTCATGCTTTTTCTACCCAGTGTAGTTTTGAAAGAAGGGAGGAAGGAAGGAAGGAAGGAAGGAAGGAAGGAAGGAAGGAAGGAAGGAAGGAAGGAAGGAAGGAAGGAAGGAAAGGAAGGAAGGAAGGAAGGAAGGAAGGAAGGAAGGAAGGAAGGAAGGAAGGAAGGAAGGAAGAAAGAAAGAAAGAAAGAAAGAAAGAAAGAAAGAAAGAAAGAAAGAAAGAAAGAAAGAAAGAAAGAAAGAAAGAGAGAAAGAAAGAAAGAAAGACAGGGACTGCAGCCAGGAAATTCTTAAACAATTCAAAATGTGAACAAAAAGGGAGAGGGGGAAATTCTTCCATTATGTTGAGCAAAAGCCAAAATCTGAGAAAAGTTTCTCATATATACATATATAATATACATATTATATACATATGAAGTATTTTTAGCATCTGGGTCTGAACTACCTTTGGAAAGCTCATGCCCCTAAGGCTCTTAAACATTTATTGCCTTGTAATATCGCCTAAATGTCTACTACCATTTTATTCAAATAGAACTTAACAGTAAGTGATTTCAGTCCTGTACCAGTGGAAATGTGAAATGAGTGTCTTTTCCAGGCCAGATGGTCATCCACCTTTTAAAAGGGCAAAGAGACTTTCCTTTGCCACTCAGGTCACTCCCCAGACCTTCCAAATGTCTCCTTTGCCACTCAGCTTTTTTAATAAACCCAGATGGTAGGAAGGAGGCCAACATCCACTCTTTTTTTTTTTGGAATGAAAGGAGCTGGTGTTCCAGGGATTCAGCTGAGAGGTGACGGAAGAGTCCCAAGGGAAAGGCACTTACCAACAGTCCCAGGGGTGGGTGCAGGGGACACAGACAGTCCAGGCAGAAGGACTAGGGAAGGTCTGAGACCAGTCAGACAAACATGAGGCAGGCAGTTCTGCCAAAGAGGAACAAGATTTCTGACCGAAGAAAGGGACGACGTCTGAGGGAGGAAAGAACCATAATAACTCTTTCCATTAGCAATCTCCAACAATGAAAACTCCAACAAAACGATTTATATACAGGCTTTCTGGAGATAGAACAGACCTGTTTTTGTTGCCCTTGGTGCCAAGAAAGTATTAGAGCAGTGTCCATCCCACCCTTTTCTCCGCACACCTCCAAAGACCTGCCCTGAGCTTTCCCACCTGCCTTCCTTCCTTCTGCAAGTCCCACAAAACCCAACTCATCACTAGGAGGTGTGGGTGACCCCAAAATCTTTAATACAGCTTTAGATGCTGCTGGCCTGTGTGAAGATGTGCAAGAGATGTAGAAGTGGAATGATTTTATATTTAAGATAATGAAAAGAAAATATCCACTGTCCTCCCTCTACCCTTGTGAATAAATTGGATGGTTTTCTCTCATTTTTGATTTCATGAAAAATTATGCAAAATTATTTCTCTTAAAAGTAGTAAAATTAATATATAAAATAATCTAGGCTTAGAAATATATTTTCTTACACATCTATTTTATATGCATGTATGTATACATACATACCCATAGACTTAGAGGGTACAACAATAGTAGAAATTATTTCAGTTTTTAAACTAGTCATTGATTTTGTCATATTTTAATGTACATTTTACCAATTTTGATATTCTTTTCCAAATATCTTCCATCTTATCTTAGTTTACTAATAGATTGACTTACTATTGCTAAAAGTTTTATTCCAAAATTTTACTCTATTTTACCTGTAGTGTCTCTAGTTTAACTTTATCTCGTATGTGTTTTCTTCATCATTCCAGCCAGAGATTGATCTTCATTCCCCTTCCCCCACCTCAGCATGGCACCACCATTCACTCAGCTGCTCAGGCTGCAGTCCTGAGCACCACCTTGGCCTCATCTCAGACCTCACATCCAATCCACCACCCAATCATGTAGGACCCCATGCCACCCTGGACACCCCTCCCCCAGTCCGCTGCAATCTCCTCCTGCAGGACCCGATCCCCAGCTCCCTCTGTGACCTTACCTTGGACCTTCCTCACGACCCTCTGGACAACCTGGCCTCCTCACTCTTCCTCCAACAAACCAGAAGATCACCTTCTCGCCCTCTCAGGGCCTTGGCCATTGCTACTCTCTCTGCCTGAAATGCTCTTGTCCCAGAAAGGAAAAGGGACGCCTTGAATCTTCTCAATCCCATATTGCGCTCTATCCTCCATCTCGCTCAATAAACCAGTTCAGCTCCTTCTTCACAATGAAGGTGGAAGTCAAAAGATGCCCCAGATCTAACGTGGAATACGAGAGGGGAAACCCTAAATGTTGCCATGCTTGATTGCCATGTTGTAGGGAGGGGTGTGGAAACACACTCAGGATGAGCACTGTTGGTAGACAGGAAAGGGGACACGCAAAACATTGCCACCCATTGTCTTCTGTAAGAGTCATGGTCTGACAGCCATGTCAATGGCTGACACCGGCTTGTCTCAGTTGTAAGAACACTTTACCTTTTAAAAAGCACCAGCCATGTGGAGAACATCCTCTGGGAAGCAACCGTTCTCCCTGTCCCTTCCCTTCACCGAGGAAGGTTGCTACCCCAACCCGCCGCTAGCTTCCTTCATCATATCTGAGATGAAGCACGTTCCAGTGGGACACAGACCTTCTCCACTTCTGCTCTTTCCCTAAGAGAGCACTTGACCAGTTATCTCCTCTGTGCTCCCCACTGTCATCCCAGCAACACCCTCTCCATAGGCCCTTTCTCTCATGAGCATTAAAACGAGGTCAGGTTAAATGCAGCTTAGAAATAGAAATATCCCTTTGGCCCCTGCAGCTTCCACCATCTGCCTCCACCCAAGGCACAGACGAGGCTCTCAAAAGAAGTATCTCACTTCCTGTCTCTACTTCCTCACCTCTGTCTCACTACTCAATCCACCTAGGGCAGCCTTCCACCCTACTGCTCCATCTAACTAGCTCTCACCCAAATCCCAGCTGCCCTCTTAGTGTTGTACTTCCACGGCTTCATTTTCCTGACCTCTTGGCAGCATTTGACACTATCGATCCAAGCCTCTGCCTGGGAATGATTCACCCCCAACCTGGACCCAAGTCTTCGGCAATCAAGGGTGAGAACTTTCAGTATTTGCACTGTTCTCATCCCCTGTTAAACCTTGGATATCTTCTCCTCCCTTAGATTCTACAACTCCACTCTCTCAGCTTTCTTTCTGGCTCTCAGGCTTAATCATACTGTACAACATCCCTTAAATGTGGATTTTCCTCCAAGTTCTGGACTCAGTGGTCCCAGGCTGGCTCCAGTGGTCCTCTAGACATTGACGCCTTCCAAGTAGATGGAGGTGACACAGAGAGAGGAGCTCTATCTCACCCAGATCTGCCTTCTGAATTGCAACCCCTTTGGGTCCTAAATGGCCCAGGATTCCACTTCCTAGAGGTAATCATTGTTAACATGTTGCCATTTTTATAATTTAAAATAAAGTTGAGATCATATACTATACATATTGTTTGATACCACTCTTTTCACTAAGTAATATTCCATAAAACTTTTCCATGTTAACTGTTTTTTTTGATTTTTCCAATTTCTTAGGGAAAATAAACTATGGTTATTTTAATTTGCATTTCTTCGATGACAAGTTAACATAAACATACTTTCACACATTTATTTTTAATTTAAATATGTTTTTCTTAATGATCAATTTATAGAATATACATATTGCTTGTGTTGTTTATTTACCATTGACTTCTTTTTATATAAAAGTTGTTATGGACATTATGTACGTCCCAAATATTTTCCAAGAATTGTCATCTTGCTTTTTATTTTATATATTACATTTTAAGAAATTTTTAAATCTAATGTAATGATATCTGTCAACACTTACCCTTACAGCTCTTTCTTTGCTTTAATGCCTAGAAAGGCTTCTCCCTCACAGCAGTGAGGGTCATCTCTATTTTTCTACTCTTACTTATGTTTTTAAATGTTGGCATTTAATGGCTTAATACCTCTGGAATCAATTTTGAACTATGGTGTAAAATGGGCTATAGGGTATATATTTGCAAATATCTATCAGTTATTCACCTATCATCTATTTATTAATATGTTCTTTCACCACGGATTTGAAATGCCGTATCTTTCACATACACAAAATCCCTCAAACATACTCCAATCAATTTTGGATTTCAATTTAGTTTCACTGACCTATGTCTCTCTGCTTCTTCCTCTCCTTTGTTATAACTTTAAATGTTTTATATTGCAATTTAACATGTACAAGAACAAGCACCCCTCACATCTTCCCTGGCAAAATATCTTTGGTCTCCTGTTCTGTTCTTCATACCCACTTTAGTATCACTCTTTAATGTTCCCCCAAATTTTTTTTTAATTTTATTATAATTAAAGTTATAATTTTATGTTCCTTTTAGCAATTGGGAGCATGTCATAGGTTTTTATTAATTAAAGTCATTTATATATTTTAGTAGAAGAGTGAAATTTTATTCGTGCTACCACTGCAAATTTTCTATTTGGTTATTTCCCCCAAATTAAATAAACTTTTGATGCTATATGAATAGAATTTTTGTTTGTATATTTTCCAATAGGTTGTCTTAGTGTAGAAGAAATTTATGAGTGCTTGTATATTTATTTTGTACTAGCCATTGTATTAAACACTCTTTAATGCTAATGGTTCTCCAAATGCTTTTTCCAGATTTTTTTCAGGTTATCAAGGAGATAATCTATAAATTACTATAATTTTTTGTTCTCCTTTTCAATATTTAAGCTTCATATTTTCTTGTCCTACTTCTGGAGCTGTCAGGAGACTATTAAATGATAATGCTGATAGTCATGATGTTTCATTTGTCCTAGACTTAAATGAAAATGTCTATAGTGTTTCATTACTTAAATATAAGTATGACTTTTTCTTAAATACACCTGTCATTCATAATGTTAAAGTATTTTTATACTTCAAGTTTAGTAAGAATTATGTTTGTAATTAATCAGGAATAGAAATTAAATTTTACAAAGTCCTTTGGGGCATCTATTAAGATAACATTATCATTATGTTTGACTATAGGTATGGTGAATATTATTTAAAATAGATGAATGTAAAATCCATCTTTGCATCTCTGGAATAATTCTTTCTTGGTGATCCATCATCATCCCTCAGTATTCTGTTAGATACGATTTGCTAATATGTTAAGGATTTTTGCACTTAGACTTAAAACTGAGATTGACCTGCAGCTTTCATGTCTAAAGTATTAATTGTCGTGTTTTGGGTTCAATGTTATGACAGCTGGTCAGCTGGAAAACTTTTTCTCTTCTATGCTCTGAAATGGCTTAAATATCCATTGAATATTTTCACATAAAATATTTGGGGGAGATCACGCTTTTACTGATCTTTCAAATGCATCCATACTTATTGGTTACTTTCTAAACAGTCTGTAATTATAGATCCCATTTGCTTTTTATTTCATTCTATGCAAAAGTAGTTTTTCTTTTTCCTTCTAATGTTCAAGTGATTGCTTATGTATATAGTTTTATTAGAATTTTTTAATTTTTGCATCATGACCAGAGAATGAGAGTGTAAAATTTCTTGTCTTTAAAATTTATTGGACATTTCTTTATGGCCAAGGGTAGGATTAAGTTGTATAAACATACATGTATGTTTCAAAAGAAGATGTATTTCTATTTAGAGAATACATGATTTTGTATATATTAAGAGCTATGATATATGTTTTATTAGGTCTGATATTATTTACTCAAACTTTGTTGAACTTACACGCTGGATTGTAGGCAACATTCTTCCTACCCCCTGGCACTGCTCTATGTTTTTCTTATTTTTTAAACAAATTTTTATTGGTCATTTTCATAAGATCCTAGGAGGCAGAAAGTGGATAATCACCACTCCATTTTACCCAGAAGACCCAGAGACATTTTTCTAAGATGAAAATATCATGACACTTTTTTTGTCAAAAATTTTTAAAATAATTTCATTTCCACTCCACACTCCTTATCCCTTCCCCTGTTGCCCTTGGGCTAAATCACAGACTCCTGGAAAAGACTAATAAAGCCCTTCAAGTCTGGATCCTGCTTGCCTCTCCCTCCTCCTTTCTGGCCATTCCTCAGGTATTATGTATCACCCGTCAGAGTGAAACTCTCACAGTTGCATTTTTCTCTATTCTGTGTTTCAGGGTTTTTGTACCTACTACTCTCACAAAGCCCACCCTTTGTTTTGACTTACTTAGATTCTACTTACCCTTTAGGACTCAGCTTAACTATCGCTCCCCCCCCCCACCCCCGCCAGCTAGAGCTGTGAGAGCTTCTGCATCTCCCTATGTATTCCAGCTCACCCCTTGCTGCTGTATTTACTATTTATCTCCTTGCACCACAACCGTCTCCTTCCCTAATTAGGCTGCGAGCTACTGCGCCTGGAAATCTGATGACTTGCTCGGTGCCGCGCGTAGGGCCCCTCACACAATCAGCGCTCCACAGGAGTGCAGCCAGGGGCAGAGCTGCTGTATTAGCTCTAGTCCCACTGTCTGTACTTATTACCAGGGACTGGGCAGAACTGAGGTTTTAGGTTGAACACCTTGTAAAAGTAAGAATTAAAACTGACATTTTATCGTCTTTACTACATTCCAGGCACTGAACGTAAGCACTATTTTTTTCGCGCTGGCTTCATAGGCGTGTGACCAGAACGCAGGACACCATGGTCAGTAGGCGGCGCTATGTTGGTAATGCTCTGTAGTCGCCCAACTGAAACTTGTGTATTGCAAGTCTGATGGGACAAAGGAGCGTGAACTGGTGATTGTTTGAAGCCTCGACTCCTGTGAGGTCCCACCTCTTCTGTCGCCCACCTCTCCAGCATGGTCCCCAGCCACCTGCTCTCACCCCTGCCCAGTGGGTGCTGTCATCCTCCCCCATGGCGGCACCCTGGGCACTAGAGAGGGTTGAGGTCAGGCACTTACACCCTTTCCTGAGATGAAAATGAGGTAAGCAAATACGTTGATTTGGAAAGTATTATTGATCACTTGGTTGCTGTTGAAGCCAGGAAAGAAAAGTTATATAAATTCTGACTTGGATATAAATAAAATATTGAAACATAAAATAATACCGTGAGTTTTAAAACATCTACTTGTCAATATTTAAATGACTTTAACATTCTGGAAAAAGTAACCATTTTTAAAAATACATTAAAACAGATCTTGCTTCCTCCTAACCCCTCCAGATGGTTCTTTCTCTGGCTCTGGTTATTTTTCGGGTTGTTTCCTCATACGCGTGAACGCTCAAGGAGGTCCCTCTCACTGTGCAGCTCTCTCCTCTCCTACTCTGCCCAGCAAACTCGAGCTGCTGTGGCCTCTCTGGACTCCCAGCTCTGTGTCTGATACTCGGGAGACCACTGCACGCTGCCTGGGTCCTCCTCACTGCTCCACAGCCTGGAAATGGTCCCCAGGCAGTAACCTGGGAGAATGATGGGACTTAGCTCATTTACGTTCCATCTCTCAGGGACCCCTGCCCTTTGCTGGATGCTCAAGCAACTCCAGATCTGTTTTCCATGTATCTTGTCTGGCTTCTCAATTGTTTCCAGTGGGAGAGTACCCAGTTCCTGTTACTCTACCTCGGACAGAATCAAAGTCTGCAAAAGTTGACTTTGGATGTAGTCAAATTTACTAATGATTCGCTTTTTAACTTTGTGTGCCTTTGACTAGACTTTCATGTAAGAGATTTAATTTTTCACACTTAATCCACCAGGAAGTAGATTTCTAATTTTGTGAGCAGGTTTTGTGTCAAGTACAATGGCATGACATTCTAGCTTTGCCTCTTGGTTATTTGCCACGTGGCCCTGGGAAATGTGTTTCCTGTCTCTAAGCCTCAGTGTTCTCATTTGTAAAAAGGGCACAGTGACAGCGTGTCTTTTTTTGTCATTTAAGTAAGATGGTACCTATTACTCTCAGGAGCAGTACCTGTTATAAAGTAGCTGCTCCAAATGCTGGTTTCCTTTTTGCTCTCCTCCAAAGAACATGAGTTATTTTCTGTGGCTTCTTTATTTATTATTTGATAATCTGTTTGATGCTTGTCATCTTAATACACTGAAGACCCACTTGTTTTGTGTTCTGGCCTGTCTCTGGAACAAAGAGCCCAGCCCACTGTGGGCTCTCTGCTAATACTGGTGGCTTCTGAATGAGAGCCTCCTCTTGCCCTCCCCTAGCAGTCTTTGACAGCTAATGTATGCCTTGGTAATTAATTATTACTAAGAACAGCCTTAGGTATAGGACTGATACAATTGTATGCACAATTTTGGAGGGATAAACAAAGACCATAGTTTTAAAGAAACTTTCAGAGTCCCTGACACTTAAAATGCCCTGAGGCATAATAACTACCTCCCCACGTGTACAAATACTAAACAAATGCCCTTTCAGACCTAGTACTCAACAGAGTAGTAAAGGAAATTATTCCTTTGGCTAAGGTCTTGTTGTGGGCTGAGAGGTGGTAGGAATGTCTTTTCGGGAGGGAGTTGTGTGGTTATTGTGCCTGAGGATGGATGGGTGGCAACGAGAAAGTCTAAAAGAAATATCAGGGGCCAAAGCCTTCCCTTCATTCCACAGCTGACAGGATTGTAGGGGTGCCTGAGCCCTCACTACCATCTCAGCCAGTCAACTCCAAATAAAGAATAACTTAAAAATGATGGTAAATACAGAATAAAAGGCTAAAGCATGATAAATGTTTTTTTCTTAGTTAAATATCAGCTAAGGAGCTACACTGGAGTCCTGCCTATCTTTCCAACACTTACACAAAGAAATTTATTGAGAGAGAGAGGGAAAAAAAACACCACCACCAAAGCTACTTGGGTTTGGATTGGCTGTAGCATGAATCATTGGTTTTCCCTAGGAATGATCAAGAGTGTCATTAGGATGCATTAAGCGCCATCTAACAGGGCATGGGGAGTGCAGGGAGGAAGACAGGCTCTCTCGCTAGTGCATAATCGATGCAGATTACTCAAACTTGCTCACGGAATATCCTCACCCCATTAGCACCAGACCTGTCTCTCACATTTAGTCTTTCACGTCTCCTCTTGAATCTTTCCTCTGCGGATGGAGATCCATCCCCAGGCCAGAGGGACCCTCAGGATTCCCAGGACAACCACACGCTGCTGCTGCACCCGGGAAGGGAGAGAAGAAACAGAGAAGCACTAAGGGACCCTCTTTATTCATGTATTTTATCACCAAATCATTTTGGACCTGGATGTCAGGCTTAGCTTCCCATAATTCTTGCCCTGTCTCCTTCCTTTCATCCTCCTCTATTTAAATCTCTGGCCCGCCCTCTCCACTCCTCTCTCCCTAACCCCTCCCTTGGCTCTCACCCATCTCCCTGTCTCATCCTCTGTCCCTTTAAATGAGGTCACCCTGACTGAATGAAGGACACGAGGTTCCGAAGAGGTCAGACATTAGCACTGCTATAACTGCACTGCTGCTGAAACTGGGCAAACCCATCCATCACCGGCTCCACTACTCCATTAGGCCTCACATGAAATATGCCCCGCTCTGAATCGCAGAGCCATACATCTCCCGGTCTAGACACCTTCCTGTTGTGTGAAGATCAATGCCGCTCGGTCATGCATCATGTGTCATCCAGTAGCCCTCACTCTAATAACCGTGTCTATTCTCTAGTCTGCAGTATAAATGATGGCACTGAGAAAGTACTATATTATTCAGCAACCTTGGTCACTAATGGATTATTGGGTTTATTGGTTGATAATGTGAGCTCCCCTTCTTTCTTGCTTGCTTTTTTTTTCTTTTTTTTTTTTTTGGCTGAATCGTGCTTTTATTTATTTATTTCTCTCTATTTTTATTCTGTTTAGCTCACGTTTGAGTGACAGCTACTTTAGACTTCTGTCAACACACTCCTGTGCCAAACCCCTAAAATGACAGTGCGCTAAAAGAGGCCCAATTAGAAAGTATGATCTGTGGTCACCCAGTACGTAATGGACCAAGTCCAGGGGCAGTTGCTGAGCCGAGTCCCGTGGGGCTCGGTGTCCCAGAATCCCTTCCGCCATCCTTGTCTCCGCCAGTCTTTCTACTCCCTCGATTACTCACCTTCAGGACTGCCTGAGGCTAACAATTGCTACTGCGACACTGGCTCTCAACGTTTTCTTTCCAGAAAATGGGCGAGCAAGTCAGAGCCCACAGGGACAGGAGACGGGAAAAACAGGGTGAAGAACTCTGACTGTTCAAATTTAAATGTTGAGCCACATTCACTCTGGAAAAGGAGATGGTTTCCAACTACCCAACGTTTTCAAAGTATTAACACTGTGTATGAAAAGTGGTGAGATTTTATGAAGGAATACAGTTTTCATTTGAGAGCTGCCCAAAGATAGGACAGGCCTCCCTGGAAAAGAAGGCACTTGCTCCCAGAATTCAAGCAGAGGGTGACCATATGGGAAGTGCGGAGTAAGTAGGACACTCAGATGTCTGAGGAAAGGGTAGCCAAGACGGCGTTTCCAATCTGGTACAACCTCCAGGTGCTGTGCTTTATAATATGTATGACAAATAGTATGAGCTACAGTTGAAGAGAATATGTGAAGAAATACTTGATGCATATTTAAAGAGAAATAGTTTTAAGTCATGATTATTGGGGAGATGAGCTTACACTAGAGGTTGTGAACACCCCTTTTCTCCCACGTGTTTCCTCCTCTCTGGGCTGCAGCAAAGCCCATGTGCTAAATGCTTGTTCCGATGCCTGTTCTCTTCACTCCGTGCTTAGCTGTGCTCAGGAACGCGAGCCCTATGCAGTTAGGACCTGTTGGCCCTGGAAAGAGAAGAAGTAAAGGGAGCAAGACACTACAAAAAGGATCTTCATCTGATCCTCAGAATGTGAACTACCCAGCCCTTGCCCAGATTCGCCCAAAGCCTAAACCCGCTTACAAAATTGCTGACCTCACAGGCTGTTCCAGGCCTCTCAGTGCTCAGTCACAGGAGCCAACCAGGGCCCTGTGGCACACTCCAGGGCTGGAGAGTCATGTGATTTTGTGTCCTTGGTCTTTTTTATTTTTTAATTAATAGACTTTTTACAGCAGTTTTAGATTTACATTAAACATGAGCAGAAAATACAGAGAACTCTTATACACTCCCTCTCCCCCCATGCACAGTATCTCCCATGATTAACATCTTACCTTAGTTTCATGCATTCCCCTACAGTCAATGGGCCAATATTGATGCATTATTATTAAGTAAAGTGGGTAGTTCAGGTTAGGTTTCACTCTGTGTTGTACATTCTATGGGTTTTGATGAATACATCAACTGTTAGGACGTGGTACAGAATAGTTCATCTGCCCTAAGAAGCCTCCATGCCCTGCCTCTCCACCCTAATCTCCCTTTCCCCAAACCCTTGGCAAACACTGATCTTCTCATTGTCTCCATCGCTCGTCATGCCCAGAAGGCCGTACGACTGCACTTACACAGCATGTAGCCTTTTCAGGTTGCTTTCTTTCACTTAACATGCATTTAACTTTCCTCTGCATCTTTTCATGGCTCACAAGCTCATTTCTTCTTGTCATGAAATAATACTCCATGATCTGGATGTACCACAATTTATTGATCCATTCACCTTCTGGGGGACATCTTGGTTGCTTCCAGGTTTGGGCAATTAGGAATAAAGCTGCTATAAGTATGCGTGTGCAGGTTTTTCCATAGACGTAAGTTTTCAGATCCTTCGGGTAAGTACCCAGGAACATGATTGCTAATTCTATGGTTAAGAGTATGTTTAGTTCTATAACAAACCACCAAAGTGCCTTCCAATGTGGCTGTACCATTTCGTATTCCCAGTATCAATAAACGAGAGTTCCTGTTGCTCCATGTCTTTGTCAGCTTTCGGTGTTGTCTGTGTTTTAGATTTTAGCCATTCCAGTACATGTACAATGGAATCACATTGTTATTTGAATTTACAACTCTCTAATGATATATGATGTAGAGCATCTTTTCCTATGCTCATTTTCCGTTGTTGTTTGTCTTTTTACTGTCACAGTCCTGGTTACTGCCCCCTCTAATCAGGCCCCATGTCTCTCAACATCTCTAAGAAGCTATCCAATGGAACTGCCCTGGGCAAAAGTGGTCTTCCAGAGACTGGATGTTGGTGGGGTTGTAGGAGGTAGGAAGAAGATGGCAAGTTAAATGTAGGGCACCTAAAATGGGCAGGACACATTTATATTTTACTTACAGTTTTCCTTTCCAGTGCCATAACAATCTTCCTAGGTATGTGTCATCCCTAATGTATAAATAAGTGAAGTTTCAGGGGAGTAGCTTATCTAAATTATGGAGTGTTTAAGCATAAGAGTTAAGCTTCAGACTCATGCTTCTTTTATTCCAGGTCCACCTACTTTCTGCTATAACATGTACAATGCCTCTCAAGCAGCAGAAGGCCCACTAAAGGAATACCATGTCTGTCCTTGTTTTCCTCCTCACAGCTTCTTCAAAGGAAGGTGACAGATGTCTGGGACAGCTCCTAGACTATGGCCACACAGGCCCAACAGGTTTCTGTGCTGGAATGCAGAAGGGACGACAAGCAATCTTGTCACCGGAGTGTGTGCAAACTATGAGCAACCTTGTAGTTTCTCTGTTGAATCTCTGAGCAGTTAGCTCCTGGAGCCCAGCCTGCTGGACTGGACCAGGAGCTGACCATGGACTGCAGCACAGCCTGCTGGACTGGCCCAGGAGCCGACCATGGACTGCAGCACCCAGAGATGCCAACTCCAGGAGCAGCCCTGCTCGCTTCTGCTGCCTCGCTGAGCCTGGAACTAATTTGTTGTTTGTTTGAACATGACAGTAATGTGTTTACCTAATTAGAAGATGTCAGAGTTCCTCAATCTGTAACTCAAAGCTGGGATTTTCTGATTAACCATAGGTATGCCCACCTGGTGGACTGATGGATGCCCCTCAGTCTGTGGGGAGGTGCAGAGAGGCCTTGCTCACGCATTCCGGAGGTCCCTTTGGCCCTTTCAGGCCCTGACACCCTCTCCCATAAAGGACAAGAAAGCAGCACCATCTAATTTCCCCTCCTGCCCCTCCCCCCAGAACCAAATGTGTCATCCTGCTTGCACTTCTCCAAGGTGACAAACAATGTTAGTGTAAACCACTTCCTACAGGGGAGCAATTTCTGTTTACATATGTGATGCCCACCCCCTGCGGAAATGCTGGCTGCCCTGTGGCCTGGCTGGGTTACCAGGGGGAATGTCACCAGGTATGGCTTCTGCCCTCTGCCAAGGGAACAGATTTGCTGCCTGCTCTGAGGACAAATCCTTCACCAGAGGTAAGCCCTGGTGTGGGCTCACAGAGGGAAAGAAGGAGGGGGGCTAAATTGGAGCCCGAGAAGCAGGGTCTGGGCAATTACAGCAAAAACAACCTGATGACAAGCTTTGAAGGGATGTGCCAACGTGAAGGCTCAATATTCTCCTTAACCTCTTCCCCTGAAGGAAACGAATGAATGAAATCCTGTTCTGGTAAAGTTAAAGGAGGAACTGGCAATAATATGTCTCTGGTGCACTTGACTCACAACATGTACTAAGCATCTAGGCATGAAACAGGTTTGCTGGCGGAAGGTCCAGAAAAACCAGGGTGGGACAGACAGCGCTCCCTTTCACACTCTCCTTGCACCGATGCGGACGGTGGCCACAGTGTCACGTCTCCTCTCAGGACTCCAGGTGACTATGAGGAGGAAAGGGGTGTGGCTGCCAGAGGTCTCCTAGCAGAGCCGGGGAGTCCCTCAGCAGCCGAGTTCTCCTGTGGCAACAGGGAGGGTCCAGGCAATCCTCAGGCCCGAGCCAAGGGCCATGCCCCTTCCTGCAGGACACAGCCCCACCTCTGATACCCTGACCAGAAAGGAGCTCCTGACCAGAGAGGCTGGACTGCCTTTGTGTGCTGCCACATGCGTTTGTCTTCCCTCTTCACCATCCCATCCCGCAGCTCTGCCCCTTAGATGTACCAGTGACTCCAAAACCTTGGAAAAAGCAAATGCAGCTTTGGTAAACCAAGAGCCTGACCAGAGAAGGTGGGCTTGTACATGTCTCCTCTTGCTCAGGAATGCACTAGCCTACCTGAATTAGGAGCATGCCAGGTTCCACTGTAAGACACAGACGTGGGGAGAATGAGCTGGGACACTGGGAAAGTGAAATCAGCATGTAGAGTCCTACCAGAGTGTATGTTTTTTCTTTTTATTAACATCTCCAAAGAAAGGAAGCAAATTCATCTACGAAATGAGCCCCTTACCTTCAACCTGACAAGTTGTACTTCTTACCTTGACTGTGTGGTCCATCCAGCTCACCTTGGCCCACAATGTGGCCTCTGTGATGCATGCGAGGTATTGACTGCAGTGTTGGGAAAGGAAGAAAAATGACTTGCCTCTGTCGCTCAAGCCTCTAGCCAGAGCACGTTTTTCAGTCCAGGCGCATATTCTCGGTTTATGTCTACATCAGAAAGCCTGAGGCCACGCGATTCACCGTGCCCGCAGAGTTCCAAACAGTCCTGCCTTACTTCTGGGTCGGAACATGTTTCCCTTAATTGAGCTTCTTCCTCTCCTACAAACCCCCACACTGCAAGGTGCTTCCATTGTGCTATTTCTGCCATGTGCCTCGGAGCAAGGGAGTCAGGTCACGGGATGGAACAGGGCAGGTGCTTGTTTCTGTCTCCCAAACACTCGGCGTGGTCGGTTTTACCAGTTAACCTCAACACCCCAGGGCTCAAGCAACACACAGAATTAAGGAATATTTGGGTAAATCCTAAACCTAGATTACTAAAACAAAAAACCCATTTCAGAAAGGAACATGATAAAAAAAATGTATTTCAAGAAAACTATCTTGACAACCTGGCAGCCTTAGGTTATAATTTGACCCCGGAATCTACGCTTGAAATGCTGTTGCCTCTGAGTGGTGTGTTTTACAAACAAACACTTACTCTTGCCATCCAATCCCATTCTGAAGATAGACAGACACGTGGTGTGCTGGTAAGCATGGAATTACAGAAGCTTTGGATAAACCCGACCTAGGTGCTAATCCCAAATCTGATCATTCCTAATTGTGTTGGCTTGGAAAACGCCCATGAAGATCTCTAGTTTCTATGACTATGAAACAAGGATAGTAAAGTCATATGAAGCTATAAATGCTAAATAAACAGCTGCTGTCATGATGATGATAATAATATTAATTATCGTTATCATAATTAATGGCATCATTGTTAATTATAAGACATTCTTTCCAATAAGAGAAAGAAAGGTCACAATGAGGATTTTAAGGACATGCCATGGAAGACAGAATCCATTCTCTGAATCTGGACTTGCCCCAGGTCATTCAGATCTTTTGGGAATAAAACTCAGGATGGGAGGAAAGGGTGCCTCATTGAGAATATTAATAAATAAAATATAATTTCAAAATTCACACAAATTTAATTTAAAAATGCAAAAAAGACATAGAAAATACAGAGGATCTCCCTTAGTCAATGCTGCCAAAAATGCTATTATGTATTCACCCAACTGGAGTTCCTTCTAACAAACTGCCACCGAGCATATGGCTACCTTGGGCACTTTTTCATTATCCCAGAGTGTGTCTGCTGTCCCATGTCGGTAAACTCCATCTGCATCTCTGTCAATGGAAGAAATTTCCATCAGGAAATATCAGCAGGAATCAGGGGAAAGACCTTTCCAATTTACTGAGATCGAAGGAAGTGACTGCAGGGTTCCCCCTCTCCCGCCTCCCCTCTTCCCCGACTCCAGCCAAAAAATGTCTTGTTTTCTTTCCCCGAGATTATCCCACCACCCTCCACCGCCTGCTCAGGGGGAGCCTCTGGATAGTCCCCAGGCACGTGGTGCTGCACATGATGGACAGGCTTGCATTCTGGGTCACCGAGCTCTTCACCTCCCCGTTTGACAGGAATAAAGGGAAGAACAGGTGAAAATGGACCTTCCGTTCCTTTTGAATACTGCCCCATGGGAAACAAGGAGAAAAGCTCTAGGTGTTTGTTGTTGCTACTAAGTACCTTGCCCTGGACATACGTTGTCCTTTGAATCTCTTCATTTTGCACAGCATCCACCAAGGGCAAAATTATAGGCAGGTTTTAACATCAAAGGTGGTGGTGAATAGGCCTCTGTGGGCAGGGCAGGCACACTTGCTGGGAGTGGGCTAGGCAGGTGCAAGGTCAGGGGGGCTGCACCAATTGTTCAATATGGGACAAGGGCATGAATAATGCCATCCTTGCATCCCTTTCTGTGTGCTCACAGTCTGACTATTGATATTTCAGTCGCATATTGAACAGAATGACCCTGCCTTTCACACTGTTTCCTCTAATGTTTTTTCACTATAGACTTAAATAGCCATCATGTCAACATACTAGCTTCAGGTTAAGTACTGAATATGTGCTACTTTTAGAACATAGACTCAGGGTGCAGACCAGCTTTCCTCCCTCAGCCCCTCACTCCTTATATACACTGAATGCAGGGAGAGTGCAGGCAGAGACAAAATGGATTGTATATTGGCTATTCTGGAGATGATTTCTCTGTATACACATATGTCAATTGGTATGACGTATTTTTAACATTTATTTACATGCAGATTTATATGAAAGCTCTATTGAATACCCCAAATAACCATGGCAGCATTACAGCTCTCCATCTACTTAAGGGAAAACGCTATGGAAAAAGCTCTCACCATTTTAACAACCACATTAATAACACGAGCCTCACTTGGGTGGTATTTGCAAAGAGAGTTTCATTGATTCAAGAACCTTCAAGCAATTATCTCTGGACTTCATAAAACCCATAAATAGGTAAAAACTCTTTGCAATTCTCTCTGAGTCAGATACAATGGAAAGACATTTGGAGTTGGATTTTGCAAGCTCATCTGTTGAGAAAATATGGAGCCCAGCCAACGATGGTGTGCATTTACATGTGCACATCCAACTGGTGTCACAGGTCTAAGTTGCTGCCATGAACCCCTGGTCCTTGAACAGGGTGGGGGCATGGGCATGGGGAGGGAAGACCCTAAACTGAACCCAACAACTGAAGTCACAGTCTCTGTGATCATCTCAGCCTTCAGTAACTTCATTCTTCCTTCCAACTGGACATCAGGGTGCACAGATTGACTTACCGGCTCACCATTGTTCTGAAGCAAAGCATATCCTAATTTTTTTCCTCCAACCCCTATATTACTTTGGCACAGTTATATGGAACTGCTACCAAAGCCTGGCCTAGTTATTACCTAACTACCCATTTGCATTGATGATAAAAATGATAGATAGAAATGTATGTCATTTTTATTTGTTCAAATCCTGCTCCCCATTGAAGCTTCAGCTCTTCATTTTGGAACAGCCTTCTCCTTCCTCTGCACAAGCACAGCACCCTGTGCCTATAGCTCTTGATGTGCAAATGCCTCTCTATCTTATGTTACATCCCCAATACTCATGGCTTATTTTCATTGGTAAAGTGTACCATTTCTTGAGAATAAAACCCATCACTATTCCATCTCTTTATTTCCAAAGCACCTAAATTTACTTCATATCTAGAAGGCACCCAATAAATGTTGACTGAATAATGAATGAGCAAATAGCCTGTAATTAGACCAAAGATAAGCAAGGCGTCATTTATAATATAGGAAAATTCATGTTGCATTCGTGCAGGTGGGTGTAAGATGAAGGGATGACAGAGAGAGCTCAGCCTGGGCATGCGTGGAAAAACAAATATAAGGAGCTCAGAAAGAAGAAGGTGCAAAATCCCAAGCTCTGTTCTATCTGCAGCTTCTCTTTCTCCTGAAATTACTTCTTGCCACAATGATATAGGACTCACATTGCTCAATGGGATACGTAATCCATCTTCAGGAGCCCATCGTCACAGGAAGAAGGGAAGAGGACAAAAAAAAATTCCTAAGCACATTTCACCATTGGTTTTGATCCCCAGCCAAGGCCTTCCACCTGCAGAAATCCAACTTTCACATTTCTGCTGCTCGGGCCGATAACGAAGATAATTGTTTCATCCACTCTGTCAAAGCTGAAATGAAAAGAGGGCAAAGCAAAATGATGCCATCATAAATCACGGGGCTGAGACAGCAAAAGAGGGACAAGATAGCGACTTCATTAAGGGTTATGTATTGTGCCATTAAGTTGGCGGGGGTCACCTTTTGTGTCACACCCGGCCTCTGTGATGCATTGCCAGATCTTCTTTCCAATAAAATTAAACGGAGATGTAAAACTGATTAGGGCCATGTTTGCTTCAGCCCGTGGCAAAGGGAATGGTACAAGGAATAATTGATATAAGATTGCAACTGACGCATAATGGCAGCAATTTCTCTTCCTGGTCATTTCATTGCTGACCTTGCCCATTAAAATAAGCCCAGCTGCCTCAGAGAAAGAGACACTTCATTTCCCATCACCCTACAACCCCGTGGCAGCCCCTGTCTCCCTGACCACTGGCCCTCACCAAAACAACATGACTAGAAATACCACCAGCTGGAGTCTGGGGGAAGTAGATGGTTTGAATGGATATGCATTGTGGACCCTTGATGCTCCATTAGCATTTGTCTGAATTCCTTGACTCCCCAATGGGCTACAGACAATTCTACTCTTCACCAGCTTTCAGATGCTGCCGTGCTAAAAATCAGGTTGTTGTCCTGCTTGGCCTAAGCTTCTGTGTTCATCTCAGTCATTGCTGCGTATGGAAGCTGCCATTAGCATGAGGGGTCTGACTTTTTCCTCACAGTGCCAAATTCTGTCTTAGAATGCTTTATGAACTCAACAACCTGGACAACCTCCACTGAGCCAAACCCTACCCATTGTTCGGTCAACAAATGTTTATTAGAGGTCTCTTAAGCATCAAACACTGTGCTAAACATTGAGGTCAGGACGGCGAGTCAGGTGGGCATGCCCTTGGAGCTCACAGTCAAGTGCTTCATTCCATTGGAATAGTATCAATAGCTCCCATTGGTTGAATGCTTACTGATGAATCAAGCATTGTTCTATATAATTTACATGCATTCACTCATTTAATCCTCCTAACAAGAGAATGATTTTTCCTCTTATCTCCATTTTACAGATGAGAAAACATGGAAAGACACAGGCTCAGTACCTTGCCCTGGACATGTGGGAAATAAGCAGTGAAACCAGGATTTTCAGATGCCTTGAGCTGAAGCCAGACACTAAACCTGAAGGAAAATATTTCATTAATATTTTTTGTTTTTTTCCTCTACCCTCTCCCTACCCCTATCAGGTTGCTGATATATTTATCCAGCCTTTGAGAAGAAAGACTAGGTCTTTATCAAATGAAATTCCATGCTAGTTTCCTGATTTGCTACAGTTTAGGACTGCCAAGAAAAGAAGTGCCATTTATATCCTAGTTAAACATTTTATATCACACGGTCCTGTAGAATTTTCTTTCTTTGTATTTAACTTGATGTCTGAAATGGGTATGTTAGGGTGTATATAGGAAAATGAGCAATGCTCATTTATCCATCTCTCAAACTGCATACCCCAACCCACTATCGAGAACGAGATCATGACAAGCCCCGAAGAAACACTGGCAAACAAGGCATCGGGAAACAGCTTCATCCAGGGCTACGATATTCCCAGGGGTGCTGGCTCTGCCTCTGTACCCTCACCTGAACCAAAGGGGAGTGAACAACATGAGTCTGTGACTCTCTTGCCTTTGACTTCAGAATTCACAGCAGCGAAACTCCTATCACCATGGCCTCATTTTCCTACTCACTTAGTACATACAAGTTCATTGTCATAGCAACTTCCCCAAGCACTGAAAGGAGGTGTGTTTTTCTTTCAGACTTATTAGAACTTTGCAACCTTGATCTGTCTGTCTGACTGTCACGCTGTCTATCTGTCTTTGTCCCACCACTTCCTTGGTTCTGATGAAGTCCAAGGACTGCAGCAGCTCTGAGTGGGAAGACTGTAAATGACAAATAACAGATCCTTTGCCAACAGAGTGATTAGATCAGAAATAAACTAAGTTAAACCAGACTCTCCACCTACCACATCTAGCCATGACCCTCACCTCGGGAAAGAAGAAAAGCCTTTATATAAATGAGGACAGGGACTGCGCACATTTCCCACTGATGACTCATGCAATATGGAATGAGAGGCCCCAACCATCCACCCACAAACAAAGGATGAAAAACACACTGAGTGAGCATCTGCCTGTCCTCACCGCCCACTCCCACCACCCGGACCCAGAGCTCCTAGCCAGACTGCTCAATTGGGCCTACTCAGCGAATGTCCTGATGAGGAAAGCAGGCCACCGTGACTGCAGGAGTGGAACGCCACTGGATCTAACATTTTCCTGTGGCTCCCAGGCTATTTTCACATGGTGATATAATGACAGAGAAACCTCTTCTTGGCCTCAACAGCTTTAGTAGATGATTCTTTCACTTATATGGCCCAGTATGTCCTGCACAGCATTTCACAGTTACTAATGACATGTAATCCCTCCAACATTTTTGTGCAGTAACTATTACTACCCTCACTTTCTGGACAAGGACACCCAGACTCAGAGATGCGCTTGAAGCCATTCAGCACTTAGGTCACAGAACTGGCCTGGAGGGATGCATGATCTGCTTCCAGATGAAAAGAGTCCCATGACTCCTTGGGAAGGCCACACAAATTAGCCTCATAGTAGTTTGCGTAGTAGACTCACAGCACACCAGCCTCCCAGGCCTACTCAGGACAGCTTCCTTGTAAATGGCCAAGGAAGCAGGAAGGCGTTTCCCCCTCCTCCCCCAGCCCATTCCCAGCTTCCATGTTCTCAGAAAACTGAGATCCAGCTTTCCCTCCCTCTGGCAGCCCCCAGAAGAGGAATACCATGGCCAGAAACTGCTGAGGGCCGGTGACCTGCTCTACCCCTTAGAAGAAATGGGGTGGGTGGAAGAGACAGTCATTATTAGTATCCTCATGAGGGAAATATTCTTACCTTGAACGTGCTCCTGCAGAAAACAGACCAGGGCTAGGCTCACTGCCTCCCTGTTCCTGGAGCAGTGATGCTCTGAGGGTGGTGGCCTGGCCTCCTCACCTTTACATCCTCCTTCCCTCCAGCCCAACCCAGCTCTTACCTGTGTCGACAAAGGTGGTGGGGGTGGATGGGGACTAAAATGGGAGGATTCATCAGAGCCAAACAGATGCGAGCCTCATGGCAAGCAGTGCTTTAAGGGAAAACAAACTTTTATTATTCAGTCAGCAAATACAAGCCTTAATTCTTAGCAATGTACTAAGCTGGAGGGAATGTGAAGCTGAATGAGATGTTTCTTGCCCTTAAAGAGTCCTGCTTAGGGTCCCCCAACACCCACTGGAAGAGCCACTGCACCTCAGTCGTGAGCAGACACCTGCCCCGTGCCTTACTATGAGAGCCGGAGCCAGAAAAAAGTGCAGAAGACAAACTGGAACCTTTACAAGCCCCTTCTCACTAACAGTTCCCAAGCCAACGTGGCATCACATCCCAGGAACTGGCTCAACAGTGCCTTGTCCCATGTCTTTATTGAATTTGCCTAAAGGTTATGATCCATGAGGCCAAAGGCCTGTACCTGAATCCAGGTGTCGCACCACCAGCTCTCTGCAGTCCACAGGACTCTCTCCTCTCTAACCCTCAGTTTCCCCTAAGGGCTTGACCTCCGTGGAGGGTCTCAGATTGTGTCTGTGTGACCTAAAAGTCTGTTGAGAAAAATCAGCATCGACTGTGGGGTTGGGAGGAGGCTTTGAGTTTTCCAGCCACCCCCACTCACCTCCACCCAGTGCAGCCCACTCGCCTCTGTTCATCCTACTGGGTGAGCTATAGATTATACTTAGAGGAAGAGGTCTCACTGGCAAAACATAAACAAGTTTTGGAAACCACAAAGGAAGTTTTCTGAGGCACTCTCCTGCTCTAATATTGTGTGATCTGTGATTATTTTCTGGGATTAAAGGAGAAGTTGTGCAGGGTTCATGTTCACTTTAATGCCCAGCAAGATTCTCCTAAAATTTCCCCTACCTCCTTCCTGGGAATGTACTTCAAGAAAAATAGCATAGCCAAGGCTTTTGGTCTCCCAGACCCATGTAAGTAACTACTAAGTACCCATTCAGCAAATGTTTACTGAGTAACTACTATGTGCCAAGCAGTGTGGCAGCTACTCAGTTAGCTTCTTCCAAAGAATCAGGTTTTGTGGAAACTCCCTGCAGCCTAGTGTTTAACAGCATGGACTTTGGGTCAGACTGACCTCCAACTCCAGCCCATTATCTTGCAACCACAGGTGGTAGTTTACTCTTTCTGAGCTTAGTGTCCTTGTCTATAAAAATAACATTGTAAAGATCAAAAGAGAGTATTGCGTAGTCAGTGGAAAAACACTTAACGTAGTAGTGAGTGCTCAAATAAAGTCAATGATTATTACTTTTACTGAGTTCAATTGCTCATTGTCTCTCCCTTATCTCAGCTTGTCTCTCTGACTCCAACATCGCCCTCCAATCATCCTCCCTGGTAACCAGGGGCATCTTGCTTTATCCACTGAATTCTTCTTCATGCTTTCAGGTGAAATGCAAATGCCATCTGCCCTGTGAAGCCTTTTCTTAATTCTAAGAAGCAAAAGTAAGCTTCAGTATGCCCAGTGCATACTTTCATTTTTCTGTTGTGGAACCTAATGCATTATATCCATTTATTTATTCCACAAACATGTGTTGAGTGGTTCCCAGGCACCAGCTCTGCTCTCGGCCCTGTGAGAAACATCAGTGACTTGCAGTAAATCGCTTATTTGTGGAGCATCCTCTAACTCCTCAGCCCCCGCTCAGCGAGTCTGGGGGAGCGGGACCCTACTGCATTCACTGGCCTAGCCAAGTGGCTCACCTTCGGGAGGGTTTTCTCAAAGAAGGAGCAACAAACCGGTAAGTCTATCGCTGTGCTGTGCTCATTAGATTGATAAGAACAGACGCACAAGAGTCTTCTTCAGACTGTGGGTTGGGGAGCCACAGGAGGCTGGCAAACCCTTGGGCTGACTCTCATAGTCTGTCCACTGCACCATCCCAGCCCTCGGAGCCACGCCCTCTCTCCATTACCCACGTCTGCCACTAAGGACCAGGAGTAAAAAAGCGAAAGCAGAGAAGAGAAAAGAAGATGTGGTGGTACTGTACAAGTTAATAAAATTTTTAAATTAGAAAATTCAGTGAACTGGGCTAGAGGCCTATGGGAGCCCTAAGAAATCATCATGTACCCACGCCTGGACCTCATGGCCATTCTCTCCTCTTAGGTCAGCCCCGTGGGCAGGCCTCTGGGAGAGGCTACAGCTCCAGACTTTTCCAAGAGGGTATTAGCCAGGATTTATGCTTCTGCTCAAGCACCCTCTCACCTTGTAGCATTTGGAAAAGACGTCATAGGAGCCAGCCCAGGCCACAGGGGAATAGCAGCAAAAGTGGGGAATGAACAGAGAGAGTGTGTTGACAGGCAGCCAGCCCTCTCCAGGGAGGACTTATCCTCTCGCACGCCTCTGCCATTTAAGGCAGAGTCAAGGAACAAAAGAAAAGGGAATGGATTAAGTGGCTGAAATGTTAAAATCACAGAATCACATTATCAGTTTGTGGCATCGTCAGGCAGCTGGCCATTAAAGGCAGAGAAGTAGGTGCACTGTCTGTCGGAACCATGAGGCTGGTGCAGACCACGGGTCAGAGGCCAGCTGTTTCGGAGGGCGGCAGTAAACAGAGAGGGTCTTGTGTGTGTGCATGTGTGCCTCTGTGTGCACGCATGCTGGTGTGCGTGCGTGCACATCCATGCAGTCAAGGAGCATTGTTTCAGATTTGCTGGATTTGCAGGGTCTTTCTGTGGCTGAATAACAACTGCTAGTAGGTTAGGGAGAGCCAGAAAGGGGAAGAGGAATGGATAAAATATTACTAATAAAAGCAAACCCAGCACATCCAGAGCAGCTCAGCTTGGCCCACAGAGAGACTTTCTTAGAAAGGCAGCCGCCAGGGTGACATTTGAGAGCCGTTTTGATTGGAGAAGTAATGGGCACACGGAGCTCTGCATGCATTGTTCCTGAAGGTCAGCGCTGCTCAGCAGAAGATTCTTGCCAAACTCTTCAAGCCAAGGATTACGTCTATACTTCTTACCAAGCATGGTGCCCAGTGCAGAGCCAGCTCTCTGTATGGACTTAGTGAGTGAATGAATGAGATCAGAAGGAAGAAAGATGTTTCTGCTAAAAAAAAAAAAAAAAAAAAAAAGGACTGAAAAGGAAATGGAGAAAGAGAAAGAGGGAGACCCAGAGGCTGGGAGTCTGCCTAAGTCAAAAAATGGTCAACTCTTACACTTGAATAGCAAATCAACAAAACAGAAATGGCACTGTTAGAATCACAAATCAATCACGTGTTCATTTGCAAGGCCCTGGGAAAGCTATGGAGGCATAAAACAAAGGCCTATCCCCAGGGAGCATGGGATCCACAGGGACAATTGTACACAAATTGTTGCGGACAAAACGACAATGGTCGCCAGGCAGCACAGATAAAGTCCCGATGACAGGACCCATTAAGGAAGAGCTCAGAGCAGAACATGAGTGTCAACAGGAAAATGCCCCCAGTGTGAGTGTGCTTTTATTTCAGCCTCTGGGAGGAGGATGAGTTGGTCCAGCGGGGCCCAGCCATCCACTGGCCAGCAGTACAGACACCTTTTCTTCGAAGGCAGCAAGAGAGCTGGCACAGTATCTTTGCTGTTTGCCTCTCCTATCCTCTCCCCTTGCCCGCCTGCCCTGATAGTAGAGGGATTTTTCTTAATGTCTTTATATAGATGAGTTAATGTAAAGGCTTTCCAACATAAGCATGTTTTTCTGTCCCTTCTCTCTGACCTTGGCATTTTCTCTCTCCATTCGAGGCTCGGCGCTGTCCTGTGGCCAGGTTTGCCTCTCATTTGTCAATGTTATTATTGAATTTTCAAATGCCAGTAGTACACATAAATCAATGGCTTTCTTCTCCCTACTGGCATATCCCTGCCACATGTGGTCATTCATTTTTTTAATAAGTCCCCCTCTCCTTTCACCCATTTATAAAAATGCATCTTGTTCCCCCACCACCGTCCATCACTCGGTGAGCCCGGCTATTCGTTGCTCCTGAGTGCTTATTCATCAACGTTTTCAAAAGCAAAATCACTCTTCGCCTCCTGCTCTTATTGTGCCATCAATCTTGACCAGGGGATCAATAAACTTCGCTTTTGCAATTTTTCCGCCCCCTCCTGAGCTGACTCTCTCCAAAGTGCAGTCTTTTTATTTACATTTTTAACTGATCATCAGCAGAGGGGGGACGGTGGTGTCAGGGAGGCGAAGGGCTTTCATTTGCTCCCGAGGCAGCAATAACCATCCATGCATCGGCCATTTAACACGGTAACCCAGCGAAATTGATACTCGACTCTTCCCTGCCCGGGTCCACCCGCGTAAATCACAACCTGAGGAAACAAAAGCCTTGCCCGAGCAGCGTGTCTTGCAGGCGGGCAGGGAGGCAAGGAAACAGGGGAGTAACTCACCCACCCCAGCCCCACTGGAGGACAGGCACACTGGTTACAGGAATTTTTTCACGCTGTCTTATACATGTTAAGGGGAAATTTAAATGGAACAGTCTAAAGCGTTGAGGAAAGAACAGAAGACTGAATTTAAAATGGGCAGATGTATAAGGGCCAGGCTGGCCAAGGAGCCTTGACTTGACTGGCCCATTGAGTCTCTTCTAGGCTTGGAGACACACCACGTTCACAGGGCCCTTACCTGCTATCTTCACACGGGAGGAGACATGGAGTGATGCTGAAATTTCAAGGCCACATGGAGGCCCGTGAGTGGCATCGGAAGTCCAAGGGAATTTTTCAGCCAACTCTACAAAGATATCCTCAAGGCTGTATTACAACACAGATAAGAGCATAAGAATCAGACAACCCAATGCCCAGTGAAGATTCAAGCATTTTGATTCAAAATCAAAGCAAACCATCTTGCTTTGGTTTTCCCATTAACTATTTAGGCTCTCAAACCACTTTAGGGCTTCCAGGTAGTGTGGCTGCTTAACCCCAGGAGGAAGCCTGCAAGGCGATCACAAAGACCTGTCAAGTGTCACCGTGCCCTCCCTCCACTGGTGCTTGGCCTAATGAAGAAGAACGTGGGCGAAGGGAAGTAAGGGGAAGAATTTCTACTTTTCATACTGGTTCTGCTTTAAGTCCTTTACACACACTATCGTGTGGATCCTGAAAACAGCTTGCCAGGTAAGTGTGGTGTCCATGTTTCAAGGATGGGCAGCTATACAGAGATTTCATTACTTGCCCAAGCTGTAAAATTTGAATACAGATCTCTTAGTCTCTAAACCCAGGCCTTTTCAAGAAGCAATACTAACCTGATCCTCAAGAGTCATCTGACTTGGACCAGGGGGACCCCAAAGAGGCTCTTTGGGGGTCACCCACATTCGATCACAGAGTTGGTGCCAAAGAAAGTGCAGGGTCCAAGGGGAGAGCAGTCCCAGGGTCCCACTGCCCAGGACCCATCATCACAGCCTCTGAACCGAGCAATGCGTCAGCTGACAGGTGCTGAGCCCCAAGTTCAGGAGGGGTGGCTATCGTTCTTGGGGAAGTCCTTTCCTTTTTTGAGTCTCATGTTTCCTGAGCTCCAAAACTAAGGAGTTGGACTCGATAATGCCTAAGATCTTCTCTACATGGAAAATTTCTGTAATCCCCTCAGCGTTTTCACTGAAATGTCCAGTCAGGCTGAAATGTGGCACCATTGCACTAGTGTCCTAACTGTTCTCAACTCTGTGGGGCCCCCAGGGTTGTGAGGTCAAAGAGTGCTGGAGGTGGGCACTTGGCACACGCATGCTGACTTCTGTCTTTAATCTCCTCGGCCATGATGAGGGAGTTAATAAGATTAGATCAAGACACAGATTTGGGGCATTTATATTGTTGGACTCAGCATTTTGGAGTTCATGGAGAAGTAAAATTAAAAAATAGAAATATGAAACAAAATCTTCTGCAGTTAAATAATGTTGTCAACTTTTTATTTGGCAAAATCCAGGCATTAAAAAATTGCTGAACCTGGCTAGCTAGCTGAGTTGGTTAGAGCACAGTCCCAGTACACCACAGTTAGATCCCTGGTTCGATCCCTGGTCAAGGCACATACAAGAACCAGCCAATGAATGCACAGCTAAGTGGAACAACAAATCAGATCAATGGTTCTCTCTCTCTCCCACCCAAACTGTCCTCTTTTTCTTAAAAAAAAAAAAAACAATAAACTAAATGAAATTAGCATTTAGCATCACCATTATATCAGAAAGGACATTTAACTCCCCAAAGTTTAAAAGAATGTAATTCACTGTGGACAGGCTCCAATCCACATACTACCCTTTGGAGCCAGGGAAGCAGCCTATCCTCCTCTCAACGGCATATTGTCTGCAGGAGAGAGACGTCACCCTGAGGACCACACTGAGAACCCCACCTGTGAGCTCCTGTGTGCGCAGTGCACAGTCGGTAAGTGAATATGGGCACACGGCCCTGTGTGCCTCGTCTTACTGTTCTCTGCATAAATTGCACACTCCTGAAATACTGGGCTCATGTCTTACCTTGGGTTTTTCATCGCCAAGTAGAATTAATCCCATTATTTTGTTTGTGCCTATCTGAGATTTGAGGGTGAGCACATTTATGGGGCTCCATGAAGACAGATGGTGAGAGTGGGCTGAGGTAGGGCGGATATGTTTAGGGGGATTTGTCAGTAGAACCAATGGGATGTACAGGCAGCCAGATCCAGAGCACTGGGCACAGCCATGGGCAGCTTGCTGGGACACCTCCTGGTCACCCTGGAGCCCGTAGCTGTGACAAGTGCACGCACAGCCATGGGGGAGTCAGGGGCCCTGGAAAAAAGAGAGGTGCTGACCAGGAAATTCTAGAAACACTACTGCCCATCCCTTACTCACAAGAGTGATGTAACAGTAAACAAGGCCTCCCATCAATTAATGTAGGCTGCAAAATGGCTGACCTTAGCGAACACAGCAGAAGATGCTGCCTCATCAGAGATGTGCTTGTCAAGCCCAGGAAAAGCACTATACAAATATCCAACTCCGCCTGAACGCTATCCAAGCCGTCCGTCTTAGGGCCACTCCAGTCCTGGGCACTGGGCTTACGTAACGTCAACAGTCTTGCTAATCAGCCAGAAATAAACAATGAGTGACTGGTCATTTTTAAAAGCCAGCTCCCCTGCAAGGGGAAGAGAGCTGAAGCCAAGGGGCTGAGGAAGGAAGTGCCTGCCAAGATAATAAATACAAAACCAAAATCTCCCACATTTTGTGGTTTGACACTTAATTGATTAACTAATTTGAGGCAACAAGATTTAGTGTTCTTGCAGATTAGTGTCGAAGGGGTAATTATAGCGAAAGCTTCCATCTCCGAAGAGCGTGGCAGCTGCGGCTCCGCATGGGCCAAACCCGCATTAAGGCCCACACATTACTGCCGGCAGATACAAAAGGTTTTTTGAACACATCCCTTTCCGGCTCTGCGTGCTGGGATTGCTCTGGAAAGGTCATTTGCTGCCTTATCAGCATAGACAAAATCCCCTGCCTGTAATGTATGTGTTTATTCTCAAATTAAATATATTAATGTATTATTTGTTCTTAAAATGTCATGGAATAGATAGTGAGCTTAGCCCTCCTGGCAGACCTTTGAAGCTTAAAGAGTAATGTAATAATAGTACATTAATCCACAGGCCGCTCAGCCCTCTCCCTGCGGAGGCCCCGGACTCCGGTACCTGCTCCCGACCACTGGATTTGCTGCCTGCGATTGTGGGAGTCTGTGTCTCTAACAATGGGAGGCTTAATGGAGGGGCGCTGCCATGGTGAGGGAAAGGCATGGGCCCTCCATTATTCAAGTGGAATAACCCTGCTATGGACTTGAAAACAGGCAATGGCCTATATACCTCAAGTTTAAAAAGAATTTCAGGGAAATTGGAGAATGAGCCTAAATGCAGTACAACTCTATTTCCCTGCCACTCTCCTTTGTCAAGTTTTCATAAGAAGTGATTCTGGGCATGTCTGAATGTGCAGTGGGTTCTAGCTGAGGGGTCTGGGATCACCCCAGACGTGGTCATTGTAACCACGGTTGGTGCAAGTCCACACAGTGCTCAGGTGGGACCTTGAGGCGATGGGTGCTGCTCACTGCTCAGTGTTGGCAGGTGTGGGTGAAAAGGAGGGTAGAGGAGCTTGCACCCTCATACCTGCTCCAGCACAAAAGGACGAATTCTGCTTTAGCGTCACTGAAGTGATTTTACTTCCTTCCGTGGCCCACTCTGCTCCTCTTAGTTCTGGCTTTTGTGGCCCCAAGTCTGCTGGACATCAGACTGGATTCTAGGTACATCCCAGCCCTTGCCTAACCCAGCCTGGTATCTGTCTTCATGTGTCTGCCTCCACCCTGACCTTGGACGCCTGCCCATGTGGCACAAATGTTCCAGGCTGAATGCTGGTCCACTCCCACACTCCTCTGGGCTGACTGTCAGCCTTTTCTTCACCACGTAGTTGAGTGTCATGGTTGGTGTACCCTGGAAACTGACTCCGAGAAGTGTGTGTTTATTAGGAGGTTGTCTCTGGAGACACCCCTATAAGGAAGTCAGAAAGACAGGACTGGACAGAGGGAAAAACTGATCCACAGTTGAGGCCTCGGCCAGTCCTGGACCTCTGGATCTTGGATGGCCCTCGAGAGTTGTCCCAAACTGAGACAAGGGGATAAGGTTATTGGATCCCTCCACTAGTCAATCATTGGCCATGCCCTTGGAGAAGGCATAACCTTGGACAAGGCTGCCCAGGGTAATTCTCAGTGATGGTGCAGCTATGAGCCGTCAGCAGTCAATGTTTCCAGCAGTTGAGGTCTGAAGGAAGGTTCAGCCTTGGAGAAGTATCACAGTGTTTACTACGTGGGGCAGTCTCCTTGGGGTCTCTCTGCTCTACATTTTCTGCCCTTCCTGAGAAATTAACCAGCTTCCTAGTCTAGCCAGTGGTTCCAGCCCTCTGCTGCCCTCCAGTGGCTGCTTGTCCAACTACCCCAACCAGAAAGGCCCCACATTGGTCCACATTGACTAATGTGTCAAGCAAGTTGGTGACGGCTAAGCTGTTATTACAAGAAAGTTGGCACTTAGCAAGACGCTGAAATGTCACTGGCACTGAAGAGAGCCTTCTCTCCACTTTTTCCTTCTTCGCTCTCTGCCATTACTTACTTTAGTCTTAAAGGCTGTGGGGTCTTAAAGAGGTTCCTAATCAAAATAAAATACCCCTGGGACAGTTGGCAACATCATCCATTATTGAATACCTCTTTAGTAGTATTTGTTGAGAGCAAGGTCTTTCAGCGAATAGAAATGTGAGATCTGAGAGTAGAGAGGGATCAAATCTAGACATTCACCACTTCAGTGCTGCCAAGAGCTGCCCACAGTCGATTGGATGACATTCCTTATTGTGCAGACTAAAGGGACATATAGTTCCCCAGGATGGAAATGGAACAAGGTTTGAGTTACTGCATCTGGCTTCAAGTCCCAGCTCTGCTACTTCCTGACTGTGCAGTATTGATTGAATCACTTATCTAAGGATCAGTTTCTGCAACTGTAAAATGTGATAACACCTACCTAACAAGTTGTTTGCAAGAGATTAAATTAGGTACACATGTCAAAGCATTTTGCTAAGCACTGTGTCATTCAGGAGCTAGTGTCTATCAGAGACCAATTTTTAGACATTTTCTGACGAGCCCCACGGGGTTTCAAACTCACCGAGCTCTACAGATCCCAGCCTGTCACTCCAACTGCTGTCCGGATGCATCTCCGCCAGCAAGGAAAGGAACTTTTGGACAGCAGGGACTAAAATACACAAAGAACAGGCAGATATGAAGATGACTGAGCAGACAGACACAAACTGTACAATGAACCTTGCTATATCTTTACATATCCATAAAACTACTTCCTGCTGCAGAGGCAGGAAGAAATAACCTCAGAGCAGTACAGTATTTGCCAGGCTCACAGCAACGCCAGGAGGTGCATCAGCCGGAGCTGGGACTGGTGCAGTCACCATCAGGAAGGCCCACTCTCCTTGGCACGTGCTTCCCTACTGGAAGGCAAACTGCACTTGTTTTGTCTTGTTTTAATGCAGAAGACATCTGTACTGCAGAATTTAATTGTCAGACTGTTGAAACACGCTGGGAGAATGTTTTCAATCTATAATGGATTTCAAACAGGTGAAGTCAATGCTGTAGTTAGGTCCTATGGACTGTGTATCTGAAGCAGAGTCACCACCGAGAGTTTACAAGGATGAACCGAAGTCACATTATACTTCTCTAAGAGAGATGAGATAGCAAGGAACTAACATATCCCTCCCCATGCCATGCACAGTCTTTGAAAGAAAGTTTGTTCTTTCAAGCATGTGCATGTATAATTATACTATGTCACATACATCACATACACACCGAACAGTTAACTGATAGAAACAAACATTAGGAGAACAGGCAAGAATTAGGAGGCAAATAGGAAAGCACCTCTGAGAAACTAAAATACATATCACAAAATCAAGCTTGAAATGTGATTGCAGGGTGTCTTACTCAGAACCGATATTGGAAAGTGAGAAGGGACATAAAATTAAAAGCAACGAGAAAAGTGAGAGACTGAAAAATATGTGTGAGTATGAAAGGCAGTTATGGAAACTCAAAAGGCAAGAGAAGCCATTTAGAGTGGGGAGAAACAGCTTCAAGAGATCGTGAAAGCATGATTGCATTACCGCTCAGTAAAACAACTGTCCCATTGATGATTTTAAGACAATATGGAAATCTTTAAATATGTTTAGTGCAAAGTACTTTGTTTAGGCAGAAATGAAAGTGGGTAATTCAATTTGAAATTGTATTTATTGAGAATGTTTTGTTTTGTTACTTAAATTTGTGTATAGAAGAGAAAAACTTCGGTTGTCATGAAATCGGTAAGTATGGAATATTTTGTTTCCCACAGCTAGCTAGGGGCTAGGCAAGTAATAGAAACGTGCGTGTGTGCATGTTTGAGAGAGAGAGCAAGAGGGCGGGGGAGACAGAGAAAACTCAGAAGACTCTACTACTTTTACCAAAGAAATGAAGGAGTGCCTTATGGCTAGAACTCAGGTGCACGTTCCACAGAGAAACGAAGGAAAGACTAAATGCGGAGAGTCACCCACACTGAGGTCCACTCTTTCATCGCCAAGGTTCTCCTTACACTCCCCAAATACAAGCAGTCACATTGCAGAGCGAACACAGGAAATGACATTATTCATCAAGAGACAAGAAGCCTTTTTCAGGCCATTCACAGATACTGAGGAGTCCGGCTCTTGGGTTTGCCTCCCTAGCTATCTTCTAGATTACAGTTTTCTTTCACAGCCAATGGGAAGTTATGTGGGCACAGGGCGAGTATTTTGAGACAGTGATGAAAAGCACTATTTTAACAGATCCCTTCCATCCTGACACCAACAGCATGGGGACCCCATGGGCACTCATCTCCACAGCAGTAACCGAACCCGATTGTCGTGAAAGGGTCTGGAGCATGTTTGCCCCCCTCTCCACACCTCCCCTCCACAGCAGCGGGGCCTTCCAGGGGTCCGGGCTCAATTCGGTGGAACAGGGCCAGCAGGAAAGGGAGCCTTATTAAAAAATAGAGAACAGGGCAATCCCGGAGGGGGGAAAATTATAGCATTTTCTTTTCCCTTTAGGAGGCCCTTCTGAACCTAGACGCTGCCTAAAAATAGAGACTCCAGGCAATCTAAACCGAGGGCTATTGTCCAAGTCACCAGCCAGACCTGAAAGAGCTGCCCAGACAGCGCCGAGATGGCAGCTCCGTGGCGGCCCCGTGCAGGCGATGGGCGGGAGAGAAGCCCTTCCCTCCGTAACCCTTGTTCACGGACCCATAAAGGTCACAGAGAAAACAGGCCGGGATCCTTTCTTCCTGTTCCTGTAATGGTATTAGCAACGACTCTTTCTTACTCAATCGCACTCCCAAAGGATTTTCAATAAACTTTTTATGTGCCATAACTGTTACATTAAATAAAGCTGAAAGTATTGAGTAAACCGACTGTAAATCACTTTAGATGCCTTGGAATTACATTAAGTGTGAGAATTATGGATCTATTGGTGCTTGCAGAAACAGAGAAACGACAGAGCCAGGGATTTTTATGCTGCCAGCTTTTGGAAGATTTTTTTTAATTATTTCTTTATGCTCCATGACAGCCATCTCTTGTAAATGACTTGTTCAGGGGCAAACTCGGGGTGGGGAGGAGCCGGAGGAGCCATTGGGGGTGCAGGCGGGAGGGAAAGACACCTTGCTGTGAGGAAGAGAGAGGGGCAGCCCTGGTTCTTCTCTGCCTTTCAGACCTCATCACTCCAGGCTGGAACTTCTGTTTTCTTTTTTAGCTTTCAGGTTTCCACGGTTTTAATTCAGTGAAGACGGACATCATCCCAGCAGCGTTTTGCAGGGTGCGTGGTCATACACACGTTCTTTTCCTGGACTTCCAAGACCTTTTCCATTCCATCACCAGCTGTTCTTTTTGTGAAGCTGAAAACCCCTGCTTTCACAGCCTTCGTGTTCAGCCGTCTTCCCAAGGCCTCTGCAGGGTCAGGTCTGTGTTTTAAAAGGAATTGTCAGACTACTGAAAGCAGAGGAAGTTTGGAGAGCTTGTTGATAAAAACGGAAATTTCTCAGACTGATGTTCCCCAGCACCCCCTTTGATGTCAAAGCAGGTTCGGTTGTGTTTGGAAAAAATGTTGAGGCTGCTTTCCAACTGGCCTGAGTGGTTTCTCTCAATGACCGGTTCCAGCAACAAAATTATAATCAGGAGCCCGTGACATCAAGGACTATCGCCACAGTCATCAAAATGATGTTGGGAACTTAGAAGCCACTTCCCTTCTGGAAGAGCAGAGGCTGAAAGCAGTCGTGATACCTCCAGGCCAGCAGTGGGTGTGGCTGATGAATGATTCACTGACCTGCACAGAGAGGGTAGAGGAAAGGTGATGGGCAGAGAAGAAGTCAGAATTTATATCCTGAAATCTAACAGTGAGAAGCATTAGAAGCTAACCTGCAACCAATTTATCTCTCTTGGACTGCTAAAAGCCATATTAATATTCTGTAATCTGTTATAAACAAAAATTAACAGGTGAACATCTATTTCAGCCAGTTGATTGTTTTGGACTTATGGGGGACCAGGATGTTACACGATCTGAGTAATTATTATAATCTGTCTGCAGAGACAGGATGACCCAAGCCAAGTCATAGACAGCAGCCTGCGAGGCTCTACCCCCAAGTGAGGATTGAGTCAGCAGGAACTTGGAGGGGGGATGGGAGGCAGCTGGTGTATTCGTGGAATAGGTGGTGCCCCCGTCTATGCTGAAGGCTGGGACTGGATTGAGGCTTATGGGGAGGGGCTGATAAGACAGTGGGGTGGGGTAGGGGGCGCTCTGAATACCAGGCAGATCCTGTCTGCCCAAGGGAATAGGGTTTCCTACAGCAAAACAACCAGGAAATAAATGTTTGTGTGACCTCCTATACACAGCCTCAGCCCACTGGCCATGTTACCAGTTACACCAGCTTCAGCCAGGAGCTGCGTCTGAGTCAGCTGGAGGCTCCAGGTGGAATAGAAAGGGCCGTGAAGGGCCAGCTGCGAGTCAGAAGGCAGCGCTGCACAGAGGCTGCGAACCCAGGTGAGCAGCAGAGAGGGCCCCTTGGGACGGCTCCCTGCAGGTGTGCTCTGCATTCCTGACCCCACTGGGCGGCTGTGGAGTGCCTCCCAGGTTAGGTCACTAAGATTCATGTGCCTAGAAACACTGGCTTGGGAACACTGAGATCTGGGTTTTGACCTTGACTTTGACACATATTGCTTGTATGGCCACCCTGCCTTGTTCATCCCTAAATAACAGGCCAGAGAAAAGCTAGCAGAGCGCTCTTCTTTAGCTGTACAAATAGTGGCCACGCTGAGATCTACTAGCAAAATCCATCTACACCGAATCAAAGAAAGGGCTTCACTGAGTATTCTCCTCCGCTAACCAGCTGGGTGGTTAAGCTGTCTGATCTCCCGGAGCCTCGACATCCACTTCTGTAAAATGGTGAAGCAGATACTGAACGGAAATGCCAGATGCCGTAAGGGACGTGGACCTCTGGGGAACACCCTCATTCAGTACGTCCAGCTGACGCTTCTCCCACGGCGGTGACAGGATAGGCGCCTGGAGTACACTTACCCCGGAATTTAGCCTGAGGAGCCCCACCTCCTGGCTGTCCTCTGACCCCAGATGGTGCTGTTGAAGCCACGTACCGGTGAGCTGCAGGGGACTGTCATAGAGGTTCAGCAGAAAGTGTGGGTGCATGTGTCACCATTGCAGTGGACAAATATGTGAGCACATAAATAAGAGCAAATCCACAGTGGGTCCTTAAACCAGCAGATACTGAATAAGATACTCAGCACTATCACACACCCAGCACCTGTGCTCACTACATGGGTATGGAGACAAAATATGTGAGAAACATGCCACAGACACTCATTAGGGCCTATGCTGAGCCAGCCTCTGGGTCAGCCCCAGGACCAACGGGCGAATGAAACAGCCAGAGCACTTGCCCTTGGGGGCAGGGGAAGATCCTAGGGTAACAGGTACATGCAAGCGTTCAGAGACTAATGGGCAAGGTGAGGAGGGCCAGACCCCATGGGGGAGGGGAGGGTGGGAAAAGAGCAGCAGGACACTGTAGGACTGGCAGTCAGGGAAAACCCCCTGGAGGAGGCCACCTCTGCCCTGAGACCCCAGTGGAGTGCAGAGTGTGTGCCTAACAATCCCAGTCCGTATTTGGGCCCATGCCTCACTTTCCAGCAGTAGTCCATGCTGGTATCTCCGTATATGGGTGGCACATTTAACATTCGGATCTTAGTTTTAACAAGTTATATAATAATTGTAAGAAACAAAACCCATTTTTCCCAGAGGGAGCACATGCCTGGGCATCTACACCCACCAGCGTGAAGGTCCCCAGACTCCTTACTCTCCTGGAGAGGCAGGGCCTCCGGCAGCAGAGCCCAGCCCTGCCCCCTCAGTGAGGCAGGAAGCCGGGGCCAAACACCATGCCTCACTGAGCCACGTTCTGATGAGGAAATCGTTAGTGGAAAAAGCTCCCAATGGGAACCCCTTCTGTTTCGCTGATCTTGTAAATCGTCTGAATTCAACGTGTCACAGGCATGTCTTACAATACACAAGATAATGCCCAGATTTTGTAGTGCAGAAGCGTATTAACCTCCGTGGACTCTAGCCGGGTTCCCACAAAGAATGTCTGGTAAAAACTGCAGGCCTCGTGGTAATTGCTTGCCATGTGGGTAAATGATCCAGAGCTGTGTGAAGATAAGGAGAAACTGCTGAAGGCAAATCACCTGGGTTTTATTATGCCTGCCCTAGAAAATAATTAGCATGGCCTATGAAATCATACTGTGAGGAGTGCGGGGGCTTTTTAAAAAAATTTTTTTTCAAAAGGAAACTGTAACCTACCTAGCTTTTCTCCTTACAGGGAGATTTGGAGAGTGCAGGCGTGTGCGTGTATGTGTGTGTGTGTGCGTGTGTGCGCGCGTGTGTGTGTGTTTTCCTGACAAAGGCAAATAAAAATAAAAATGCAGATGTTAAAATAAATGCCGTGTCCAAAGCAACAAGGAGGACCTGGTTGTGTGAACACAGGGCACCGACCACTACTCCCCCACCGCATCCAGGCCAGTGCCCAGCCACCCCTTCCCACGTGTGGGCTCCAGGCTGAGGACTCCTGTCCCCAGTTCGCCACCATGGGCCAGCAGGCCGACGACCGTGCCCCACCTCACGTGGACGAGGAAGTACTTCTCAAGGCCCCAGTGTCCGCTGACGAGAGTGAGGCCAGCAAACTCCGGCAGAAGGTCGGAGGATCCCTAGAAAGCCTCCACGTCCCTCCTCAGTCCCCTTGCTCTGGCCAAGGCCAAGGGCAACCGGAGGGGTTAGTGTCTGGCCCAGTTCTTTTTGGGAAGTACGCACTGGAGAGTTAGAAAATATTTTTAATCAGCTTTTTGTCCCAGTCAAAAAGGCACAGAATATGCATATTCTAAAGCATACAGGTAATTTTATTAGTGAAATAGAAGTGACATTTTTTAAAGAGTCTACCCTCACAGAAGTGTTTTTATTTTAGGCTCACAGACAGATCGCCTGGTAGGCAGTCCAGCGGGCTCTGGATCGTGAATTTGATAAAGTGAAAGTCATGTTCTGATGGTTTATTCTCTAAAACTCCTGGACATACAAACCGCAGGATGAGAGCATAACTAAATGGTGCGCAAAGTGTCTATGCTGGTGTGTTTTCAGATAAAAAGGGAACTGAGCTATGATTCCAGCTCAGCAAGAGTGCAAGGCAGGTGAGTCCTGTCTGCATTCCTCAGGGCACCCAGGGCTGCCTTTCTGGGGAAAGGGCATGGCCTGCAGAAAGAACCCAGGTCTGGCTGGCCTCGGGAGAGCCCTTTACCACCTTGGGGCCCCGGATCCCTCACGTGCTAAGTGAGAGACTCGGGCCACGTGGCGTAATGACCTTCATCATTCGGACAGAGTGCAGGAGCCAGCAGATCCCCTGCACCCCCTCTTCCTCGCCTTTTCAAGCACCTGCGGAGATTGTCCTCGTCAGCATGGGCACCGTAACAAAACACCACAGATGGGGCGGCTTACACAACAGAAATGTACTTCCTCACAGTTCTGGGGGCTGGAAGCTCAGGATAGAGGTGCCAGCTGTTTTGGTCCCTGGTGAGGCTTCTTCCTGGCTTGTAAATTACCATTTTCTCCACGTCCTTACATGGCCTTTCCTCTAAGATGACAGAGAGAACCAAAGATTCCTCTCTCTCTTCCTCAGGCTTATGGGATGATAGCCCAACACTAAAGAGCTCCCTCAGTTTTCTCTCCTACCTCCAGCTACAGTCACACTGGGGGTTAGGGTTTTGACGCATAAATGTGCGGTGGGGCACAATTCAGCCCATAGTAGAGATCAGTGCTGCTGTAATCACCTCTCCTTTCCAGACAAGTCAAAGTTCAGAGTGGTTAGATGACGCACTGGAAATCAGCCAGCAGGAAGACGGTGACGCCAGGACTGCTGGCTCTACACCCCTTGCTCTGCTCACTACACGCAGTGCTTTGTTCTCACTCAACAACTGCATGGTTCTGAGAGGCCTCAGATGATAACCCTTGGGCCACCCTATCCTTTGGGTCAGCACAAAGCAGCCCCAGATCGCCTCTGCTCCAGGGTGCAGAGCAGCAACCAGCAACCAGCGCACCCTTCTGTCAGCAGGCGCACTCTGGAGCCTCTGCCTCCCGCTCCCTCCCTGGGCGTGACCTGAGCTCGGACTGGTGTCTGCTTTACGGCTTCAAGACTCCCCTGCATTACCCAGGGAGAGCCTTTCTTCGTGGCCAGGCTGATAATTTATTTAGTTTTGCTAAGTGTTCCCTTATGGGGAAGAGAAAAGGGGGAGGGATGAAAAGGAAGATGGGTCGCTGTCTTTGAAAAGCCCACGCATAAATGTTCAGGTACATTCCTTTTTCTGTCAGCTAAGCAGCTTTCCCAGCCAAAAAAATAATCACACTGCAAGCATCTCCCAGGTCTTGAGAGAGCAGACGTATTTTATCTCCCCTTGGTGACGGCTCCAAGCAGCTAATGCTTTTGCATTTTAAGCTTAAATAGATTTTTGTCCAACGCAGCTACAGTTTGTTGCTCCTTCTGTAAAGGTCTTTGTAGTCCTGGTAAACAAAAGAAACCTTCTTCCAGCAAAGTGAAGGCTTCTGTCTCAGACGCTTATCTGGGTGTAGAAGCTACTCTTGTTCTGGCTACCCAGAAGTCATTCTTAACAATTTGCTCTTTTGGCCTCTCCCAGCTCCCCTTGAAGACAAGGATGGCCCCATGTCCCAGTTCTGACCACTGACGTTGGAGGGATGTCTGCTGAGAGATTGTAGGAAAGGCAGAGGACTTTCTTAATAAATAGATAATTAATAAATAAAGTATGAGGAGAAAGTCAATTGCCTACTTAATACTAACTGTTTTTGAATATGGTTGGGATGCTTGGCACCACAGCAGCTGTCTTGCACTCATGAGGCACCAAATACAAAAACAAAAAGCCATATTCCCAGGAAGGCAGAGTATAAAAGAAAGAGTCTGATTTTTTTATGACAAACTGAAACTGCTGAAATATAAGGCAGCTTTCTCTAGAACTTCCTGTTAAGTAAACAATAAATGCATTTGTATCATAAAGCCACCATAACATGGGAATCAGGTTACTTGGCACCAAAAGCATTCCTAACCTATGCTCTAGACCACAGGATTGATACTGTTGCCAGGGAGAGTTCACCTCAATGAAAAAGAAAAGGCCTTGGTATGGATTGTCTTCACCATAAATGTAGTGCTGGTACGTGCCTGAGAGTGAAGCGGACCACTCATTAGCCTTGGGTCAAGACGAACCAGCAGAGATCGCCTTCTCTGGTCCATTTGGTGACGGCATCTATAAAACTCGAACATGGAATTGTTCTGTAGGATGGCATCATCAGCTTACCCATGATGATGATGATGATGACGATGATGATGAAGTTCCCTATGACCTTCACCAGCACATCCGTTGCAGGACTGTTGCTGAGGATGTTGTAGCGCAGTGTCTGCTGCATGAGGATTCCAGCATGATTCTGTGTCTGGGTTTGGTAATAGGACCAGTCACTCCATTATCACCAGGCTGAAGAACGTGCTTTACTGCATCTGAGTCATCAGACTACCTTCACCACTCCCCTCTTGGGCTAGCCCTGAAACCCTGGAAGGGATAACATCTGAATTATCTTCCCAGGAGCCACCTTTGGCTGAGTGTGGGTGCCACCCTTCTCTCGCAGCTGGGCTGAGCACCTTCATCTCATTTTACCCAGAGGTGGCTGTGAGGGAGCGGCTGCAGTGGTGGAGATTTGAATTAAAGTGGCACCGTGCCAGCAATGCAGGCTGACTGCCCACGGATATCCTAGAGGGAGCAGGCAAAAGGAAGCTTCTCGGTGACAGAACCCGCAGAAATCCTTGCTGTGCTCAGATGATACCCAGGTGGTGAGAAGGAAGCTGATTGGATGCTGGACACACGGATACCGGGATACCTTTTTCCCGACATGAGGTCTAGTAACTCCTCTTGCTGGATGTAGCTCCAAAGGAATTGTCTCCACGTGACTCATTTGAATTTCTTTTGGGATTTGAATTAGGGTCACCATAGGGCACGTGGGAGCGCTGGGGATCCTCTCTGCTTTAGAACTGAAAGAACCCATTCATTCGACCGATACAGAAACTGCACCAGAAATAGAGCAGGGACTGAAGGGCCCACAGGTGGCATTGAGCCCACATCCCTGACTTCTGCGCTTTCCACTAGGGGACTAGACCAGAAGGTCTCACTACTGTCTTCCTCTTCCAACCCTTCCACACTCCCTGAGGTCCTGGTTCTCAGCCACCCTGACAACGTAACCTTCAACTCTATCATCCCTGTTTTGTCTCATGGCTTTCGCCATGTGTCATGCAAAGGTCATAGGGGCTGATGAAAAACACAAGGTATCGTATCTATGGGGTTACATTCCCATGCAGGGATGAGAAGGTGACTGAATAACAGAGAGGTTGTTTTTTCATGAATACGACAGGGACTCTGCTTTCAGAACAAATAAATGTTGCTGGAAGCGCCTTACTCAGAGAATTTTTTTATGTAATCAGTATTCCTCATGGTAATCACTGTAATAAGAGCAATGTGTTTCCCTATATCTTCTTTATTAAATATTAATATAAGGAACACTGAGTAAGTAACCGGAATCAGGCCTCAGCCCCTCCGTTAGAGACCTGGCCCCTGCGGCCTTCTACCTGCAATCGGCAGCATTTCTTTCTTTCAAATCTTCTCTTGCAGGTAATACCGCCAACATTCTCCGAGCTACACATGCCTTAGGCCTGGGAGTCATTTTATGTCTCTTCTTTTCCTTCATTTCCTCCACCAAGCCATCAACTCCACCCTAAATCTTTCTTAAATGCCATCCTTTCTATACTTTCCTACACCAGCAGCCTGTTTCAGGGTTCGCCGGTTTCCATCCTGAGCTATTGCAGGTCCATTCTGCTGGTCTCCCTGCTTCCAGGTGTGTCCCCTTCTCTTCTCATATCATGTCTCTGCTTGAAAAGCCTTAGTGGCTTCACCTCAACTGTGAAACAAGTGATTCCCAAATGTTTCTATTAAGATGCCCTGAAGGCAAAGGAGAATGCACAAGTTGCCCCAGACACAGGTGCACTTCATTGTAAGAAGCATGACACAAATTTTAGACTGATATTTAAAAATGTTACTCACTCCTGACTGCTATGCTCCGTTGGTTGGGCCTTGTCCTGCAAGGAGAGGGGTTGCCAGTTCAACTCCCAGTCAGGCCACATGCCAAGTTTGCAGGTTTGTTCCCAGTTGGGGCTGTGTACGTGTGCATATTTCTTTCACACATCAATCTCTCTCTCTCTCTCTCTCTCTCTCTCTCTTTCTCCTTCCCTTCTCTTCTACCTAAAATAAATAAATAGAATCTTTAAGTAAAATGGTACTCAAAGAAAAGCTCTGTCTTTCTCTCCAGATAGCATAGGGTTGAAATCTGGTATGAAGTGTGAAGATGCAGACACTACATTACCTATTGTTCTGGGGGGAGCTTTAGGATTAACACTGGTCAAGCATAACAGATACACGCTGTTGAGTGAATAAATGAGAGACATCCCTACAGCATCTCAAAGGTGAGAGGTCCTATAACTTCATGCCAATAAATGAATCGTGAGGGTACAGTAAGATGAACACTTTATACACTGCTGGTGGAAGCCTGTGTCCATACATTTTTTGAGAAGTATTTGGTAATATGCATTAAAGCCCTCAACATATTTATATTTTATTCTTGGTAAAAAATATTTTTCAGGGAGTCTCCTAAGGAAATCAGATAAGAGCACAATGATATGTGTGCAAAGATGTCCATCGCAGCATTGTTTACATCAATATGGCATTATTTACATTAATTTAGCTACTTAAATTCCCAAAACAAGGAACTGTTGTTTAAATAATGCTACATGCATGAGATGGATTATTATTCCACCATTACAATGTTTTTTGAGAATATTTAATAACATGGGGAAATACCAAGCATATAATATGAGAAATGAAAATGCTGTGTATTCAGTATAGGAATGCCTGCATTATATACACACTTATCGGAAAAGATACAAAAAAATAAACCAAACTGCTATAATTATTATTTTTGTGTGAAGAAACTATGAGTATTTTATACTCTTTTCTACAATGAAATATATTTTACTTTCACAACCGAAAAAAAGAATCATTTTTTAATACCAAAAAGTGACTGTGGAAACTCGGCTTTACTAAGAAAACCTAGAACCAACACCTGAAATACAGACCACGGCTCTAGCAGGCTCCAGCGAGAACGAACTCGCCCTCAAGTCTTCCACAGTCTCCAGCCTCCATGCTCTGAGGCATTGCACCACGCTGGTGCCTTAAGAAGGACAGTCCATTGACGTCCATGGTCAAGAATGGCTGCCCACTCGCTCTGAGACAGCCTAACGTATACCTCATCCGTTGGATTTTCCTTATGTGGTTTGCCTATTCATGGGAAAAAGACATTTCTATCTTGGTTTTCTTAGACTTAGATCTGAGAGAAGTCACACTAAGCATTCCATAAGTCAAAATATTCTGAGGTCTCTACCAAGCACGATACTAGTCACTCGGAAAACTGTTAGAGAAAGAACACATATACAGCCTCCAGGAGTTCACATATTGTGGGAAGCCAAACCAGGCTAGAGTCCTTGGTGACACAAAATATGATGACTAAACACTCAGGCTTTGGAATGAAAATGCCCAGATTTGAATTCCAGTTTTGTCACTACTGATTGTATAACCTTGGACAATTGGCCAAAATTCTCTAAACCTCGGTCTCCCGTAGGTCATAAGAGGTCATAACAGTGCTGACCTCATAGGGCTGTGGGTACAACTGGGAGAGACAATGTCCTTGAGAAAGGCATGTATAGGTTTCACTTTGTCTTCTTGACCCTACCTGATCTCCTTAATTTCAAGTGACTGTGTTTGATTAGGGACCTGAAACACTCCTTTTGATGCCCAGTTCTTGTCCTTGATTTAAGTCTTGTACAGAGAAGTTAATGGTATTGAATGACTGCTTTCTACATGCACTATGCTAGAATTTTACAATGGTCGTACAGAGAGACCATCTTGCATTATACTTATATAATCAGAGTAATTACAGTCACTGACATCATAGCAACCAAAAACTCTCAGTGGCTTAACATTTAAATTTATTTTTCACTCACTTTGCAGTCTAAGCAACAGGTCAATGGAACATGGTCTGCGTGGTCATTGAAGGATCCAGTGCCTTCTGTTTCTTGTAGAACCTCCCCAAAGTCCTCCACGGGACCTCTGCCTTCAGCCAGCCAGCAACGGAAGAAATAAAGGAAGAGGGACAGTGACACTCTATCCCCAGGCCTGCAGGAAGGAGTGCACATTTTCATGCACGTTCTTCTGACTAGAACCCAGTCAGAGGGACTCTCCTTGCCTCCAGGGAAGACTGGGAGCTGCAGTCTTCCAAGGAATCCAGGACGAAGAAGAGCATGAATGTGGCCAGTCTCTGCCACAGCTCTCTACCCACGCCAGATGCCACAGACCAGCTCTGGTTCCAAGATCGTTGTGTGTTTTCTTAAGTGCATAGGGAGACATTCTTTCTTGAAATCCTTGCTTTGTTGAGTGACAGAATAATTTTAAACTATGCTTGATCACAGTTTTCCTTTCTGTGGAAAAGGCATATGAATCTACTGGAAGGCACGGTGTAAAAAGAATAGGGGGAATACTGCCAGGGCAACATTCCTGCTCAGAAAAAGAAACATAAATTCTAGAAGGAAGCAGAAAGAATCAGGGAGGACAAGACCCAGGGTTAGGGCCTTCCTGGTCCATCAGAAGAGATGAGTTTAGAAAAGGGAGGGACAAGATGGTGTAAAAGCACCAGCTGAACCTCCCTAGGGTTTGGGGAGGTTTGCATATACTGTGGATAGTCTACCTCATTTCCCATTCCAACCTCTTTCTTGGGTCTCTTCACATTGCCAAGGCTGAAAAGCTGAAAGAAGAATCTACATTTCCCAAACTTCCTGACATTTAAAGTTCCAGATATTGCTTAGTCTGCCCAAGCAAGTGCACTGTCACATGACAAGAAAAGAGAGACAGGGCAAGAGAACATGATGTGGTTTCAGAGTCGGTGAGAATGCGGATTGCGTGGTGGGCTTAGCACCCGAGGCCAGCAGCCCTTCCGAGGCAGCGGCGAAAGTAGTATTGAGGAGGACCAGTATCAAACCCAGGGCAGTCTGCTGTCCATGTTTGTTCCACTGCTCCACATCATTCTCAATTATTAAAAGCAAATTTTCTTTTTATATCTCAGCTTATTGAAGAATGAGCCCCATTCAGCTTTCAGTAGTCACTATCATTGTGTGTAATAATTAAATTGTAGAAAATTCTACAATATTTTGACTCCAGTACTCAAGCCTGATCTCTGACACTCAGGCCCAATTATAACAAATCTTGGAATATTCAGTGCAGCCATGGCCGGGGGAGAGAGAGAAAGGCTTGTGTTGCTGGAAAGTTGAAGAGCAAACTTCTAGAAGGATGAGGTCAATGACCCATGAGTTTAAGAATGGAAGAAGAGGATGTAACAGATTAGAGGGATAGCTAATTTGCATAGTACTGGAGACTGCTGGAAACATCAAAGGTATGTCCATAAACCACAGAATTGTAAGGTTCTCAACGTTCTAATGTTTCCATTAGCGAGCATTGTATCAAAAATATAAGTCGTCTTGGTCAATTAGGTCCAGAAGACACTGGGTTAAACAAGGTAAAACAAATTTGCACTACGGTAGCTCCTTAGTAAATGATGTATACTGATACTATTCAATAGAGAAACGGCACAGTATTTTCCAAAGTTGTTGGCCAGGGGACCCTTTTAACTCAGATCATCTCTTGGGGATAATAGACCCCTTGGGTGTCTGCGGTGTGCAGACAGCACTGTGCTTCTGCAGACAAATGAGGAAAACCCAGAGATACTGTCCTGGCTGTAGCAGCAACCCAGAGACGGTAACGACTGCAGGTTTAACTCCTGGAAAACTCGTGCTTGGATATACGTGACTATTTTCTAATGAATCCTAACACAGTATGATCCCCACCCTGATTAGGTCTGTACAAATTCAGAAGGTGAAATGTTTCCAGCAGTATATGCTCTGCCTTTCAAGTAACTCATTGCTACTTCAGTGAGGTAAACTAGTCACAATAATTTCAGCTGATTAGTCATGAAACTAATTACTTCCTGCATTTTAAAAATTCTGCTTATTTCTCTCTCCTTTGTAAGAAACAGAGGAAAAATTAGAGCCCCGTTACAGAGCATTGCTGCAGCTGTTACAATTAGAAGGTAAAATGACTCGAAAGTATTATGAGATGATATTGCAATTTCTAAGCTGGGAAATTTTACTGTCAAATAAAACAAATAGTCATTTGAAGCCCCAAGTTTGTCAGCTCCTGAGTTACAGCTGCTGTCCCGTAGCAACCTATATCTTCTCCAAATGCCAGATTTTCATACCCCGGGGTTGCATGTTATATGTATAATTTGTTATATGGACTCTGTGTTTTGTCTGGTTGTCTAGCGTGCAAAACCCACTATACTAGCACATCCTCTCAACAGGCTCTGTAGATAAAAACAAACAGATGCGACTACTCCCCACTAGGAAGGGGGGCCTACATTGAAACAGAGGAACGCAATTGCTTTCTGGGTTTTCCTCACACAGGATGTGAGAGGTATGCAGAAATGGTTTTTAAATATTCATCAAAGACCTGGGAACCATGAGCCCCATTCCACAATGTCTAGAAGATTTATAAGTTCTTCTCTGCTCAAATGTCCAGGAAGCTCTGTTCTTGGCAGCCAGGAGCGAAGGAAATATAAATTCCGAATATCCAAATAGCTAGACCCCTTGGATTGTTCAGCTGTTGGGTGCTGCTGGATAAATTGTACCCTGCTAGCGCCCACCCCTTTGAAGACTGGCCGAAGCTGGACAATTTTAAACTGAACCTCCGGGCCAAGCAGCAGCAAAAGAACATTTGATGATGATTTGTAAACAGCTCTCCACTAAATGGGGCTTCCTGAAGGGAGCCAGTTATGTGTAACAGGTGAAGCTACGTGCTCCAGTCTCTCCCAGGCACTGTACGAGGGGCTACGGAAGCGGGGGGAGGTGAGAGAGTGGGTCGTTGCCCTGTCTGGTACTTCCAATCAAGTTGAGGGAAGAGGACTTGGCATAAGGAATCATGGGAGTGTGACACTGACTATGTAAAAGCAAACGCTGGAGGGTAGAGCAGACCGATGCTAAGTGGAGAAGGAGGAGGAATCCATGGGAAGAGCTGTGAGGCGGGTTCTGGAGGGCAGCACTTAGAAACCAGCCAGGGCATTCCACAGTGAAAGCCAGCTAATGGGCAAGGAAGAGCACAAGGTGACCCTTACCCTACTGCTGACTGCTTCTGGAAGCATATTGGTAACACCCATTGTATGTGCAAATGCCACCAAATACCGTGTCAACCCTGAAGCAGACGGTGTGTGCTGTATTTGCAAAGGCTGTTGTGAGGGTTGTATTGTCCAGGTGAATGAGGAAACATGTCCATGGGCCTCGTGTACGGTGTGGATGAACTGGGATGTCAGCCAGCCCAGTGATGTCTGTTGTTCCTGATCCCCACATTCCGTTGCACCTGTATGATAACCCCAAGGGAAGGGATTCCCCAGGGACAGGCACACTCGCCTCTGCAGACAGAAAGGCAGGACTTCCTGGATTAACAGGCAAAGGCTATCCTGGGAACCTCACTTCCATCTGATTATACATATGCCAAAGATAGAGAGGGACCTCCTCCTCCCAGGATGGGGCAGCCAGCATCTGCTTTCCATGTTTGATAACTGAGCTTGTGACTGAGTGAATAAATCAGCAAACTGACAAATCAACACAAAATGGCTTCACCCTCCCCTGAGAGGGGCTTTGCTGGCTCTGCCTGGCCCAGCAGCCGGACTCGTGGGCTCCAGTTCAGTCAGAGCGGTCAGTTTTCATGGCATGTGGTCTCACCAAACCCTTGCCCTGAATACACTTCCTCTCAGCCCTCTGTCTCACAAAGTCTTCCTTTTTAAGGGAACAAAACCCAAAAACCCCACATGTTCTGAAGCCTCCGAATCTGGTTTCAGCAGCCCCATTAGCCACATTCAGGAAAGGGCCGGCTGACCTGGAGAAATTCAGACCAGGTTCTTCTGGAAGCCTATTTGCTTCCTTTGGTTTCCAGAGATTGATGGTTGATTTCCCCTCGGAAGGGAGTTGTTTAGAAACCTCAGGCAAGGTTCTGCCCTTCTACCTAGTGTAGGGAAGGCAGCAAACAGCTGGTGGGAACTGCCTCACTGGGGTGGCCCAGGAAAAGGGTGAGTAGAAACTTGGGAAAGCCCCACACCTCTGCCCAGCCCCTTCTGTCTGTCTCTCTCCCTCTCTCCCTCTGCCTCTCCCTCTCTCCACCATCTGGTCATGCAGCATGGGTCCCTGTACACCAGGGTGGGAACCCAGCTCAACAGCCCCTCAGACAGGACAGGCACTAGGCTGGGCTCCCCTGTCCCCAGCTCTTCCGGCAGGCATGAGGTCAGGCCCCGCTTCCATCTTGTCTCGCCATCCTGTAGAGAAAAGGGGAAGCAAAAGCAATCTGGTAGAGATCGTGAGAGAAGTGGGCCCTCAGAACGTCTGAGAGCATCTCAGGAGCTTCTGCAGCAAAGGAGTAGGCCAAGTTCCCACCAGAAAGTTCTACTTTTTCATCTTAGTTTGAGGAGCCCTAGCATTTTATTTCTAAGTTTCTTCTGTTTAAACAAAACAGGAAACGTATGGAAAGTGTGACTCTAGCCCAACCATTTGTACCTGTGGATGGAAGTTTTGGAGAGCCCAAGTGCCCTGCCCCTGTTGCCGTCCAGCCGGTGTGGGCCAGCTAATCAGTGCAGGTCGGGGTGAGCACGCGGGCCACCTCGGGAGAGGAAAATCATAAAGGATGGTAGCCCAGGAAATGCACAGAGGAGCAGAGAGCAGGGGAGGGAGGCTGAGAAAGGGGCAAGTCTGGACCCCTCTGAGGTTGCCCTCCACACTGTCTCAGCACCTCCCCCACTGTCCCGCCCACAGAATGTGAGTAGTAGGATTTGCTGTCCCTTGAGTCTGGGAGGAGCTGAGCAGGCCCTGCCAAAAAGCCAAACACAATGCCAGCAGGCAATTGCTGTAGACATGGTGCTAAATGTTCATGGACAGGTTAACAGAGAAATAATGGCTTTCGCCTGACCAGGAACTCAGCTGCTGGAAGCCCCAATGAGATAAGTTCTAATGGGCAAGGTAAATTATTTTCTCTTCCACTGAAGTGCAATTTTCTATCCATTTCCTTCTTTTGACATGTAGAGTGGAATCAAGAGAGGGCAATGAAACAGAGGAGAACGAGGAAAAAACACGCAGACTTCTGACGGAGGCTCATTTTGGTGAAGCTCCCCGCATCCCCATGGGCCTGGAGAATTAAATGCTGTCACTCAGGTCTGAGAGCAGAGTTGTCCAGTTGGCAGACACCTGTCATAATTAAACTAATGGCTCTGAAAATGTGCCTTGATATTAAATCTATCTTCCACTGAGGAGCAGAGCTGATTAAAACTGCCGTTTGACAGGTGATGATGAACCCCTCTTGCTTGCTGAACTCCGTGACAGAGCTGGCCCGTTGTAAGCTGTCCTCTCCCCCATCCTCCATCACTGACCTGCTCTTCCTTCCTCCTCTCTCCACCCAACGCCAGCACAATCCCATGCCCTTCCCACCTTCTCCCTCCCAGAACCTGGCTTCCCTCTGCGCCCTCACCTCACACAGCCCCCACCCTGCATCCTTGGCAGAGAAAGATCATCTCTCAAGTCAACACCAAGTTAGTGTTTGGTCACCAGGAAGTATTGCTGGGGCTGCATGCTTGTCCGTGGTCCTGGCCAGACTTTCTGTATCTTACTAGAAGGCTGAGTTTCCCACCACATCTGTGGAAGAGGTTGAAGTCTGTCCTGTTGGGAAGTCCAAGACTCTCCGAAGTTACCAGACTGCTGAGTTGATATATTCCCTCCAGTCAGACATGGAGGCTGATGTTCAGAGAGAGTGGTCTACTAGGAGAGCTGTCCTTTGGGAAAACAACACACTCCCAGCTGATTATGAGGAAAACTAAAGATGCTCACCCTTTATACACAGCTACTGTCACTGGTGAGATGCCTTTGGCACCAGACTCCACAGAGGAAGGAGTTAGGTGGTTGCTGATCAAAGCTCTTTCACCCTCCAGGCTTCAGCTTCTCCTCCAACAATGAGGGGTCATGAGATGACCTGGAATGGCTCTTATGCACCTGATAGTCCAGAACTTTGTCCCAAAAGGAGGCTGTCCTTGATTCTCAATTAGGTGTCTCATATTTTAGATAATTTATCAACCCCAGAAGTCACTCAGTTATAGCCTTCCTCTCTCCCCACAGGACGGAGTCTCCAGAAGCACTGATGGGTCTCAGGGTTCCCCCCTTGAGCTACTGCAGACCTTAATGGTACAATAGAAGTCAGGAACATATACTGTGCAAATGACAACACATTATCTCCCTGCCCGCTGGCGTGACATTCAAGATCCCTTCAGAAGCAACTTGGGCTCTATGTCTTTCTCTTGGCTCTGCCACACTCCCATTAAGTCCATGTTTACCTTCTGGCAACCCCAACCTCCTTAAACTAAGGGCCTCCCTACTTGCACACCGATGGGTCCCCTGTGGTCTCAAGGACAGCTGGAAAACTAACTATCAAGAAAGGCAGAGAACTCCATCCCCCTTGGCCACTCTCTTACCAAATGCAGTGATCTTACCAAACAGCAGCTTCTGACGAAGGCAGCAGCACCCATGATCTAAGTAATTACCCCAAGTTGTGAGCCCTCAATTATCTGTGCCAATTCTGTTGATGGCTTCTTTGACTGATTCGCGGTGTTTTGTTCTTTTTGGAGAGCACTCTTGCATGTTTCCTTTTGTTCTTACACCACCACTGTCATCTAAGCAGTCCCCATTTCACGTGGAGTAAGATAGCTCCTTCAAAGCCATGGGACTAGTAGACGATAGGACTGAGATCAGAACCCACATTGGCTGACCCACTCTCGAGGGCTGCTCTCAGATCGCTGAAGCTCCAAATGAACCCTGAGCTAGGACCCAAGTTCTTTATCAGGAATTTACATCATTAACGTGTTTCCATGGACAGCCACTGATCTCTGAAATGCAAGTCTCCTTTCACACATTTTTCCACCACAGACCTGCATATCGTAGACTTCTTTTTCTCCAACTTGTTTCCATGTAAAGTTGATTAGTGACTTTTAAAAATACCTATTTTTTCCCATTCTCTTTAAGCAGAGTTTGGGGATATTGAGGCTTTTATTTTTTTTCTTCTTTCTTTGATTCATTGCTATTTTCTGCTTCTATAACAATTCCTGTTTGGGTGAAGTAGATGCTGGTTAAATAGACCAGCTGGAGAGATAGACAGAGACAGGGAGAAAGAGAGAGGAGGGGAGCTGGGAAAGGCAGGCAAAGAACGTGAGAGACAAAGAGAGTGAAGAGAGAAGATAATCAGAAAGAAAATTAGACCAAAGAGAGAGAATCAGGGAAACAGGAGAGAATGGATGACGTAGGTGGACAAAGACAGGAAAATGAGAAGGCTCTCTGTTCATCTGTCTTTCCCCAAACACCCTGAGGTCAGACTCCTTCCTCGCATGACATCCATGTGTATGCATGCACACGCACATACACATACACAGGAGGCTGTCATGTGGTAGAACACCATCAGGAAAATGACACCCAGTTGAAGGAGTCCCCTGTCCAGTGACCCAGACTGACACTCCCGTCCGGTCCCTCTCCTCCAAAGGCCGATCCTTTCTCTAAGTGACACAGGCTTCATCTCTCAGATCTAAGTGGGGCCTCTAATTGTGCGGAGCGCAATGCCACGGATGCCCGGGCAGCCGCGTGTCTCTCACTATCATTAGCTTTCTTACCAGGCTCAGAAGCCTTCCGCTGCCACAACAGTAATTACCAAGAGATTAGGCAGGCATTAAGCACTCCTTAATTTGACACATTGCAATGATCTCCATTCAGCCTTTCTGCTCGAATAACTCTCAACAAATATTTCGGAGGCTAACAAAATAAACAGAAGCACTGTGTTTGCACAGCTGAGGCCCTCTTCCTGCTTCTCTAAATGCCATCAATTCCAGGTAGAGCGGTGGCATGGGAGCAGTGAGGGGGATGGGTGGGTAGAGTAGGATGGGTGGTGTGGGGTGAAGGAGGTGGCACCACTTGCAAGGCCCTAAGCCAGCCTGAAACCCCAAGTCAGAGACTGGAAGATTATCAGTAAAATACTAGCATATGGCACGCTACTATTGATGGCGATTTAATGGGACCCATTATTTAAGCAAGTAGTTGTACGAGAACCTAGTAAAGAGACATCAGTATTTATATGAAAACCACTGCATTAGGAAAAAATAATAATTACAGTGAAGGGAGTTATGTTGTTGTTGCTGAATTTTTGGGGGTGGGTTATTAGCTCAGACATTATTCATTAAGTAAAGCAATGGGGAAATCACTGTTAATATGGCAATAAATCCCACTGGGACCCATCACAGGGGAGATAGGATCATTTGGTAATTACAATGCATTAGAAGTTCAATATTCCCTCTCATGCGTTTATTTCCTTTCCTCACTCCCACCCCAATCTTCACACATGCACCACTCTCTTAACTAACCTGAACGAGGGGAAGCTGGAACGGCAGAGAATGAAATGGTGACATGAAGGGAAGGGCACCCAGGGGCTCTCCAGGCCAGACACAAGACGGGTTGAAATGGATATCCATGCAGAGTAGAAACAAACTTATAAAAAAGTGAGAATAGGCAGAAATTGAGTCATGAATATAAATGTTTATGGGAGGGGAATGGACTGATTAAGAATATTATTAAATGGGAAATGAGTCCAAGAACTAAGCAATGAATTAATTGGGATCTTCCATCACAGAAAGATGAATAAGTCTGTCCCAGAATCAGAGGTTAGAATCAAAGTAATTTTAACTGGGCACTTCCCACCCCTGCGGTCCATGCCTCCACCCACGTAGCCCTGACGAGCAGTGGCCTTCTTTCTGGCATGGTCTGGGGGATCTCTGGTGAGCATGTGTGTTCTGGGCCAGGTGGAGTTCTTGCCTCCAGTGGCAGGAATTTGGCTACTATAGAAAGACAATCAGGACTAAAGGTGGCCCAGGGTCTTTCTTCCCAACTGGATGAACATCAACATTAGGTTTTACAGATGAAGAAGGAAACTCGTGGGCAGATAGAGAAAGAGGACCAATTTGCAACGATCGTGATATCACCTCAGCTCTTATACCTGTGTCTTCTACAGCACGCTCTCGATCAGGATGCAGGTTACCGAACACTTACCCACTGCTGAAGTGTGACGGGGAATATGTTAGATCAAGGACCTCAGTCTATGGTCTGAAGGCCAAATCTTCCTGGTCTGTTTTCTAAATTGTTTTATCGGAACTCAGCCACACCCATCAGTTTGCATACGGTTTATGGCTGTTTCACTAGTTGGCACAGTTCAGTAGTTGCAGCAGAGGCTGTGTGGACCGCAAAGCCTGAGATATTTATTATCTTGCCCTTTACAGAAAAAGGGTACAAGTGAATGAGTGAGTGAGTGAGTAAATGAGTGAATGAATGAATGAATCCCAAGGTTAGGTGGATTTATAATGGTGGGAATTACTTTATTAAGATGCTGGGTGGCATCTGAAAGTTTCTCAAGATACATTGTGGGGCTCTGTCCTTAGTTCTGTCCTTCTAGCACTTTTTCAATCACTTCAACCAAGACATAAATGGGAAGTTTACCAGATTTTCAAATGATGGGAAGGCAATGTGGATAATAAGTATATTGGAAGACAGTTCTAATATGCAAAATGATCTTGACAGGCTGGAACAGAGGGTGAGCTTAATCAAATAAAACATAAAAGGACAAATGTAAAGTCCTGTGACTGGGTCCAGACTATCAACTTCTCAAATGCAGGGCTAGGCGAAGGTGGGACGGAGAACAGTGTGCCTCACTAGCAGCATGCATGAAAGTGACTTTGGGGGCTTGACAGACACACCGCCTCAATGGTGCCTATAGCACCCCCCCCAAATAAAATTTATTCTCAAGCTAAGATGTTTGACACACAGACAAGGAAGGTACATGTTCCATCCTAGTCTGTGTACTCAGGCCATCCCAGAAGAATCTGTTCCTATAATAATGATCATAAAATTGTTAAAAATTGCCAAATATTTATCTCAAGTGTAGTGGCATGTTTAACTGTTATTATCTCCTTTAATTTTGAATGCTTGAAATTCATACGATGAAGTGGGGACTCTTGTTGCCACTGAGTCATAGCTGAGGAAATTTGGGGAAGTTAGGTCATGTAGCCTGCATGAAGGGAGAGCGAGAATCAAACGTAGACAAAGCAGCCCCAGAGCCCAAACTCTCACCACCAGGGTGCCACACCACACCCTCCTCTGAGGTGGCATTAGGTAGTCTTTGGAAAACCAAAGTGCCTTCAGAGGTGAGTTACCAATGTAGAAAGGAAAATTAAAAACTTTTTATATCCGTAACGTTGAAAGAGATGAAGCAGTTAGCTTGGAAGACCTCTGGTTGTCCTTCCAGTGAATGCAAAATCACTGTCAAGTTCAGCTTGCAGCTCCCTCTCCTAAGCCAGCTCCGCATCTGCCACACCTTCCAGCTGCTCACACCCACCCACCCGGCTTTGCAGGTATGACTGGTCAGCATAGCAGGGTAGGCCAGCCACTTCCTGAACCACATTAAATTCTCTGAACTTCACCCCATGAGAGTTTATTTCTCTTATAGGTCAGGGTCACTGTGAGGTAATGGTGGAGGCCATCTTACGGGGAATGCTTTGGGGGCCCAGGGTGCCTGCCATTTTGTAGCTTTCCTTCTCTTTTACAAACTAGCATTTATAGGTTTGAGGGGCTTCCTGCATTCAATACAGAAAAGATGGAGGAGCTCATATTGGAGAGGTTGTTAGGGACAGGCCTGGAAGTGGCACTTGCCACTTCTGTTCATATCCTATTGGCCTGTCCTCAACCCCTGGGGAGGCTGGGACAATAGAATAGCTATGCATGCCCCCACAGAAGTGTAGGGTGTGCATAATGCTGAGCACTGAACTTCTCTCCTACTGTCAGAGCTCTGGGATGTTGACCAGACACAACGAGCACCAACACCTACCCATTGTTCCTCATCATGCATCCCTACTGTGTGCAAGGCACTCTATTGGGACCCACAGAGAGAAAACAACCAATAAGTTACAGCCTTTCCTTTCAGTGATCTAGCATGAATATGCAAAAACAATTGACCACAATGTTCAGCAGGGTGATTTATGTGTCCTAGGAGGTATATACACAGAGTAGGAGCACAAAGGGCAGAGTTCATTCTAATGAGAAGAACAAGAAAAAGCTTCAGGGCAATGTTTCAACTAATGGATAGGAACTAAACAGGCTGAAAGCAAGGAGAAGAGCTTGTCATGGAGGAAGTTAGCAGGAAGAAGTGCACAAAGGCCTGGGAGTACTGGGCCTGTGTAGAGCCAAGCAACTGGTTTAATGTGACTTACCCGCAGGGTGTCTGAGTCATGTGGGGCATGAAGCTGAGAAGACCAGCATGGTTAGGGGGATGTAAAGTACAGCACAGGGAATATACACAGTCAGTGATATTGGAATAACTACGTATGATGTCAGGTGGGCACTACAATGACTGGGGTGGTCACATCTTAAGGTATCTAAATGTCTAATTACTATATTGTATACCTGAAGCTAATAGAATATTCCATGTCAACTGTAATTGAAAACTACATTTTTTAAAAAGTTGGGCCAGACCATGCTGAATCATGAATGCCTTGGTGGAAAACTTGGACCTCATTCTGAATGCAGTGGAGAAGGGAGGAGGGTGACATCATCCTCCTATGTGGGGAACTCTGCAGATGTGGGAGAGTTCAATGGCAAGTAGGAAAGGAAGATGAGTTAGGTGTTAGAATAGTTCTGATGGATGGTGGTGATGGTCTAGCCCAAGGCAATGAACATCAGTCTTTGCCCTTGTCCAGCCCCTTTACAGCTTCCAATATGTAATCAAAGGTGTCAGTGGCAGCCTTCACTTACAATTGCTTTAGGAGACAATACATCGATATATAGTCACATATTCAGAACCAGCATCCAAACCCTGGTTTGCTAATTTTGAAAATGGTGCCGCCAGAGCCCATTCATAGTCAGCTCCCAATAGTCCTTTCCCTGGGAATAATCTCCCCCTCAAAATTTGCCTTTCTGCTTCTTCTATGCATTATTTCTGGCCCCACTTATTGCTTCTGAATTGTCCCAACAAGGTTCAGATAAGCCACTTCTACTCCGTGTCCAGGCATAGAAGTGTTGGCACCTCCTTCAATCTCCTCTGGGTAGCCAGGCGGCTGCTCTGTGATCCTCTTCCATGTAGAGACTGCAGCTGCCTAGGGCTTTTCTACTCTCCCCAGGCCTCAAGGCACAGGTTCCAGAAAAGTTCACATTAAATTTCCAGCCAAGCAGCCAGTCTCTACTTTATGTTCTGCTCCTTCCAGCCCCCATTCCTTCACAGTGGGTAGAGCCCACGGTACAGCCTGATGCACAGAACTTTCCCTAGTCTCCCTAGGCACATACGAAACTGCATTCGCATCTTATCCCTGACAAAAGAATCTGCCCTCAATTCCCAGGGCTTGGCAGAGACCTTGACTGACCCAGCTATGGCCTTGCTCTGCTTGTGTTATAGACTATAGACCCTCAACAGGATGGGGGAGCAAGCTGTACCAACTTCCTTCTGCCACCAAGGGCATAGGAAGGGCAGAAGACTGACAGAGCTTGGGCACAGTGTGAATGAACTTGGTGCTAGTGTAGTAATGCTGCATAGTGAGGTGGACCAGCAAGCAATTTTTGTTGAGTTAAAAAATATTGAGTCAGGGGCAATGCAAGGGGATACAATAAAATAACCACTTTCTGAGAACCAGAGTAGTCACATTATAGAAGTGGTATGAGATTCCTTGAACATGAATTCTATTGTTCAGGGACATAAAGGAATGAAAATCAGGCCAGACGCCCCTTGTGCATGGCACGAGGAGGCAAGCCCGCGCTGCAGAAAGAATACAGAATTCAGGCGCACCGGATCCCACATCTGCGTCCTTGAGCAGATTATTGAAATTCTCCAAACTTCAGCTTTCTCATCTCTAAATGGGGGTGAGAGGTGAAGGTCAAAGGAATGCCTTCGTGAGGAGTTATTTACAAAATAAATGATGAAGAATGCTAAATGCCAAGCTAGTATCTCCAGTATGGGGTACAGAAAGTCAATCTAGGAGAAAGTAGTGGAGTGAAAGATAGACAGATTTCAGCCTTAGAGAAGGAAGACCTTTCCTGCTGCTGCAGCTACCAAACAATGAAATGGACTGTTTCTCAAGTTCGAATGTTCTGTGTCACTGTGGGTAACCCACAAATGCAAGGTAGCCACATCGAGGCAATGGTGGTGTAGGGACTCTTGCATCGAGTAGAAGATAGAGGTAGATGAATTTTAAAATCCAAATCCTTTCCTGCCCTGAGAGCTTGTGATTCTCGATGTTGCGTTTGCGCAGGGAGAGCACACGAGCTCAAAACCTCTCAGAAGGTTAAACTGCATCTCATCCATGAGTGGCGACTGAGGCTCTGACTCACCAAAGTCCTCTCATTGTCCTACCCTGTGTCGTCCATTCTCACACTCGATTCCATCTGATGGTTCTCTTTAAGGGGATGCAAATCACTCATGCTTTATTTCACCAGGCTGTAAGTGGGAAGGCTGGATACAAGCAGGCTCTGTGGGCTGCCAGAACAGCCTCTGTCCTTAAATAATAATGAGGTCTATCGGGCTCCCTACAAATGCACCGCCCTGGGTGCTAAGTAAACTGTCTCCATTTACAGTGTCAATACCAGCGCAGGGGCCTTCCTTGCCTCTCAAGCAGCCTGAACGGATTGCAATTGGCTGCCATTCCTAATTCCTGTGCTCAGTGAGAGCTGTCAATGTGTATGTCAATAAGATACCGGGACTATTGATCAGCATAGGCATTTAGGGGTCACTGGTCGATGAGAACTCTTGCCAAGAGATGTAGAAAACGATAGCTTTCAGATAAGACAGCAAAGTGAGGTTCCCGAAGGAGAAATAATATAGCTCAATTTCCCCTGTCCTGCTGCTTGTCAATTTCCCTTGGTTTTCTTGGGGGTGGGGGAGGGGAAGGCAAGGACGGAGAGACAAGAAGGGAGAGAAGTGGAAAAAAGCAAGTGAACAACTCAAGCCTTTGACTGAAAACATCTCAGAGAATGAAAAACCAACAGCCACAATAAGGCCACACAACATCCCCCCCAGCCACTGTCTGCTTCAGAAGAACAAAGAGAAAGTCTGAAAGATGCAGTGCTTCCGAAAGAGGTGGGCTCCCAGGAGGAAGGTCAAGATGACAAGCAGTCTTCAGAAATGGGTTCTGATGGAATCTGAAAAACCGGTTCAGATTTGTTTGCCGGCCCCACCCATTAACGTGCAGTGCAGCAGTGCGATGCCGGGCCCAGTGGTCTGCTGCTCCAGACTGGTCTTCACTCTTAGTGGAGAGGAAAGACCGGCCCCCTTTGAGGCAACCTGACTTGTTTATCATGGAAATAAACAGGTGCTGAAGCTACATTGTATATGGGGACAGAGAGAGGTGGCAGACTTTTGCCCATTCTGTGCCTCAGAGAATTAACTGTTATTATCACATTACAAATGATTTGTCCATTTTGTCAGTTTTCACAGTGAATTGCCTTAATGCAAATTAAATTATTCAATTTACAGGTAAGTGATTGTATGGAAATATCCAGTGTTCACAAGCACAAAACCATTTTAACTGTTGTGGGGGTTACCAAGTTCTGGGTTTCATGGACAATTTTAGACACAGAAACATTTCTTTCAAGTCAACAAAATAACAAAAATCAGTTCAACTGTCAGAGCCCGGTTATAAAGTCTTCCAGCTTTTAAAAACGGAATACACTCACACTCAAGGGTAACTAGCATGTTACCTATGGGCTCCCATTTCCTTCCATCCTTTCCTTTTCGAATGGAGCTCCTTTGTGACCTTATCTACAACTTCTTTGGAAATTGTTTCATTCCCTTAATTCAAATCCACATCTCAGCTTGTCCCTGAGACACAGAAACTCATCTCAAGTACCACCAGTCAGACCTGATGCTTTAATTAAACCCTGGAAGTGGCTTAAAGCCATCATTCAACATCTGCATCTGCAACTTTAGGAGACAGTATATGAACAACAAGGGGTGAATGAATTTCAACGAGATCTGGCAGCGTCACGTGTCATCCCTCATGACTGTGTTTTCTTCACTGCGTCAAAGTTCATTCTTTCACCATTCAATGCATACATTTTATTCTGCTTGATTCTGATTAATGACACTGTGAGGACAGCAAACAAACAAACAAACAAACAAACAAACATTCAGCAAACCCACAAAGGAAATAGAAGAGATCACAGTTAACAAGACGCGTCAACACAATTTTGAAAGCAGAGAAGTGGCTAAGCAGTCAATGAAATAGCAGGTGAGGAAGCTAAAACCCAAGCAAGCCTCAAGAGTGAAGACTCAAGAGCCTGGCTACTTCATAATTCATCCCTAAAAGGCTTGGAAATCTTTGGAGGCACCAAATACCTCTGAGGTGGGGTGCAGGGCAGGACCAAACATAGCAGGGTTAACAGTCTTTAAAAGAAGGAGTCAAGTTCAGAGACACCGCCTTCTACCCCCAAAGCCAGGTGGCTCCTTCTTTGCTCCGGCAAGAACCTGGAGGGCTACTTTATAGTGGCTGTTCTCAAGGTCCGGCCCTGGGGGCAGCAGCAGCACCACCGTGTGCGTTGAACTGAAAGCCAGAAAGGGGATAGGGAGTATAGCAGAGGAAATGGAAAATATGAAATAAGATATGATAAATCCTAATAGAAAAGTCATTAGTATAAATAGAGATGAATTTAATTCACTGTCATGGACTCTGTTTCCCCCAAAATGCATATGTTGTTGAAAATGTAACAGTACCTCAGGATGTGATTATATTTGAGAATAGGGCCTTTAAAAAGATAATTAGGTTAAGATGAGGCTGTTAGGGTGGGCCCTGACCCAATCTCACTGGTGTCCTTACTCCAAGGGGAGATTAGGGCACATCAGAGACACCAGGAATGACAAAGCACAAAGGAAAGCCCGTGTGATGACACAGCAAGGAGGCAGAAAATCTGCAAGCCAAGGAGAGAGGCCTTAGAAGAAACCACACTGGCTGACACCTTGATCTTGGACTTGGAGCATACAGAACTCTGAGAAAATAAATTTCTGTTGTTTAAGCCATGCAGACTGTGGTATTTCATTATGGCAGCTCTAGGAAACTAATACACTCACCAATCAAAAAATAAAATTTTCATCCCTGGCTGGTGTGGCTCAGTGGATTGAGCACCAGCCTTTGAATCAAAGGGCTGCTGATTCAATCCTCAGTCAGGACACCTGCCTGAACTGCTGGCCAGGTACCCAGTAGGGGGGCGCACAAGAGGCAATTGCACATTGATGTTTTTCTCCCTCTCTTTCTCCTTCCCTTCCTTTCTCTCTAGAGGTAAATAAATAAAGTCTTTTTTAAAAAATCTACGTTTGGGAACTAAATAGTATATTACTAAATAATCATTGTAAATGAAGTAAATATTTAGAGGTGAATAATAATGAAAACACATCAAAATTTATGGTACAAAACTAATAGTATTTAAAAGGAAATGTATAAACTGAAAACAATTTGTTAGAAATCAAGAAAGACCAAAAACAAAATAAGCTAAGGATTCAACATTTAGACTTTAGACACAAGAAACAGATTAAATCTAAAGAAAGAAAAGAGAAAATATTAAAAATAAGTATATTATTCATGATCCAGTCAGAAGAACAAAAACAGTCATTTGAGCAAGAAATGCTTAGTATAAACCACTGTTAACTTGCAAGAAATTACTTACTAGGGTGGGGATAAAAAGAGGACTCTAAAGAATGCGCAGGGTCTGAGGGAAAAGTACCCAAGGAAAGAAAACAAACACAGAAGGGGACCCCCTCTGCAAGGCTAGAATTCATACCTCATCAGAGCAGGGTCGGTGACAGTCCATTGGATGCCCGAGGAGTCCTCTGTGTTTCCTGGACCAGAGTGTGTCACCATGTGCCGGCCACAGTTGGCAGGCCCAGAACCACAGACCTGGACTGACAAGCAGGAAACCCCAGACAAGGGGGCTGAAGAGCCAGACTGGCAGGCCAGAGAACAACAAACTTGCAAAGTAGCTGCCCCTGGGGTGCGGCTAAGCCACCTCTATTTTGCATATGTCTCGCTAAGACATCTAAAATGCTTGCTACTTCCCCGCTCATTAGCTAGTCAGCATCAGTGTGAATGTGTGATGTTTTGTGCGATGCCAAATGATCAAGATCTCTGCAGACTTGTTACGGCAGAGAGCGGGAGACCTGACATGGCCCCGAGGCAGCGCTGTGGTGATATACTGTTGGCGCTGCCAAGTAAAAGCCAACTGCTGCTGGTGGCCCTTTCAAAACGGTGTGGAGAAAAAAGCAGCAGCTACATCAATAACCACAAACCAAATGCCAGGAGTTATACAGATCTGCTCCAGTAAAGGTACAACAGAGACAACAGCTGCATTTGGAATCACCACCTAACTCAGCTCATGACAGTCCACAGTCATTCTCCAATATCCACCCAATGTCTGCACAGGCCAAACAGGTGAGTGAAACGTGAATGTGCTAGGTGTTACCACTCCTGCTTCTTTCTTTCAGTGCTTGGATGGTGGTGCAAATCTCTGAAATTTCCCCGGAGATGCAATATTGCTTCTGACATATCTCCTTGGTATGGAGAAGAAGTTCCGGGGCTTTCTATTTAGCCCTTTCAACCACAAAAGCTCTCCTCCCATGGGGTCAGGAGTCCCCATGGGAGATACTTAGTTTCCAAGTACATGCATTACAGTTATACATCCAAGATCTGGGGAAATCAACCACAGAGTGAGTCTGTGGGTGAATTAGACCCACTGTGAGGCAAAGGCATCAGCTAAGGGTCCATCTACTACTTCGTTACTATAGTCCCACTACCGTGGGTCAGAGTCGTGTTTCGGATGCCCAGGAATTGGTGCCAGTTCCCAGCCAGTGTCTAACAATCTCTGAAAGGGTTGAGGATTGCACAGTCATGCCAGTGAATGGCCCTGGGTCCTTTTGGCTTAGGCTCGGGAGAAGATTTACAGTCTAGTCATGAAAATGCAGCAGGATCCTTCCTCAAGGGACCCAGCATCCCAGTCAGTCAGGAGTCCCTGGGTCTCCTAATGGACTTAGATCTGGAAACTGGTGACTCAACTCCCGTTTTTGGCTGGACTTACAGATTTTTGTTGCATAGATCAAGAAATACTTTAACAGGCTGCCCATCTATGCTGTTCCAAGGAACACTGTGAGCAATGAGCTACCACCAAAGATTGTAGAGATGAGGCTCGCGCCTTGCTGAAGAGGTTGTGACTCCAGTCCACTAGACTGTGGAAAAGTCTGCTGGGCTGCTCCCAGGCAGGACTGCTCCACAGTTACTGGGTGGAGGTGGTGGTAAGGGAAGAATGGGACAAGGGCTGGCCTGTAGGAAGTCTTTTCCAGTGCCAGTGGGCCACCCCTCATGGGCAAGAATCTGCCCATTGGAATGTGGATGATAGACTTCTGGAAGCTGTTCGTGGTGGTCGCTGTTGAACTCATCCCCTGGAGGCCAGCTGGAGCACCCACAGAATTCACAGGGAAAGTGGCTGCAGAAGTGCCGCCAAAACTTACTAGGAGTGAGCTCCACTGGGTGTCCTGTACAAACAGGAGCCAGCAGGAAGAAGTCCTAAGTACTGGAACCAGGCAGAGAAGCCCCTTCCTCCTGCAGTGTCCCTCCTGCGCCCTCTACTGACAAAGTTGAGCATTGCATCAGCTGGCAAGGAGGAAGTGTTCCAGTACCACACAAGCAGGGCAATCAAAGGTAGAGTGGAGGCTGAGAGGCAATCAAGTTGAATTGCCATCATAAGGAAAGTAATATATAAAATAGAGAAAATTAACAAACCAAAATGTAATTCTTTGGGAAAAATCGATAGATATAGAAGTCTTAGGCAAGATTAATTAAGACAAAAGGAGAGAAGATATATCCAAAAAGAATATTCAGGGAGCAATAAAGGGATCCTATTCACTTAAATATAATAGCAGAATTTTAAAATTAACTGATGTATTGACCCTAAATTCAAGGAAACTTCTCAGATAATAGAGTCTTAAAAAACACAAAGATATGGAAAATGGCAGGAGGGAACATAAATTAGTGCTAGCCCTGTGTGGGCTCCAGGAATTGTTTTTGCCTACTCCTTTCTGGTGCCTTTTCCCAGCGTCGAGTAGTTTCCTTTCGCACATGAGCAGAGCAGCCTTCTCTAATGGCTCACACCAGGGCCCTCCTCCAGAGTATTTCCTGTGCTTTTGCAGAGGGATGGCCTGTGGCCAATCACGAACTCCAAGGGGGGTAAACAGCCCAGTCTTCCTGCCTCTGTCTGGAACAGCCTGCAGAGCTCCTGTGCAATCAGGCCGAGCCTATACTTTTCCTGAGCCACATCTCAGCTCATCTTCTTCCCCTGTGATGTCTTGCTTCCCTTACTCCCTAAGAGGTTTCTCCTGAGGGCACTCCTTCAGCAAATCAGTGAGTTAAGAGGCCCTGTCTTTACCTATGCCTTGGGAACTCCAACCTAAGGCACAGGCGGGGCACAGTGAACAGTGAGCGCTCCACAACAGGGAAATGGATCTAGCAGCAGTGTGTAGGAGCCATTAGAGCAGGGAGAACAGGAGCGAAGGGAAGTCAGTGAGGAGTCAAGTTTTAGGGAAGAGAGCATAGGTAAGAAGAGGCTGAGACAGAGGGGAAGCGGAGAAAATAAAGAGGAGGAGGCAGATAAGGGGTTTTCTCTGGGTAGAGTCCTTAATGCTGATGTGAATGGCAGAAGAGGGAAAGGACTCAGTGGAAAAGGATGACAGTGTCTCAGACTTGGGGAACTAGGAAGATGGTGGCCACACACACATGAAAACGTTGGGTAAGGAGAGAATAGTCAGACTGGGAGGGAGTATCCCTATGTAGAACTGTCACACAAGGCTTAACGTCTGCCTAACCCTGCAGTTCACAGAGCTCTCAAAGAAATCCTCTCATTTTTTTTAAAGGTCTCTGTGAGATGGGGTGGTAGGTATTCTCAATCCTTTCCTCTTTTTTGTGACCCTGAGAAGGGGGAGAACATATCCTCTTGCCTGTTGACTTCAGACTTGGCCAATGTAACTCACTGGCCAATGTAACGTAAAGAAATGTGACATGGGCAGAAGCTTTCTATGTGCTCCTGTGATTGGACTTGGCTCTTGTGCTTTTGCTCTCTGCCTTCAGAAGGACATGACCCAGGTAGCTGCTGATCCAAAGAGAATTGGAAGACACAGACAGCAGACCTAAATCCAATCCCCAGCCTAGAAGTCCATGCAACTGAATCTACCCAAACCCAGCAGGACCACAGCTACCTAATAACCTCTAAATGAGAAATAAATGCTTGTAGCTATAAGCTACTGTATTTTAGGAATGTTTGTTCTGTAGTACACTTGCAACAATAACTGACTCATACAGCTAGGTAAACAGGTATTTTTAAGATGTCCATTAAGCAGGTGAAAAGACTGAGATACAGAGACATTAAGAATTTGTCCAAGTTCACAGCTCAAAGGAGAGAGTTAACTATGTTCTTACCTGCATTCTCAATAGAAAGACTCTAAGTGTTGACAAATTTCACAGCTTAGAAGCCCAGCATTCAAAGGAATAATTTTTAAATGGTTTAAAAAAATAAAGTACTGAGTTTGCTAATAACCTAAGGAGTGCATGTTTTCATGTATGCTGCCTATTAAGTCTGTTCATATCGTATCAGCAAACATCATGTCGTCTTGGAGAGGTTCCTAGTTTTTTCTGTGAAATGTTTTTCAACGCCTGAGTGAATCAAAATGAATGTAAATGAGGTTTATTAAGTCAACCCCACATGGTGCTGTATTGTCAGCATTTGTAGGGCTGTGACAGGTTAGTTATTGCAATTTGAAGGAAATGTCACCAACACAGCAGTATGCAGAATTAACTTAAAAATACATATATAAAAAACATCTCAGGATTATCCACCCTTTCAAGAATTGTTTCCCTCAGAAATGACAAGGGGCTGAGCGAGGCTAAGATTTGCTCCTTCCTTTTCATCAGGGACCCTTCTCTGGCTACATGGTACCTGAGGCCGAGGGTCAGGGGCTGCAGGGAGCCACCCAGCCTTCCGAGAGCCACTGCTAATGGACTGTGGAGAGGAAACAAAATGAGGGTGAATGGAGTTGACAAGGAGTGACAGGAGCCGGGGGCAGCAGCGCCAAGTACCCTCTGCACCCAGAATGAGTGTCAGATGGTCCAAGGGGCGGGTGGGAGTGAAAGCAAAAGAATAGAAAAGGAGACCAAGGCCCAGGGTGCTGGGCTGTCGTGTGATGGGCCAGGCAGTCAGCTCCGTGGTCAGGCTTGATTTGAGAAAAGTCAGAGGGCTCTTCCCTCCAAACCGTCACGCTCAGTCACTGTTCGTGGAGAGAGAGCACACCTCTGTCTCTCTCACAGAGAGAGAGAGGTCTGCTCGCCCATGAAAACAACACCTCTTGGGAAAGAGGGACACATTAAGCATTCATTTATCAAGACATTAGTAAAAAAAAAAACACTTTTCATTGAAATCTCAGACCCTCGGTGCAGGGACAGAACTAGGCACTGGGACCCGAGTGGAGTCACCCAGGGGAAGGAAAAGGCACTGATGGAAAACATGAGACCAGACCAGAAATAGATGTTCTGACTTCTCAGTTTTCTAAACTAACATTGTTTAAAGCTCGTGCCCCAGCTGTAAAATCAACCCGGATCGGAGGTTCTACAGAGGCCCTCTCCTGACCTCATGTGGGACATCTACTCCCTCCCTTCCCCACTTCGTATAAAGTGTGAGGACCACAGAGCTGGGGGGCTCTTCTCATTAACTCCTACACTTTACAGCAGAGAAACTATCCATAAATATCGGGAAAGGAAAGGGAATTTCTAATCTCACCCCAGCTGAGCAGAACATGGGTGAGCCTCCTTCCTCAAAATTCTTTCAAAAACCTCCCCACTATATAAGCATTCTCTATGTAAACCCCGGCATCCAAGGTCTAAGTTACCTATTACCATCAAAAGCATTAGTTCAACCACATTTATGAGTGGCATGTGGCTGTGTGCTTTTCCAAAGTAAGTTTAAAAGATTTATCCATTGGGCAAACATTGTTGACTGCCTGTCATCCCTGACCTCTGGGACCTCACAGTCAAAGAAGCCCAAATTGGGCAAAATCCTTGGAGGTTTAAACATAAATAAAGTCACAAAAGTAAAGCAGACAAGCATTCACATCAAGAATTTATTTTATTGGGTAGGCAGTGAAAGGGATATATGGTCGGGGGGGACCATCCGTTTCCCCAACAGACACGTGGAACACAAACAACCCACTATTGCTTTGCTAAGCCCTCTAGGAAAGGACCCACTCCATCATCACACATTTAAAAATAAAACCAAACATCTACTTGAGAACTGTGCAAGGCCAGGAGCCTACAGAGCTGTCAGGTTGAAGTTCACTGAGTTAACAGAATATGAAGAACACCAACAAGAGAATCCGAGTAAGTGCTCGCTTCTGCAAGGGCTGAATTCTGGCCCAGGTCACACATGTTCAGTGACTTGAAATTATGGCTTTCGAGAACAAAGACTCTCCCTCTAAAGTGGGATAGCAAATGAAAATGCCCAGCAAGCAAGAGCATCTGAGGCTATAAGTGGATTTGGAGTCTTCTGAAGGTTGAGAAGGAGGTCCACTCTTAGGGAAAGAAGGTTAGATTTTTTTTTAAAGAGTCAAGCCAAGGGTTAAGAAGCTTCAGACATAAGCAGCCACTAGAGGAGGAGACAGAAGAAGAGTCCAAGAGAAGCAGGGTGATCCAGGAGAGTTTCCTCTCAAGAAGCCAAGGAAACCACAGATGGGCGGAAAAACCTCACTTAAGCCATTCATTTCAGCTCCTTCCCCACCAAACAATTCTAGCAGCTTTCCTAATGGGAGAAAATGATTGATTTCAATTTCACTCCTTTTTCCACAAAGACAGCCGTGTTGTGGAAGAGCCATGAACTTGGGTCAAAAACCTTATGGCTGAATCCTGCTGTGACGATACGTCAGAGCCCAGCTATGTGACCTTGAGGAGATGGCCTAATATCTGACAGTCAAGATTTCCTCATCTAAAGTCACAGGGTGCTTGAGTTTTGATGATGTAATGACTATGGAAGCATATGTAAAGTACTATCTAAATAACATGATTTTGTACAGTAATGTTTAAGAGAACTGACAAATGGGAACATAAACAACAAAAAGACTGGTGTCCATAGTCCTGAACACAGCAAATTCCCCACACAAAACTCACGGGGCTTCTCCGCCACTCACAGCCAAAAGCACTCCTTTGCTTATATTTACTAAAAGGCTCCGCTTGTTTCGTGTATTGAATCCATTTTTAGTACTTGAAAGGCATGATGCCGAGGGTGAAATGGAGTGGCAAAAGCCATTCAAACAGGGAGATTTGGGCACTGTAGCCTGACCTACTCCTGCCTCCCTCTCCCAGTTCTGTACCTGCCTAGAAAACCAGCTGCCTCACAACTACCAGAGGTGCTTTGGAGACCAGGCTTGGAGTCTTTTAAAAAGTCCTACCCCCAGCCCCGGCCGGGTGGCTCAGTTAGCTGGAGCATCATCTCATGTACCAAAAAGTGTCGGGTTTGATTTCTGGTCAGGTTCAATACCTGGGTGGGGTGTGTATGGGAGGCAACCAATCCATGTTTCTCTCTCACATCGATGATCAGTGTTTTTTTCTTTCTTTCCGAAATCAATAGAAATATATCATTGGGTTAAAAAAAAAAGGCCCACCCCAAGCATTATCACCATTTCCCCTGTCAGGCCCCTAAAGTGCCCCATTCACAAGACATAGTTATTTGCTTTGATTCCCAACTCATTCTATGAGACACATTACCCTTTTACCAAAACCACACAAAGACATCACAAGAAAACCATAGGCCAATATTACTTATGAATATAAAAACAGAAATATTCAACAAAATCCAACAACATAATAAAGATTGCACATCATATAGTCAAATGCTATTTATTCCAGGAATGCAAAGTTGGTTTAGCATCTGAAAAATTTCCAATGCAATACATCATATTAATAAGAAACCACATGGTCATCACATCACAACAGACACAGAGAAAGCATCTGATAAGCTCTAATGCCATGTCATGATAAAGACACTCTGCAAATGAGGACCAGCAGGGAACTTCTCAACCTGATAAAAGACATATTAAAAAAAAAAAAAAACTCAGTTGATACCATACTTGATGGCAAAAGACTGAATGTTTTCCCTCTAAAAAGAAAAAGAAACCAGGTAAGCGTGTCAGCTCTTGCCATTCTATTCAACATTGTACTAGAGGACTCAGCCAGGGCAATTAACAGTAAATTGAAATAAAAGTAATTCGAATTGGAAAGAAGTAAATGAAAGTATTTCTAATGGAGATGACATGATCTTGTACATAGATTAGCTTAATAAAACCTATGGATTAATAAAAACTATTAGAATGAATAAGTTCATCAATTTTACAGAAATAGGATCAATATGTAAAAATTATTACATTTCTATATGCTAACAATAAGCAATATGAAAATAAAATTAAGAGAATGATTTCATCTATAATAGCAGCAAAAAGAATAAAATACCTATGTGTGAATTTAACAGAAGAACATCAAGACTTGTACACTGATAACTATAAAATATTTTTTAATAAATTAATGAGGGTCTAAATAAAAAGACAACTCATTTTCATGGATTGGAAGATTGCTATTATGAAAATAGCATTATTCTTCAAATTGAGCTGTAGTTTCAACAGAATTTCTATGAAACTTTTAGTTCAAAATTTTTTGCTTTTGTGCATAAATGGATAGTTAAATCCAAATGTCCATCAACTGATGAATGGACCTTTAAAAAATGATAGATTCATACAATGAAGCGTTATTCAGCAATAAAAAACACAAAATACTAATCCATTTGATCACGTGATCAAACCTTGGAAATAATACGCTAAGTGAGAGAAGTCTATTGCAGAAGACCTTCTGTGATTTCATTTATGTGAAATTTCATAACAGACCAGTCTGTAGAGACAGAAAGTAGGTTAGCTAGCGCATGGGGCTAGTGCAGGGGAAGGATGAAATGAGGAGTGATTGCTAATGGGTTTTGGTTTTTTTCTGGGGGGTGATGAAAATGTTCTAAAATTGTTGTGATGGTTTTATGACTTTTGAATATATTAAAAAACCATTAAGTGCACTTTAAGTGGATAGATTTGATATGTGAATTACATCTCAGTGAAGTTATAAAATGTAGGGTGGGGCAAAAGGAGGCCTACAGTTGTGAGTATGTGAAAGACAAGTTCACTCTTGCATGATTAATTATTATGTTGTCTTCCACACGAACAACTGTAAACCTACTTTTGCCCCACCCTGCAAATGCCTACCAAGACAGCACATCAAGAAGGTCAATGAACTGGCTGAGTAGACCAGGATACAAGTGATGTCTATGGTTTGAGAAACTCTGAGTTCCAAAGGGGTTTGCTAGGGCATGATGTTTTTGTCTATGAAGAAGAATTTCTGCTTGACAAAGTTTTTCACAGTACAGTAGTAGTCTACCTTTGCATACCTGTGTGCAGCTGAGCACCATTTAGATTGTTCTCCTCTAGCCCAGCTCTTCAGTTCACAGATGACTCCTTCTCGCTCTTCTGGAACTGTTTCCACTACACTACAAGAGCCCCATGTTGAACAGTTCAACTTCCTGATCTAGAACTTTTCCAGTCCTTAAACTGGGCTCTAGAAAGTGTCCAGGTAGGCAGAGCAATAGAGGCAGGATGAGTGGAGGGGGTTGTGATTTGAGTTTTTCTGGATATAAATGTGTACAATGCAAGGCCATGAGTAAGGTGAACTGGATGAGAGGGATGTTGGGAAGAAACCAGCTGGGGGACACACAGGTACAGGAGAGTGGTAACGAAGCCCCAGCTTGGGCGGGGGGAGAAGTCAGAAAAGAAAGAAGAGGAGGCCCCCACTGATACCTGCTGGGTGGATAATGAGAGAGGAGCACTCAGCAGTGAATTCAAATTGTCTCACATTTTCATTTCACTAAGGCACATGTCTTTTTCAAGCACCATTTTTCAGAATGAATGATCCATTTGTACAGTAGATAATTAATTCCCAGTCTGGTCTGTTTTTAACCTGTCAGGGTTGCTTAAAGAAGGTCTTGTGTGCAGTTAAGAGAGCACAGTGCTTTCTATGTTTCTGAAGGAGGAAATCAGAGCTCAGAGTGTTGGATTCTCTCAGTTGCCATAGAACAGGCAGCACTCCAGGGGGGCACCTGCCTACAGGAGGCACTCTGGTTCCAAAGCCATAGGCTATTGTATCTGAAGTGGTGTGTGCCCTATGGGAGTAGATGCCGCAGAAAATTCGACTGGGGATGAGCCTGTCTCCTTTGGGACATCAGCAGTAGGAGTAACAGAGACAGTGAAGGGGCATGACTCAGAGAACCCTGCCACGGATATGGACCTAGGGCGTGTCAGCTTCAACCATTCATTTTGCAGTTAAAGAACTTAACCCAGAGAGGTTAAGTGACTTGTCCAAGGTCATTCAGCCACTTGGTGGTAGATTTGGAATGGACTGCCTGGCTTCTCTGCCCTTGAAGACTCATGGCCCCAGGCAGGCCAGGCTGTCTGAACATACACATATGTGTGCTGGTGCCAGCCTTGGTAAGCCTTGCACTCACATCAGGAAACCTGCTGCTGCAACCCTGATGAGGACATTAAATTAGCTACTAATTGGTTAATTGGCAGCAAGCTCTGTAAGACAGTAAGGAACAAATTAAGTTGGAATGAGAAGCTCACATTTGTTGGATTTGATTATCTTCATTATCACCTCCGTGGCCCACCAGTGACGCTGTGCCCTTCTCCCCTCGGAAAGCTCTTAGAAGGATGCTATGACCTTCTGGTTGCCTGATAAATTATGTCTTTCTCTTTCATTTTCCATCCTACTTCCACCACCTTCTCTTCTTAATCCAGTATTTCCCATTCTGCACTCTTCAGAATACTAGTGCCGATAGCGTGCTGACAAACATTTAATGACTGGCTCTCTGGGGTTGAGAGCCCTGATTTCCAGCATTTACCTATTCCATGCTGTAAATACTCCCACTGCAGGCCAATGTCAAGGTACTAATATGATATCTACCAGCTTGCAAAATTCCTGAAAATGTAACAATTGGTTCTTATAAGCTGATACAAAATGATTTCAACACAACACTGTCGGCGTGGTCAGAGGTTGATAGGTCCATGGGAAGGGCCCCATGCTCAAGTCAATAGGTAGGAAATTCTGCAATTACATAGCCTCTAAGAAGTTCTGCAGAAAAGAAATATGTTTAACTTAACTTAGTGCTTTCCAAACATATTTGGCCAGAGACCCTGTGCTTCATAAAGCACATATTAATACACCCTGGGATGCTAAAGGCCCATTGGCTGTCAAAGTCATACTGTTAGGGTGCAATTTCTGCATGCAGGCACTGTGCTGAGTCCTTCAGATGAGACATATCGGACACGGACCTTGCCCTGGAGGCAACCAAACCAAGGAGCAAATCTCAAGTATTGGGTGACTAGTACTGATCACGAGTGCTCTAAGATTTCAGAAAATAAACTCCACCATCAGACTGGGACCCACGCAAAGGGTGCAGCTCAGCCTGGGGAAAGAGTTTTCAAGGCAGCAGGACTCCTTTAGCAGAGTGGAAGAGACACAAATGCATACTGAGTGCGGAGAGATAAGTAAGAGACCAGTGTGACTAGAGGAGAGGGGTGTGGTGCAGGAGAGGAGCGGAAGATGAGGCAGAAAACGTGGGTGCAGGTCGGATTGGGAAAGACAGCTAAAATATCAAGAGGAGGAGCTGGGTGATGGGCCACAGTAGGGCAGGAAACAGCAGGGTGGGGAGGCAGAGGGCGTATATTTTTGGACCACATGATTTGCTGAGCTCTTACAGTCATTTCACTTCTTCTTACTGACCAGGTAGACAAAGATGGTCTTTCCTGGCATGAGACTTGAAGAATCCTGGAGAAGCCTTCTTAGCTCTGTCAGTGGAGCCAGGCGATCCTATCTTCTCACAGGGAAATGTATCAGTGTGGAGTGTTTTTCTTCTACTAGCCCCGTGTGCGGGGCAGGTGTGCTCAAATGCACATGGAATCACCGCTGCCCCCATGGGTTTGCATTCGTCCACCCCTGTGAGTATATAGCTGGAGCAGAATGATGAACAAATGTTCATTGGCCCTTTCTTTGAGCCAGTTGCTCCTGAGTACTGGAAGTTTTCTTTCAGTTTTGAGTAGATGGTGGTGGACCTGGAAACAGGAGGCTCGGCAAAATGCCATGGTCACGATTGATGTTTATGATTCCAAAATCACAAATCTACTGCCTGGCCCCCAGCCACATGTCTATCGCCGTGTCTTCTGGCCTCTGAGAGGGACATACCATGTATGTCCTTACTACAGTGTCTTTTGATCGCTAACCTCACCATGGTCCCCAGGTGAGTCCCTGATAAAGCCATGAGGGGAATAAATTTGGTTTGGGAGCCCCAGCCTGCTCCTCTGTACACTTTCCACTACACATCAGACAACCTGAACCCACATCACTCACATTTTCCATGCGCCCTCCTTTTTAAGAAAAATCTGCTCTCCAGAAAAAAATTTAAAACTTCTTTTCCCTAGGATGCAAATAAGTGGTAACAGCTTAAAGTAGTACCTGTCCAGAGTTATTTATATCTTTGCACTTGAAGAAAGACACTTAAAGCTAAAGGATTCTAACTCCACTTTGGGGATTTCGGACATTGCAGAGGATACGAGCAGTAGTCATTCTAGAGCAATAGTGTCACCAGTGTCCCTGAGCTCCATGGACGTGGCTGCCTGGTCCATCTATGTGACAATCTGGCTTTGATCCTGTCTTCCAGTGCCTGCTACCCACCCAGCAGTCTCCAGACACCCCTGCTTGTGTTTCAAGACGAAAAAGAGTGTGAGGCCAGGGCCTCTAAGTGGACTGATGATGCAGAAAGCAGCGTCCAGGCCTGGTGACAAGGAAGAAGGAAAATGTCATGAATTGGAACAGCAAACTGGAGTTCTAATCTCAGTTCCACCACTCTCATTTGCCTGACCTCAGAAAAGATGCCTTGTCTAAGTTCAGCTTCTAATCTTTAAAACAGAACCAATAACCCTGACCTAGTAGGATGATTGAGAGAATAGATAGTGCTTACAGGTGGTGGTGACAGGTAACTTCCAATGACAGTGATGGTCACAAATGAAGTACTCAAGCCCCCACCTTTTCCAGGAAACAGACAAAAGCCAGAGCTGGACTTTCTAACCCCCAGAATCTTCCTTGTAGATGGTCCCAGCTTCAGGCTAGTATTTCTCTCCAGCAACACACCAAGGCTGCCAGCCCAAAGGATAGGAGCCCACAAGGCATGGAAGTGTAGGCGGGAACAGTGCTCTCTGGAGGAAGCGAGACCAGTGGTCGATTGGTGCTGACAGCAGGTGTGGAGGAGACACTTGTGCCAACCATCCAACATCCATGGCCCTCTGGTGATTCAAATTACTTTCCAAATGTCACTGCATCTGTCTCCGTCTGACAGCTCTTCAAACCAGAGCCCTTTCTCGGAGCCTGAAGGCCTGGATCTATTCCTGAAGGGGCTTTTGATCTTCCTTTCTTTCCAGGTGGGAGGGTCCTTTGTCAGACAAAGTCCAGGCTCGTGAAACCTATAGACAGAAAACCTAGTGACAGGTCGTCTGGCAGGTGAAGTCAATAGCATATGCCATGCCAGGATCCAGCTCGTGGGAGAAGACACATGACGTTCCTGAAAAAGAACAGTCGGGAGAAAATACTTATACTGTTCTTCAAACCCAAGATAGCATCACTCCCACTTATCCTGAAGTCTGACATTTAGTAATTTCCAATGTGTGCACGTGGAGAAAGCCTGGGCACCTAAAATAACTCTTGTGCAGTCACACCAAGTTCATGGGTTGCATGGCCTAGAAGGGCCAAGGCACTCACTCAAAACCTCTTCACTCTTGCTTAACTTTACATTAAGCAATAATATCTGAGTCTAACAGTCTCAGATATTTGGTTTCCCAGTTTCTGCAAAGTGGGTGTATCATGTATCAGATGTACTGAGGAGGATTGAGAGATGCATTAGAAACAGCTTAATGACAGCAGTGAGAATTGACAGCTGACAGCCTGGTGGCAGACCAAAATGGACAGAGCTGGAAATACACAGAGGGCTGGGTGATGGGTGGTCATAGAAATTAGGCAGGGTCACCAAGAAAAGGTTAAACTCTCTTGTGTATCTAAAAAGGTAAGGAGGTGTATAATGCATTTTAGCAAGCCTTCCATGCAGAATACCTAAAGTAAATGAAATTTTGGATCTAGAAAGAACGAATTCAGGAAAATTCACTTAAGTGGAACGCTGCCCTCCCCTGTCAGTACAAGATAAATGAGGAGGGATTGTACCTGCAGCGGCTACTGCAACTGGGCTGAGGAAGGAAAATAGACCCTGTAACCTTTCCAAAAGCTCATAGCATTCTGAGATCTCCCCCCGCCCCTCCCTACAGCAACCTAGTCTAGGCCTCGGTGTGCAGATGGCTATGTGCCCACTGCAGCGTGGAGTAGGGGCCCCTCCTTTAAGGACTACCTGGGCACTGAGGTGGGTCAGGCCTCTTGGGAATGAGTGTCACGGAGAAATCTCTGCCTTCTTTTCTGCTGTCCCACTTTCCACCTCCCTCTTCACAGGGTGCCCAAAGCTGGGGTATGGATATAGCTGACAGCTGTAGACTATCCACTGGCCTTCAGCTCTCACTCATCAGATAAGCATCTCTTCCACTTTTTACAGGTTTCACTAACCTTCTACTAGTACCCTATCTGCACCTCTCCACTGCACACTCACAGCTTTCAAGGAAAGCTCCGGCTACCCAGTGCCCCTTCCCACCTGCGCACCCCTGCCACCCAAGGATCACTTCTAATTGATCTGGAGTGTCCTTGGCATTAGTATTTTTGAGAAGTTCTCTCCATGATTCAAATATGCAGCCAAGACTAAGAATCACTGACTTTACTCTGGAGTGAAGTGAGGATACACACCATTTGGGAGCCTTGGGGAGCCCACCGCTGCAGTTGAGGCTGACTTTGTTGAGCTAAATAAATCCCAAAGGCTACTTTTAAATGTTCAGATGCTGAGAAGAGAGTAAAAAGGGAAAGGAGTGTGGACCTGGTGTCAGAGCCAAAGTGACTCAGGTAGGAAAAGGAAATTGGGTATTGGGGTCAGGAACACACTTTGAGGAAATAGAAGAGTTTGGGGCTTTGCACAGGGCCCGCCCAGAGAATCACGAAGAGCAGCCCAGGTTGCAAGCCCAGGCCAGCATGAGCAGGCAGGTAAGGCTTCACAGACACCGTTAGATAGCGGACGAGCCATTGTGGTTGATATTGCGGCAAATTCACTGGTGATCTGGCCAGAAACAGCCAGACCTGTGCTGGGGAAGGTGGTAACATGAGCTGGCCCTGCAAGTCTTTCCCTTTTACGTTACCTGGGCCAGGTTCACCTGGCCCGGCCCTCTGGTGGGAGTGAAAGGGGCTAAGGGGCTCTCAGAAGCTCCCTCTCCTGGCAGTGGCTTACTGGGCAGATGGGGAGCAGTCTACAAGCCTGGCCTCACCAGAACCATTTGCCCCTTACTTGACAGAAAGTTGAGAAGGCAAAAAGCCACCCTTTCCGCTCATCTATCAAAAAGCTGTGTTTGCATTCTGGCTGCTACTGAAGATCCCTGTGTCCAACTCAGCTGCCCCAGCCCATGGGTAAAAAGTCCAGGACGCCGACTCTCAGCCCCATCAGCATCCTGATTTCCTTACACCCCCACCTGGGACCAACAAATGATTGAAGGTGGCTTAGAAAAAAAAATCCACATGTAAAACAAGAAAATACATTTAAAATACGAGAATTGAGGCAAAAAGAAAAAATTAGTAGCACATGAAACTGGTACCAAAACACAGATGCACTTAGAATTCAACACACTGGTGAGAGGCCACCAGTCTGGCTCTGAGTTTTCTAGTTTCCAACACAAAAGAAAACAGGATCCTTTACACAATTCAGAGTTCATAACATAAAATCAAAACACTCGTTCAAGATAAACATAACAGTTCCTGGAACTGAAACCAGACAGAAATGCCTCCCTCAGACTCACATGGAAAGGGCCCTGTGATTTAGTGAATAACATCCTCAAAGTTTCTGTAAACATGGCAAAGAGTTTCACAGGTCTGTTTTTAAAAACATCCTTTAGTGTAAGCTGATGTCATAACACTGAATTGTTATTCAATTTAAGAAGAATTCTGCGGAAGACTGGTACACATGTTCTGAGCACCAAAGTCTGGCTCCATTAAAACGCAGATTTTCACGACGTTCGAAGAAGGGGGACTCTGGGCCATCGTCGTCGTGTGTGTAAGAAACTGAGGCTCAAAAGATCACCAGGTCACCCGTATGTCACAGGCCTTCATTTACTAAGTACAAGAGCAAGAACTCAAACAAAGGGTTGTTTGCTCTGCTTTGTTGCTGTTTCACCAAGCCTGTGTTCTGATATAGACAGTACAGTTGGGGCAGCCTGTTAAGATTAGAAGACCCGCTGATGGTAGCTCCAAGATAAGAGGAAGCCTGGAAGTTTATCCTTAAGTGGGGGCCCACCTGGGACCCTTAGCCTCAGCTTTCCCTTCAGTCAGGCAGTGGGTCCACTGTCCCCTGGCCAGCCCTGAACGGGCTTCCCACTGCACTAGGAAGTCACAGGGACAGCCTGGCCCTGAAGGCTCTGGGATGGCTCTTCTCCTCCCCCAACAGTGGCATATCCTGCAAGCGCCCAAAGCAGCCCCCAGCTCCGGCAGTAGCCACCCCCAGCTCCCGAATCTTTGTTCCTGCAGAAACGTGGAAGGTAAAATGGTCTCAGGTGTGGGTAGAGAGCTGCAGCCGGGGATCTGTCCAGGGAAGAGGAAGAAAGAGAAGAAAAATGGCCCCCTCTGAAAGCTTTCCAATCACTCCAGCCACCACCATCTCTAATTCTTTTCTTAAAGTATAAAATCATTCTTCCACTGATCTCACTCGTGGTCAGAGCTCAGTACAGGCCCATCCGTCACGGGGCTGATTTGGTTCAGCAGGTGTTGGCCAGGCAATCGCTCATTTCAGGCTAATCTGCTAGCGGCTGTCAGGGGTTATGGAGTATTTATTGAGTTTGTGTCAGGTCCGGATGACCAATAGCCAACAGCCGGTGGATACGCACTGACATTGATGATATTGCTGAAATTAAACGAGGTGATGTATACTCAACTTGCTTAGAGCCAGGAATGGACCCTGGGATCATTTTATAACCTGATGCAGACGATCCCTGGGCTTTCCTTTAAAAAAAAAAAAATCACATACAAGGTGTTTCTAGTTAAAGAAAAAAATACATGGTCCCCAACAAATATAGTCACGTCTGTATTTAAATGAACAAGAGCATTTCCTGGGGTGGCTGGAGGGAAAAAATAAGATCCAGACGTCTGGCAAACAGCCCTCTGCTCACTGCCAAGGTCCACGGGATTCCAACATTTAAACGTTAGGCCTCATCAGGAAGAGACATTCATTGGTGAATTAGACTCAGGATTACGAATGTAAATCCCATCAGAATCTGCCTATGGTGACCACAAGGTGTCATAGACCAGAGCACTGGAGTGGGAGTGAGACATTGGGTTTACAGCCCAAATCCACCATTTCTTTCTTAGCTGTGTGACATTGAGCAAGTTCCCAAACCTCTCAGGTTCTCTGCTTTTGGTGCAGTTAAGATAGTGAGACCATCTGCAGGGATAGTGTGAAGTCACACGAGACACTGTAGTGCCAATACCTGGAGGTGATTCTTTACACTCATTCTCTCTCTCCTTTTCCTTGGGAACCAACCCTTTCCCCTCAACTTCACCTGATTCCAAAACAAGTTATAAAACTTTCCACCTGTGGCACCTAAGTCGATGGTGATGGAGGTATTGTCACGAGGTCATGGGAGCACCACATTCAAATAAGCGGAATTTAGTATGAAAGTTCTGGCTTAGTCCTCCTCTGGAAGAACGTTATGATTAGACAGCCCCACTGCCAATCTTGTGGCCTGGCCCCAAGGCCAAGTCTCCACCACCCTCCCCAGCAGGGAGCGGGGGTGATGACTCTGCACTGTGAACAGGCCCGCACAGGACAGGCTGGTGACGCTCAGTTCTACACCTGGGAGGTGTTGAGCAGGTCACTTGGGCTGTCTGAGTCTCGGGGTCTTGTTCTGGAAAACGCCCACATTCTTGATCTGGAGATCAAGGGTACTTGATCTTCAAGTTCCCTTCAGTCCTGATATTCATGATTCTGTGACTAATTTGGAAGAGTCTACTCTCCAACCCACTATTTCTTCCTTCAGGGGAGGCACTGGCCTCCAACGATGTGACAGTGCTGGCCTTGTGGAGGGTAAGTCAGTAGGAGGAGCCTTCCCAAAGCCATGGGCGTGGGGAGGGAACCAAAGGGTTCTATTTTCCAACAACTGGCAGACCAGCAATAGCTTTCATTCGACAACATCTACTCTGGGCCAGGCACCAGGAGAACAATTTTCCCCATTTTCCAAAAAGAGAAATCAAGGCTTCAAGAGATAAAGTGGGCCCAAAAGGCCACATATCTGGAAAGAGATGTAACCAGGATTCCACTGTCCCCTAACCCGGCTCTGCCACCCACACGCTGCTCACTGTTCACCCTGCCCAAGATGGGATCACACAGAAGTCAGCAGCAAGTCCCATGGTTCACAGGAGAGCTGCGTCTCCCCTCATCCGCAGGCTTTTTTGAGAACCAGTAAGGAGCATGATGGCGTGTGCTACCCTTCCTGTCCCTCTCCGACACCCCTCCCCTGCCCATCTGTTCCTCATGACGAAAAAGGAGCAGATGAAACACAGGCAGAGAAGGAGGAAAGAAAGGACAGGACCCCAGATAATCAATGAATGCCTCAACAAATAAATACATGGCATTCATATTAGCCTCGCACATATTAATAGAAGTGATGGATGCAGAGTATGTGTCCATGCTCCTTAGAATGCTAGGTGCTCTTAGCCAGCGGGTGACTAGCTCCGAAGCTTCCCTCTGATGGAAATTGAATTTAGGTTACAGACCATCATCTGGCCCAATTGCCACTGAATTATTCTACACGAAATATCAAAGTTAATTTTTGGGCCTGTCAGCCCGGTTGATGAGTTGGGCGGCTGTCAGCCCGGCTGCTCCTGCCTCCAGTGCCAGAGAAGAGTCTCAAAGTCACGCCATCCAAACAGCGACCTTGGCGGGGACGGGGGTTAGATTACCAGGATGATTGAACGCCAAAGCGAAGGTTCCGGAGTCCGGATTTGAATACCTGTTTACATGCAGGATAACAGATAGCCGCCCACTGACTGGAAGGTTGTAACTCACTCCCCAGAGTGCCGCCGACACCATAAAACACGAAGGCCCGGCTCATTCGGGAAGTCTGCGCCGCGGCAGCCACGGCAGCCAGGCCCCAGAGTGATTTAGCGCCCCGGATCCATTCCGAGACTCTCTAATCTATTGTCTTTTATTACATGCACTACTCAGTCTGGCTCCCTCTCGCAACTTTTTTTCCTCTCCAAGAGCCACCAGCAATCTAATCTCCCTTAAAGGAATGCCGTTCAGAAGTGCCAGTTTGATTCAAAGATTGTGAAGCTTCTTTATTCCACAGCACAATAAAAAATTCTAACTGCTGTCACTGTATAAATATATATATATATATATTTTTTTTTTTTTTGCCCCTGAGCCCTGTGTCCTCATCTTTCTATCCCAATGGGCGAATATATCCTTGCTTCCCCCTTTGACGCCTCCTGAAATCTCCCACTCACCGAAAGCCAGCAGGACCACTTCTTTGTTTCTCTCCTGACTAATTGTCTTGGGCCATCTGATGTTGAAATAATCCATAATTGCTTAATCTATCCGCGTCTGTGTGGCAAGAGACAGAAAAGCACTTTAGAAAGATCAATCATCTAAAATCATTGAGCGGCATATTGGAAGCAGGATCGTCGCCTGCTCCCAGCTGGGAAAATGATGGTGGCGAGAGATAAAGGCCTGGAGAGGAGGCTGTCTCTGTCTCTATAGCTTTTCGATTCTGAGATAGATTACCAGGAACACTAACTGCTCTCCATTTGTGCTAAACAGAGATAATAGACTCGGAAGACACCGCCACGTAAATGATAGGACAATCAAATAAAGGACCCCCTGCCCCTCGTCTCCCGCTGGCACTAGCACACTAATAGAGTAGGGAACATGGTGGGGTGGGGGATGATCTTTGCCACTGGGGCCTTGGCCACCAGAAACCAAGAGGAAAAGAGAAATCTGAGTTCCTCAACAGGAGAACAGAATGTAAAAGGCTCCACATACTCTCTCGAAATAAGAGAGATTCAGGCTGGAGAAAGCTTTGGTGGGATAAGGTCGGATCTCTCACAAGAATCACATTAGTGGCTGACCAAGGAGCATTAGAGCACATCAGGCTGCAGTGACGAGGGAAATGCCACAGTTTTCAAGGTTACGAGTCTCGAGCTGGTAGCCATCTCCTTCCCCCTGTACTTCACCTTCCTCGTACTCTGAGTTTAGGGGCTGCCCTTAAACTGCTGCTGTTGTAGCAACTGCTGTTTCCCAGAGCCCTGGCCTTTCTGACAACTGACCCCTAACTGCCCCTGATACCTGCTTCCTCCGCAGAGAGAATCTTGCTGGAAGTGGGAACACTGTCAGGATGAGAAAGAAGAACCAGCAGGCCAGGTCTCCTCTCACACCTTCCCTACTGCTGGCCTGACAAGGTGTTCAGAGATGCAGCCTCAGGCACAGTGACCTGGAAGGGATTCTCAGAGAGCCTGACCTGCCCCAGAAATGGAGATGCAGGCTCAGCTCCCACCAAAAGCCACCAGAATCATGAAGTCTGGATGGGCAGCAAAGCTGGAAGAGCTGAGGCTTAGAACCCAAGCCCACATCCTGTCTATGTCACTCATTGGTTTTACAATTAATTTAGCCCCCCTGAACCCCAGTCCTAAAGGTACTTCATAATGACATTGTGGAATTCAGGTCATGTCTTTTATTTCATTTTTTATTTTTAAATGACAGTTGACATACAATAGTATATTAGTTTCAGGAGTATACCATAGTGATTAGACATTGTATAGTTACAAAGCAATCACCTTGATAAGTCACATCATGTATTCCACATAACTGACAAATTACAGGCACTTCCATAAGTATTTAATAGCTACTGTTATAATTGAATTATTTTGTCCTTACAATAACCACGTAGGGCAAATATTGTTCTTTCCAAACTACAGACAAGAATGCTGAAGCATGAAGGTGTTAAGTAACTTGTCCAAGAACACACAAGCTTGCTTTTATGTTATAATTACCAGAGTCATGAGTAGTAAGTGCTACCCACTACTTCTCTCATCAGGTGAGACTGACTTGATCTGAACTGAAACCTTACACTTGTTCTTTGGGTCGGTAGTCACTGGAGCCATGTGGAGCGCTGGAATACATTCCGGAGAAGCCACTGCTGTTCACGGGGCTCTGAGCCACAGGTCAAACGGGCACACTTGGCACCCCAGCTCTGTAATTCACTGATCACTTCTGCCCGTTTGCCCTCTCTCTCATTCTCTCTTGGAGCCCAACTACAGCTTCAGCAGTTTCCAAGCCCGCAGTCCCCAGGACACAGTTGGAGCAGGTTTGCAGCACAAGTTCATGCCTAAGGAAAACTATTTAAACTATCTCAGAACTGCAAGTGTGCTAAGAGTCACCAATGACTAAAATGATTTAAGGCACACTCTCCCTGGCTGACCTTCACCCTTTTCCTAGGCTGAATAGCAACTACACGTAGCAAAGAGGGTACAAACACATTCAAAGAACTTGCTGACTCTCCTCAAAGGTTTGTAAACAGCCCTCAAAGGGGAGGAAAGGGCATGAAAGGACAGAATCCCATGTCTGAACTAAAAGGCAGCAAAGTCAGACCAGTGGCCATACTCTACCCCCAGTACTTCAGCACTAGATAAAATCTAAGCAGAGAACTCACGTCATAATTCTATGGTGTTCACGTTCCTTCCCCTCAGCACCTCATTCCTACCATCTGCACTATATTATCCCTGCCAGAATAATAACCAACCAGTCCAGAATGCAGTCGGACTCAGTATACATTGACTGGAAGGGTGAACAGCTTCTTACCTAGCAGCTTCCAGAAATTTCCTTTCTCTGATGAATTCAGTGAGTAACAGTGAGGTAGCACCTGAGCTCCCTGGGTGCACAATAAGTGCCATGTGCCTTGTGGAGTGGACCATAAAAGGGAGAGACTCGGAATTACAGAGAGACCCAAGCTGACCATGAAAACAGGTGAGACACTGTTGTGAGCGACCCAACAATGAATGGGGAGCTGGATGACCAAGATGTTCAGAACCAAAGGGGTTGTGTCCTGGGAGAGACAAAAATACACAGAGGGAGAGAAGCCCAAGGGATGAATAAATGGAGGGGAGGGGTTGGTGGGGAAGTCGGTTTTCAAAACCTGGGAAAGTACAAGAGGGTAGAGAAAGAGACTATTGTAGTGGTTCCCACTCCAGACAAAGAATAGATGGTGACAAGAGAAAAATCACCCAAGAGTCATAATTATCCTTGACAAGTTGTAGCATCCTCACAAGTCATTTGTGTGTTGAGAAAAGCTAAAAAATTGAGACCAACATATATTGGTATCAACATAACATGAATCCCACTTTTTTTCTAAATATTTTTTATTGAACAGATAAGGGACTCTGAAGGCTTGGATTTAAATGAATGTTGCTTTCCAGACGAATCCCAAGTTGCAGGGTAAGAGGAAAACCTCACTTCCCCTTGCTCTGGAAATTCCATCGCACCTGATTCAATCTTTGGTTAGCAACTAACAAGGTATTTCTCCAAAGAGAAACTAGTTCTTCGCCTTTCAATTCTATGTAATTCTCTCTTATTTGCTTAGGCTGGCCACAGCATTGTTAAATTTCAGATAGAAAGAGAAGTATGACAGCAATGGAAATAACAAAATATCTTGGTTTTCCATGAGCAAAGACCACACAAGAGCTTACAGAGGAAAACTGTAACTATTTTTAAAAATAAAGAATTATCGAAAAAATAAGAATAAGGGAGAGGTGTACCATCTTTCATGGATAAAGTGATTCAGTATAATAAAGATTCAAATCAGCGCAGAATTCAAAGCACTTTCAAGTAAACATTTCAGCAGAATTTTTAAGGAAATGGACAGACTAATAAGCATTTAACTCTCTGTAGGAAAGTAAGGTTCATAAGTAGCTAAGTCAATGTGGATAACAGAAAGCAATGACAATATATAGTTGGTACAGAAGCAGGAACAGACAAGTTCCTCCAGAACTCTGGAAAACAATAGGAGCTCAAAACTATGTTTTGTGTGTATGGAGCATGACATGTGGTAGAATATTATCACAAACCAGTGGGAAAACAGTAGGGTTTTAAATAAGTAGATGTTCTTTGGAAATTGCATCACTATAAATCCCTGCCTTTGATTATATCCAGTGAAATCTCTGGATGAGTTAAAGACTGACATACGAAAGATGAGCTACTAATAAAACTTTAACATGTAAAATAATGATTTTGTGATATGGGGTGCAGGAGGGCTCCTTAAATAAGACCTCAGACACAAATCATAATATAAAAATATTTTGTGGATTAAAAGGCAGTATTCTTATTCCATGAACATTATAAACAAAGTAAGAAATGAGTGGAAAATAAGATAAAGTTATTTTCAATGCTTAAAACTAACCATGCATTATTGTCTAGAATATACAAGCAAATTTCACAAGTAAATACAATAGAATGGGAACCCAATAGAAAAATGGAAAATACATCTAAGTAGGCAATTCGCAGAAAGGAAAATCTAAATGGCTAACAGACATACAGATATTCCACTTTATTAGTAATTAAATAACTGTAAATATAAGTATCGGTAGGATACTACTTCTTGACCATCCAAAAGTCACCATCCACCTAAAAATCAGACACTAAATTTGGAAAGGTCTGGAGAAACATAAACCCTCACGCATTTCTCATGGGCACACGCAGTGATGTTTCCGTTATGAAAACAACATGACAGTACTTAGTAAAAGTAGAAATATGTGTGTTCTAAAATCTAGCAATTTTCAAGCATTTCAATCTCATAATTGTCTGAAGTAGCAAGGAGTTGGGGACACTTAGAGTACCACTATGGAAATGGACAAATGTGATGAATGCATATATAGTATGGAATACTATGCATCAGTTAGAAGAAATTAACTATAATGTACATACAGTCATACAGACAGATCTTTTTTTTGCAGTGTTGAGTTCCACTTCTGGGTGCAGCAGAGTAGCTAGGGGGAGAGAGCACAGCTGCAGAGAACAACTCGGAAAGCTCAATTGATAAAGGCAGCGCTGAGTACCAGCAAAGACCCTAAACTCTCCTACATTGCTGGGGACACAACCACTTTGAAACCTTTGGTCAGTGTTTACTAAAACTGAGCATATGTATATTCTGAGACCCAACAATTCCTCTCTTAGATACACATATTATACGTTCATCAAAAGGATCTACAAGAATGTTCATAACAGCACTACTTAAAATTGCCCTAAACTAGAAAAAAAACCCAAACCTATCAAGAGTAGAATAAATAAATACATTGTGTTATATTCATCCAGTTGAATACTACATTGCAATAAGAATAAATGAACAACATGGGTTAATCTCACAAATGTAATGTTCAGGGCAAGCAGTCAAACAGAAAAAGGTAACCATATGAAAGTCAGTATATGTACAATTCAAAGGCATGCAAAATTAATCCAGGAAGTTGAAAGGCAGAACAGGGGTCTCCCTGGCAGGGGAAGGGCTGTCACTGCAAGGAGCCGGAGGGGGTCTTCCCAGATCCAGATCGTGTTCTGGTTTTTTATCAGGTGCTGGCTGACTTCGTTAACTTTGTGAAAATTCATCAAGCTGTACCCTTATGCGTTGTGCAGTTTTTTTTATGTGCATTATATTTCAATAAAAAATTTACATAACAAAAATCAGTGTTGAGTAGCACAGTAAGAAGCAGAATTAATTCAGCTCTATGTACCTGAGATTATAAAAAGAAGAAGAAAAACAAATAAAATAAAAACAAAGGTGATTCTGAGAGGAAAGAGTAAAAAAAAGAAGAAGAGAGAGGGGAGCCTGTTTGGATCCTACATGTCTAATCAATAGTTTAAAGACAGAGCACCAAGGTGATTGCGATATGAAACGATATTTCCAGAAGTGAAAGCTCATTAAACAGGCATGGGGCCTGTTGCTGCCACCACTATTAATCCCTTCCACTAAAGAATGAGGTTTCACAGTGCAGGGAGGAACATGATCATTGCATGAGTGGTTTTAAAAAAAGAGGAAAAGAAAGGAGAAGGAAGGGTGGGGAAGGAGGGAGGGAGGGAGGGAGGGAGGGAGGGAAAAACCTCAGGACATTTGACTTTCCATGCCTATTTAGTCTGCAGAGCCTACTGGCCCACCATTATTTTATAAGCAGGGGATGGGGAAGGATTGGGTGGGGAGTACTGCCAAGTTTTTCTATAATTGATATAGTAAAGTGGGCCTCATTATTGGGTGTGGGCATGTCATGTTTTCATCACATACTTCAGATCCCTTGCATAGTGCATAGCAGGAAATAGGATCTCATTTCGTATGAAACTACCTCGCGTGGGCTAGACAGACTTCGATTCCCAGAAACTGCACTTTGTTTGAGTGTTCAGTTTTTTGGTCATAGTTTTGCTCTATTTCTTTTGACCCAGAAGACTGAATTGAAATCAAAATGGCCCCTGGCCAAGCTTAGTTTGAATTTTGAGAAGGTTGTTTTGACCATGGTCTATTAGGAGTGAGCTATATTAGTTTCAATGAGCTTTTGCCGCTTTCACTTCAAATTTGTCTATTTTCATTCATTGCCCAAGCTTTTCAGGCTGCTTCAGTAGTCACCAGCAGGAAGAGCCAAGCCATACCCCTCCCTTGGAAGTCTCACACACAAGGATGGAAACTCAAGGTTTGGAAACTATGACAATGACTTGTCGTATACCTAAAGTGGATCATAATTCTTCTCATTTCTTTTTTATATGAAGGTCTTTAAAATGTCCAAATTGATCAAATTATGTTTCCTTCAGATATTTCCAACCATTTTCCTGGAAAGTCATTGCTCACCTGGTGAATTTCCTATTCCTTCTTCAAAACCCTTCTTAGCCATCCCCTCCTCTCCACACCCAGGTCACATGCATTGCCCTTCTGCACTACATTTTCTGCACACATCTGTCATTGCACACGCATCATACTACCTGGAACTAATGGGTGTGCATGGCTGTCTCACCCACTTGACTAGGAGGTCTCTGAGGGTAAGACAGCCTCACCCTCAGAAACCAAGGGTCACTAGCTACTCAATTATACAATTTTAAAGAATTTGTGACTCTTGTATTCACTGTTGTAAAATCTAGCACCTAATACAACATCTAGCATTTCATAAGTACTCATGCGTATTTGCAACGTCTTTACAATTTGCTGTGGAAGTAACAACTCATCCATGTGCTCTAATGCAAATTTTAAGAATGGAGTTTGGCTAGAGGTTAAAATAGTATGGAGGTACATTGTACTAAGGTTACGAGAACAGATACCACATTTCCACTCAGGGAAACATTCTGCAAGCTGCCTTGGTAAAAACTGAGCAGATCTTCCTCTCTCCTTGCTCCCCAGTCTCATCTGTCTTCTCTTTACCACCAGACACTTCTTCAATTCTTCCTTGTTTATTTTTAATTTCCAAATTTTTTTTAAATACTTGATATTGCTGAGAACTTTACTCTCATTAAGTCCCTTGTTTCTCAGCAAGTGGCTTTATACAACTTCAGTCCAAATATTAAATTTGCCTCATTTCAGAATGCCTTCTTGACTCTATCCAATTTCACAGTGACAGAGCTAGATGGCACAATAAAGTGCTATTAATTGATCTAATTATTTGAGCCGTTCAAGATTTGCAATGTACTTTTATATATTATCTCATTTTACCCTCATATTAACTCTGTACAATAATTCCAAGTCTACAAATGAATAAAGTGAGACTCAGAAAGCCTTAATGACTGCTCAAGATCTCAGAGCTAGTAAATAACAGAGTCTGGACTTAAACCCAAGTCTTCTGATAAGATACCACATTATATCCAATAACTGTACTTCTGTGAACAACCATCATCCATTCACGTGAGTGCATCTACCTAACCATAACAAGAGAATCTTTATTAAAATGTTACTGTAGAGTTATAATACACCTCTATATATATATTACATAAGCTCTATGGTATAACCAAGAAGTACAAAAACCTGGCTTGTAGTGGCTGGGTCCAGCAATATACCCAGTTACATCATCAAACATTCGGAACAGGAGGGGTTTCCCTTGTCCACCCTTCTCTGCAAGAGGAGAAAACAGAGCCACCATGGACTGCTTGTCCTCCAGGGGAGACACTCCATTGTGCTTTTGAGTAATCATCTTGACAAAATGATTTAACGATGTGTTCCTCTGGAAGTAACCTTCATTTTTGCAAGTCAGGACAGTATATAAGCTTCCCTGGTAAGTACAAGGATTTTCTAGCTCCTCTTTCACTGGACTGTGCATACACACATCCCACCAAAAATACAGCTGTCAGACGCCAGTCTCAACAGGCGTGGGTGTGTTTCCTTGGAGCAGATGCTGAGCACCATGTGGGCTGATCATGTTCCTGTCATGGCGTTTACTGGGATCTGAACTCCCTCCTCAAATGCTCCGTGATTGGCCTGGGTGCTCTTGTGGCCACTTTGCTCTTAGCTCCAGCTAAAGCAATGCGTGGCTTCTAGCCACCACCCTGGGAGAAGATTTAAGTCAATCAACAAGAGCCTGACCTAGAGCCAGGACATGTCCCATAGTTAGGGCTCATTCTTTGAGTCCTAGAGAGACTGCAACCACATAGAGATTCCAAGGATCACTAGCCACTCAGTTATACAATTTTAAAGAATTTCTGAGCATGCACTATGAAGCAATCACCAAAAGAGGCAGTAGAGGAGATACTGATGAAGTCGGCCATTTTTTCCCTCCCAAGAATACATATAAAAATAGAAAGAACCCATCATTCATTGAGTGTCTACTATGTCAACAGTCTGCTGGGTCTTTTGAATTCATCATCTTAGTCAGTTCTTCCAATACCACTTTAAAGCTAAACATCATTTATCCACATTTTAGAAATGAAAAATCTAAGGTTCAGACAGAAAATGAAGTTTGCCCAAGTTAACACAATTAGCAAGTGCAGAGCTAGGATTCAACCCAGACCTGTCTGGCTCAAAAGCATGCTGGGTTAGACACAGATCATATGCATTATTTGATGAAGGACATGATAATGGGGGCCAGTTGATGGGCCTCCAAAACCAAGTCCTCTCCTGTCACGTGGGCAAAAGGAATCCAGTTCTCACTTCAGGATCTATACGGAAAAAATACTCATGGCCAGAGACAGCGTCCTGGATAAGAGAGAGTGAATGACTCACAGCCTTGCTGATGCCTAAACTTGCTGGCTGAGCAAGAGGAGCAGCCTTCCTCTCTGCAGGTTTGAGAGTGATGGCAGCTTTGATGTTTCTCTGTTAAAGGCAACTTTATCTGAATCATCTTTACATGCCCCACAGCCCTTTAACACCAGGTTTTGCCAAAATTAGGTGCTAAATAAATATTTGTAGATGGTATAAAGGAATGGAGGAATAGAAAAAGTCAGTGATTTATGGAATAACAAGCAAGAAGAGCAGGAAAATAAAAAAAAAACAATGTAGGCTCAGAGAGTGGTTTATCACCTTTTCTTTGAGAAATTTTCGAAGGCAGCTCAAGTTCTCAGCACCTCTTCCTCCTCTTAACTGCTTAGGACTTTATTTCAGTGACACCTCATTGTCACTAGCATATGCTAACCTGTTTACTCAAGTATTTAACAAATAATAATTATTGTCTATGGAGGATACAATTAGTACTTATCCTTTTATGCAGCTCTCTGCTGATGTTTCCCCAATTCATACCTAAGGTGATGAAGGAAGGAAAGCTTGTTTTATTCTGCTGTCTCCCCTCTGAGCACTCAGGGCAATACCCCATCTATAAGAAGGGCTTAATCAACATTGGCTTGACAAACAAACTTTCTTCTAGTGGGTATTCTGTAAATCCTCCTACAGACCAAGTACCCCATTATCCACTGTTTGCTGGGGATACCAGAAACAAATCAGCCCTACCTAACAAAGCATAGATGAGGTTCACCTGGTGGACTCTGGAGGCTCTCCTTTAAGGATCTCTCGAACCTGCTAAGATAACTACAGGAACATGCTCCCCACTCTTTACTCACCTCCTCAACAGAGCCTCCTTGGGAGGGGCCCGCACCGGAGCCATCGCCTGTTTTTTTTTTTTTTTTCAAGTGAGAGTGAAGCCTGGCTTTGAATGCAGCAAGAGTTCCTTGAAGCTTGAAGTGTTCAATTTTACTTTGCCATGCCCCCAGTATAATCCATTGAAAGGGCACTGTCCTTCAGGCCTTTCAGCTGGGCTGACAGCTGCCCGCTGATTAATTGACAGGTTAAAAAGATTGATTCCACATGTCAGAGCTGTAACCCTGCCAGAACAATACAGCTGTCACTGGGGCTGTAAAACAGACGCTTACATTAGCAGTCCTGAGAGAGCCGCGCACGGACGCATGCACCTGCCTTTATGGAGAGCCCAAACACACAGCCATGCTGAGATTAATCATCTTGAAAGCAACACGGGAAGATCAAAGAAATGTTTCCATGATGGAAATCATGGTAGCCACGATGCCGTGGCATGTTCTTGGTCTGCAGGTGGTACCCAGGGGGCATGCCAAAATGGTGCAGGGGGCAAGGTGGGGCTGCGAGAGTTAGCCAAGTCCCTCCAACGTGCACTTACACATAGTTCTGTTCATTCATAGACAAACCCCGCAACTTGCCTAGGACTGCATTTCTCTGTGCAGAGTTCTGCCTCCGTAGGCCAGTAGCACATACACAACCAGGCCATGAGCATGCTAATATGTTCTTGAACTCATTATGAAAACTTACTTAGATTGGATGGGTACCCTAACACACCAAAAGACTAAATCTTAAGCCATGTCAAATGCAGGAGAGATCCCAGCCACCTGAGGCAGCTGTCCTGCAACCAGAAAACCTCTGGGGCACCTAGAACATCTGAACACGCATGGGCCTCTCCAGAGCTTTTCAAAGCATTTGGATCATTTTGGAGGAAGCATCAAAACAGAAATACCCCAACCTATTTCTTATATATTTAGAATATATATATATATATATATATATATATATATATATATATCCCAAAATTGTCACTAGATAGAGCAGTCAGGCTACAAGGGTCCCAGGAATAATTCTTCAGAAGTATGCCAGTTATTTCTGTATTTAGAACACCAAACCAGATCTCCCATGGTCCCCAGAGCCTGGCCCCATTTTGCCTCTTTTCTTCTCCTCCCAAACCACACAAGGATTGTGTGGGTCTGTGTGCTTCCCAGTGTGGGTGACGGGCTCCCCTTCAGGTCAACAGTGAGCACCAGCAGCCCACAGGTCAGGTTGGCATCCTCACCTGCGTCTGGTCACGGCACCTAATCCAAGGTATTATTATTTACGAATTTCACATTCTCTAAATATCCCAGAATTTCTCATCCTGAAAATAGGGCTTCTCAGGAAACAACTCCTGAATAAATGTTTCAACAAGAATCCTGTGAGTCTCACAGAGCAGTTGTGGAGTCTCAATATGCAGTTTGGAGAAACTGCATATTACAATCACCTGGGGGATGTTTGAAACATTTACATTCTAGGGCCCACAGTGAGGGTGAGTGAATCAGAATTTCCAGGTATAGGATCTGGAAATCTGTGTTGTTAATAAGCTTCCTAGTTGATCCTCTGTGGGAGGACATACCTGTTTTTCAGTATATTCTGCAGGTATAATACACAAGGAACACAGTTACCCCTCCCTTTTCCATCAGGGCAGAGAAGATTAAAAAAAGAAGAAAATCTACTAATTTAATCTTCAAACATAACCAGCCAATAACTAAACTGAAACAGGGAAGTAGGTTTCTAACCAATAGAGAAAACAGTGTTGGTCTGCAGACATGGTATCAGTCCAGCCAGTGAACTTCCTACAAGTCATGAAAGAAACTCTTCCCATGACTTCAAATCTCATCTCACGTGTGTGGCAGCGTTCTGCACAGTTACTCTGAGCAGATGAGGGTGGTAGGGGAGCAATAGAATCTACTTACATCGTACCACATGCTGGTGGTAGGGGAGCAATAGGATCTACTTACATCGTACCACATGCGGGTAGTAGGGGAGCAATAGGATCTACTTACATCGTACCACATGCGGGTGGTAGGGGAGCAATAGGCTCTACTATCTGCAGAACACATTCAGAGTAGATGCTGCTCGGTTCTGCTATCGATCTTTCTAAGTGATACATGAGTAACACAGACGATACCATCAGGATGAGTTGTCTACCACTGGCATCCCTACAAAAGGAAATCAGGTGCCATCTCCGTCCCTAATTAACACTGACTGAGTGCCAATTGCGGGACAATAAACGGACACACTTAAATCTACCCACACTAGGAATCCCTAATTTGAAGGGGAGCAAAACAGAGGTAAGCTGGATGTGAAGGAGAAATGGCCCCCATGGAGAAGGAGCTCAGACCCCGCCCCTAGCTCTCAGCAGTCGTTTCGCCAGCACTGGTTGCTCACCAGCCCCAGTGCAGTCAGAAGGAATCCCGTGTGGTTTCTTCCCTTAGGTTCCCCACGTGGTCTCTGCTTTACCCACCTCAAAGTCATGAAGTTACAGAACCAACTGGTGCCTGAATCAACTTGGGAAACTAATAGTCCAGCTACTGCTCAAAAGTCTCAAGGACAGTGAGTGTGCTTACTCAGCAAGGCAGCCCAGTCTATGTGCTCTCAACTTTTGACTACGGCGTGTAAAGATATTTTGTTGTATTATCTAATGTGGCTTAGTCTCAAGAATTCCTGCCACCTTGGGATTCCTCCCCCAAGTAGATAGCAGCCAAGGCTTTTGTACACCCATTTTCTTCTAGAGGGAGAAGGTGACAGGAATTCCCGGGACTAAACAAAAGACAGAACAAAAGAGCCAACTTATGACTTTAAAGTTTCAAAGGCAATGTCTAGACTATGAGACGAAGATTTAAAAGAGTGTTAAGTCCAAAGCAAGTTCCGCTCACCAAAAAATAAATGCCACCATACATGCACACACACACACATTTTCTTAAACTTTGAGGAAGGAAACCATGAGTCCAAAAGAAAAGAAAGAATATGTGGATCCAGGAGGGTCCCTGAGAAGGGACTCCTCCTAGGGCCAGTTCTGAGGATGACAATAGGCATATCAGAGGGAGAAAGTCGCCTGTCCCAGCCCCCACCCCAACTCCCTCCATCGCTATGAGAGAGCCAAAGGACCCAGCAAGATGCCCAAGATCTCTCCGACCCCTGCCAATGCAGGAGGAAATGTGGGGGTGGTGGGAGCAGGCAGGCAGGCCTCAGACAACCTCACAAAATTTCCCACTCCAGAGATCGGAGAGTTCTCCCTCAAGCCACCATGATGTGAATGTGGCACAGGGAGTCAGGAAATGTGACAAGACATCATGGTGGAGACAAGGAAGGCACTGCAGAAAGCTGCCTGGACCAAAGAGCAAAGGGCAGGTGGGGATGGAGACATCTCAGTAGATGCCAACGTGCACAGATGATGGCAATCCAGGTGGGAGCTCCGGCAGCTCCACTCCAGCCTCTGCTATCTGTAAGCTCTCCACCATTGCTACCCTGCCCGGGGCAAGGTGAGTATGCAAAGCTTCAAAAGGACTGTGGCTAAGTTTCTTCAGCCCAGGCAATGGGGTATTATAATATGATAGAATTGTATTGTTATAGAAAAATTTTTTAATTTAAATTTTTTGCACATCTGAATTTCTGGGTTGAGATTTGCATCTGTCACAACTGTTGGGAAATCCTTTGTCCTACTGGGATAAAATCAGTCTCCTTTTCTTCCATGCCTTGCTCCTAATTCCCTCTCCACCCTTGAAGGAGAGAAAGCACACGGCTTCCACAGTTTAATGGGCAGTGTGCAAATCAGTGATGGTCTACAAACCCTTTGTTATCTGGCCTCAACAAGAACAAAATTGAAAGTAAGAGTTTACGAAATGTTGGAGCAATTGGATGTTGATATGACTCAAAGCACGTGACCAGAGGACGTGTGTTCTTGAGCACAACATAGACCAGTCAGATGTTTTCCAACCTGTGTGTTGAGCTGACCATGATAAGAGCTGCATGCTAGTCATAAACACTAGGAACATGTATCTAAGGATTAGAAGTTTGGGTGGAACAAAGCAAAACCTGATCCTTTACCAGGAATAACTGGAGAACTGAGGAAGCATTTGAAGAGAGTGACTTAACCCCCTCCCACCTCACCTACCTCACTCCACGCTTTTCTTCTCCAAGGGAAACAATCATAGTTCCTTCAGTTGTCTTGCCTATGCCAGGCTCAAACCCCCACCCCCTGGCCACATAGTTTTAGCTGTCATCCAGGAAATTGGGATGGGGGTTGCAGACAGAGGACTCCTGCTTTTCCCCAGCTTTTTGCAATTTCCCAGGCCTGGAGTTGCTCTTTGAGAGGTTCTAACTGTGGCTGGGTGGCCCCAGAGAAATGTGATTTGGGTCTGAACAGACTTTGCCACAAGTCTCTTCAAAGCTTTTATGGTGAGATTCAATACAGATATACAGATCAATTATCTTAAAAGCAGCAAGGAGGCCCATCAAATATTTCTAGCTTTAAACAGGTTTATTTCCATCTGCACTTATCTCTGCTATTTAAACTCCATTGCTTGCAGTTAATCTTATGTAATGCAGCATAAGAGGGCTTATTTACTTTCTAATGACATCAATTGGCCATAAATATTAGACATCCAAGGTTCGTTGAAGCTGTGGGGACAGTTTTCCATTCTTACTTGACATTTGACTATTTGCAGAGCTTTCTCTTCTGTTTGTTCTTGTGTGACTCACTTATCGGCTGTCATAGGCCCATGTTCGATTTATTTAAATTGAATGAATAAGTACATTAGGCAAGGCTGTCAGGAGGAGAGAGAACGGGAACTTACTGGGATGAGTGATAAGTCAACACGCTGCAACAGAGATTCTCAGCCGAGCTGCACAATGCTAAAGGGAGGTGAGGGTGAGGAGACAGCCCAGGGCTCAAAGATTCTGTGATTTGCCTGAGGCCACAGAGCACTGGACCCTGCCATCCCCCTGACCCCATTCCCTCAGCCCCCTTTCTCCCATCGTCCACCTGGAAAGCAAGCCCCTCTGCAGGCAGTTCTGTTGGTGAGGTTCCAAATACAGAGTTGTGCACTGCTTCTCATTGAAATTTCTCCCCTGCACAGATGCATCAACCTCTGTGAATGTGATGAATTCACAAAGAGGTCAGAGGCCTTTTCATTTTAAAGTTGCTAGATGTTTGCCTATAGTTAGGCCTCCTTCCTTCACCATCCCCCTATTTTTCATTACAGAATTCCCTGTCCTTTGAAGACCCAAAACCTGAGGTAGCTTTGTCCCTCAGTGGACTTTCAGTCCCTGCAAATACTTCTTTGGGATGTTAGAATGCAATTCAGTATAAAATTCCTTTAACAAGCATTTTTTGGTTACCCACCAGGTATCTAGAATTATGTCTTCTAAACTACCCCATTTCCTCCTGGTTGTTAGAAAGTACATGGCTATATTGGGGAGTGTGCCAATAATGCAGGCCTTCAGATTCCTCTAAACTTCCTTTTAGAAAGGAACAGTAGCAATTTTTGGAAAGGATGATGACAGAATCTCTCATAGGGGACAAATTTTTTTAAATTAAGTCATTCAGCCATTCTTTCCCTCATATGGTACTCTGGCCCTTTGCTAGGCATTGGAAATTCAGTGGTGAGGAAAAACAGCCAAGGTCCTCACATTTGGGAACTCACAACCTAGTGAGAGAGGCTGACAGCTGACATGAACCCAATGACCACACTAATAAATGGATGATTACAAACCACTCCTACTCTGTGGAAGCATGTGACTAAGCAGGGTAGGTGGAGGAGGACTACATCAGGGCTTATTTCTTCCTTTGGCTGAGAAGCAATTAACTTTATGCAGAATGGAATCATGTTTCATATACGTAGAGAGGGAGAAGGATCCTAGATAGAAGAAAGCTTGTGCAAGGGTCCTGAGGTGGCACCAACACAGTCCAGAGAAGTGGAGACACTGGGATATAAGGAGATTGGCAAGCTAAGCAGGGGCTGGACTGCAAAGGGCCTTCTAGGCTGGCCAGTCATTTAGCCTTTATCCTAAGACCAGTGGAAAATCACTGAAGAGCTTAGAGCAAGGGAACAGTGTGAACATAATCAGATTTTTATTTTGAATCAAAGAAAATGACTTGGTCTATAGTGTAAACAGTGGACAAAGGGAAGACGGGGGATTTGCAAAGACCAGTTAGATGGATTGTGGAGCAGTGGGGTTGAGAATGATGGTAGCTCAGATTTGGGTAGTGGTGGTGGATGTGGAGAGCAGTAGATGGATTCAAGAGCTTGTTAGACTTGATAAGACTTGGTGATGGGTTGGGTATGTGGCAGGAGGCAGAGAGGAGTCTCTACTGTTATGCAGTGAGGTCCTTCCTCAAATAGGCACTAGGAAGCTCCTGAGACCTTTACTAAGTCGTCAAACAATGTAATTCCACTGCACTGAATGTAAGCCCCAAAGTCAGGAATCTCTTTTTTGTCCATTAATGCATTTCAAAAGAGTACCTGGGTCATAGTAGGTGCTCAGTAAATACTTGTGGAATCTCAGCTCCTTCTATTCCTCCTTAATCTCAATTCCTTCTGTTCCTCCTTGTTGTACACAGGTCTCTACAGTTGAAGGAATTTCCTCAGGGGTATCTATAATCTGAAAATACTTTCTACAAAAGTGCCTGTCTTAGCATGCTTGTGGATACCTCTAGTTGCCCAGTAGAAACGTCTTATTGTCCCACATGGAGGAGATATTTAGACCTCTGCCTATGATAGGTACCTCTCAGGGAGCTGACAGCCCACAAGACCCTCCCTTCTCTGGGAAATATTACATACCCTGAGTATTGCTGACTGATGAGAGGCAGACATTAGACGCAGGTAGGCTCAATATAATTCTCTCTTCTGCAAATTTGAAATTTGGGATACAGATATAAAAACTGAAAATAGTTGGAATTGAGTCATTTTAATATTAACAGTTTGAATAGCAGTTCCCCAAAAATCATTTTGGAAGTCCCCAAACTGGTTGTTCCAATTTCCTTTGAATCATAAGATACATTAATTTCCTATAAATCCATGTAGGGTACTTAAACTAACAAACTTGTGTTTTGTTTCCCTCTGAAATCAGAATGGAAACATTTTAGACACCAGAAATGTTAGGTGAACAGTGTCTGAAGACTTAGAAACCCCTGCCTGCTCTTTCTTTTCTGTTTCTTTCAATCAACTATCTTATTGACTTCAGCTGTCTTGCTGAGGTTTTGCTCTGTAACTCTTTATTCCCCAATAAATGTGGGGTGTAGAGGCACTATTTTGCTGTGGTCCATGGTCCTGCAAACAGTTTCCAGAGTGTTTTGTGGGTCGAACTTAAGAAGCACTGAGCTAAGGCTTCCCAACAAGAACCTGGCTTGCCTGGTTCTTGTTGAGGGAATGATCCTGTATTGTCCAAATGCTGGATGATGAGAGGATTTGGCCATGGCCCCAAAGGCTTTAACAACACAGTGGTAGCTTGAGCCCTAGCAAGGCTTCACTCAAGTATTGTTTTCCTCCTTTTGCCACATCAGAGCATTTAAGTTCCATCAGCTTATTAACATGTTTCATTTTCTCCCTGAGAGACCACCAGTCATATGAGAGTCTTCGTACCAGATGTAGACAAGGAGGCTGGATTTAGATCCCAGAGCCAGGGCTGATAGCCATCATCCTGTATAAGGATTATTTTAGGAAGAGACACAAGCCAAATATTTATCAGCTAATAATTGCTGGGGCCGGTAGCCTCCCCACATCAGAAGGGGAGCTGTCATCTTGGAGATGCAGTGCTGATGGCTGGATTTCCAGGCTCTGACCCCAGGGTAAACAGAAGCCAGCACTTCCCAGCCAGTGGTCTAGCAGCCACAGCAAGGAAGCTTCATGATTGGCCAACCTGTGCAACAGTGAGATGCATAAAACCAAAACATAGCACCCATATTCATGAATTAGAGGAGTGAAGGAAAGGAATATGAGAGAAGAAATTATCCCAGATAAATCAGCTCAGAGTAGACTAAATCTAGAAGACTACTGGGTCCCCGAAAGCCATTCACAGATGGATCAGGCCTTGAATGTTCTTGGTAGACTGGGGAAGGAGTGCAAAACTGGACACGAGGAAGCCCTGGCTAAGGAGAGGGCTGACCCCTGTGATCCGTGCTTGTCTGTCCTTTCCCAGCTAATGTGGTGTGGCAGGCATTATCAAAGACTGAAAGCCTTGCTCCCTGTCCTAATGGGGAGTGGGACAGGAGCTAGGGTGCAAGTTAGAATCTGGTAAGTCTGTGAACACTAAGTGGTAAGAGATCTTTATCTTCTCTGTCCTTTCCCCATCACGCCTTCCTCCCACAAGACACTCCCTCTCCGCTTCCCTACCATGAAGGATGGATAGCTGGTGACATTAGCTGACTGGAAGTGCACCAAAGCCAGGAATTCCTTTATCCCTTCCTCACAGAGGGAGCTGGAGATAGGAAGCAAAGGAATCCACGTGTCTTGGGCAGCCCTCCCAGCACCACCTGGAAATACTGGCGCCTCCCCAAAGGGCTGCCTTTCCAAGAGCCGAGGAAATCCCAAAAGCTGTGGCTGCAGGCCGCAAACAAGGCAGGAGATCTGGCTCCACTCCCTCTACCACTCAGCTGAAATGCCCACCCATGGCCTTGGAGCTGCCGAAGCCAAGAAGTGACCCTGAGCTTCCCCCAAATCCCTCCCTCCCCCGCCTCCTCCCAGAAGAACAGCCCCACTGACAAGGGGTTCTCTCCTTTTCACCCCCTGGCAGCAGCCAGGCCGTGCAAGGACAAGCCCCCCTGCAAGGGAGGCTCAGGATCCAAGCCAGTAGAGTGCAGACAATCTTGGGAGACAGATGGCCAGGCGGATGGGCCAGCAGATAGAGGCTCCTGCTCCTTGTCAAGATGACACTCAAAAGTACATCCCCGTCATCGCAGGTTGTCAGTGGTGTGTCAGCGCGAGATGCCGTGTATGTTTTTGGACATTCTGTGAGCTTGGAAGGCTGAGCTGGTTTCCACTTCCATAGCAACGACAACATTCCAGCCCCAGACACAAGTCCCTGAGTTAGTGTCAGACAACAGGGGGGAAGTGGCAGGCAGAGAGGAGTGTCACTCCCAGCAGAGAACAGGGCTGGAGTGGCAAGGGTGGGCAGGAGGCAGATTTCTGGATGTCTGTGGGGAGACCGTGTGTGGGCACAAAGTGACAGAAGGTAGGAGCTAATGGCTGAGCTAACGGGAAATGCAATCTGTCAGCTTCAGCAAGCTGGGAGTAGGGGTTTCCTGAGCACTGGTCCATTCCAAGATCCCTGAGAGTCCTCTGGTGTCCAGGAGAAACTCCCTGTTGGTTTGAATTTTGTGAAGCTCTGTGGAATAATAAATTTGAGGTTCTTGCTGCTACTGGAATGGAATTAAAAGTGAAGGAGAAAATATAAGATTCTTTAAGGACAGTAAGATGACACTGAATCACAAAATGCATTTGCCCCTCTTTGACTGAGGGAGCTAAATTTATCCAGATTCTGAAAATAGACTCATTGGCAAGTGAATGGCTGAGATTTGTGCGTCCAGAGAAAGAGGGCTGGGGGCAGTGGCTCTTTCACCATTACTTCTCCCGGTCTGCTCTCTCTGGTCAATCACTAAGTCACTAAATCTTTGGATTCTAGATCAGAGTCTGTTTCTAGGCTGAGCTCTGCTGACCTCTCAGTATCTTATCTGAGGTAAGTTACTCTCTCCCCAGGTTTCAGTTTCTTCTTTGTCAAAAGAAGAGGCCCTGAGATGGAAGGATGACTTGCTACATGAACTTGACCATGGGGGTTGTGGCAAGGGATGCTCTTTGGTCATTGAACGACCAGCCTGTCCTTGTGGTAGACTAAATAATTCCCCTCCAAAGATGTCATGTCCTAATGCCCAGAACTTGTGAATATATTATCTTACCTGACAAAAAGGACTTTGCAAATGTGATTAACCTAAGGAACTTGAGATGGGGAGATTATTCTGAGTTATCTGGGTGGGAACAACGTAATCAAAAGGGTCTTTGTAAGTGAAAGAAGGAGGAAGGAAGGTCAGAGTCAGAAAAGATGTGATAATAGAAGCAGACATTGGAATAATGTGATTGCTGGCACACTTAGAGGAACACAGGCAGCCACTAAAAACTGGAAAAGACAAGGAAACAGACTCTCCTAGGGGTTCCAGAAGTAATACAGCCCTGAGAACACCTTGATTTTAGCCCAGGAAAATGTATTCTAACTTCAAAACCTCCAGAACTATGAGATGATAAATCTCTATTGCTTTAAGCCACTAAGTTTCTGTTTGTTATAGGATCAATAAAAAACTAATGCAGCCCTGGCCGAGTTGCTCAGTTGATTGGAGTGTCATCCTGTACACCAAAAGGTTGCAGGTTCAATTCCCAGTTAGGGCACATACCTAGGTTGCAGGTTTGATCCCCAGTCAGGGCACATACAGAAGGCAATCAATCAATGTTTATTTCTCATATTTATGTTTCTTTCTCTCTCTCCCCCAATACCCCTCTCTAAGAGCAATAAACATATCTTCAAGTGAGGATTAAAAAATAAATAAAGAAACTAATAGTTCTCTTGCAACATAACCTGGACTGAACACTTTCCTTTCTTGGCCTATTATAAATACCATGGAGGAAGGAAGGTGCAAGGTCAAGTGGAGTTCTTTGTGTGCCTCCAGAGCTTCTAGCAATGTGTTTGGCAGAGAGGAATCAATCAATCAGTAATACTTATGGGCTTGATTTGATTTAACAATGAGGGAAGAAAACGGTTTGGTGGCCTGGCATAGCCAAAGCTTTTGAGCAGATCTGAGTGAATTCAGGAATGAGAAATCACCTGGTAGTGGCCTCCCACTTGCTTAATGTGTTAACTGTGGAGCAGAATGAGTGGCTATTCTCTGCCTTGGTGTTCATGTGTCATAAGCATCCAAGGCCACTTCTACTGCACTAACCTTGGCTCTCAGAAGACCCTCTCAGCAGTGTCTTATGTCAAATGGAGGGGATGACTATCCCTGCAGTAGCCAATGGGGGAAAGTTAAGCCCGAGATTTGAGGAAGGTTCAGAAGATGTTGAGAAGTCAGAGAATGTTAGTCAGTCATCATTACCCAAGCAAACATTTCTTGAGAACTGCCCTAGATTCTTGGGATAGCAAAATGAATAATCTCCATACTCAAGGAGATCACAGATTAGCAGAGTGCATCGTCATAAAAGCAAATATTTATGAGACAAGATTTTAATTACAAATAGCTTATGGGAGCTCAGAGGAGGTGATGTTTGGATTAGGAATGAGGAAAGATTTCTTTACACAGAAAATTCGGGCAAGTAAATTTCCAACCATAAGGAAAGTTTTAAGTAAATCATTAGCAGTATAAAATTGCATTAGGAAACTCAGGAAACCAAGTATATAAAGGAACTTTCTCAATACAATAAAGGGCATTTTTGAAAACCCATAAGTAAAGTCATATTTAATGATGAAAAAGTTTTCCTCTAAGATCAGGAACAAGACAAGAATGCCCAATTTTACCACTACTGTTCAACATAGTACTAGAAGTTCTAACCAGCGCAATTAGACAAGAAAAAAAAATTAAAGGCATTAAATTTTTTTTAAAAAAGAAGTAAAAGTATCTCTATTCACAGATGGTATAATCCTATATAGAAAACTCCAAGTGGTCCCAAAGACAACTACTAGAACTAATAAATAAGTTCAGCAAAGTTGTAGATTATAAGATCAGCACACAAAAAATAAGTTGTCTTTTTATATACCAACAATGAACAATATAAAGGAACTTAAGAAAGCCACTACATTTGAATAGCATCTAAAAGAATAAAATACCTTGGAAAAAAATTTAACCAAGGATGTAAAATACTTTTACACTAAAAACTGCAAAATATCAATGAAATAAATTAAACAAGATATAAATAAATGTAAAGATATTCTATGTTCATAAATTGCAAAACAACTTTGTTAAAATGTCAATACTACTCAAAGTAATCTACAGATTCCATACAATCTTTGTCAAGATTCCAACAGCCTTTTTTGCAGAAATAAAAAAACAATTCTCAAATTCATATGGAATTGCAAAAGTCTTTAAATATCCCCCCAAAAAAAATCTTGAAGAAGAACAAAGTTGGAAGACTCACACTTCACAGTTCCAAAACTTACTAGTAAGATATAATAATCTAAACAACACAGAACTGATACAAAGATAGACATATAACCCAATAGAATAGAATTGTAAGTCCAGAAATAAACCAATACATTTATAGCTAATTGAATTTTGAAAAAGATGCCAAGTCCATTTAATGGGAAAATAATACTCTCCTCAAAAACTGGTGCTGGGACAACTAAAGTTTGACATACAAGAATGAGAGTGAATCATACTTCACATCATATACAAAGTTACTTTAAAACAGATCAACAACCTAAATACAAAAGCTAAAATTATAAAACTTTTAGAAGGACATAAGGGTATATCTTCATGACCTTAGGTTTAGCAATAGATTTTTAGATATGACATGGAAAGCATGAGCAACTAAAGAAAAAAATAGATAAATCGGACTTCATCAAAATTAAAAATTTTTGTGCGTTGAAAAACACTACCAAGAAAATGAAAAGACAACTTAAATGATGGGAGAAAAGATTTAAAAGTTATGTATTTAATATGGATTTAAAATCCAGAATATATAAAATACTCTTACAATTCAATAACAAAAAGAGAGCCCAATTAGAAAATTGGCAAAGAAATTGAACAGAATTTCCCCAAAAAGATATAAAAATCACCAATAAATACATGAAAAGATGCTTAACAAGATTAATCATTAGGGAAATGAAAATCAAAACTTGGACAACAATATAACATTTCACTTCTCCTTGAATGGCTGTAATTTTAAAAGCACTGGAATATAACAAGTGTTGACAAGGATGTGAAGAAGCTGGAACACTCACACATTGCTCATGGGAATGCACTGATGGAGCTGCTGTGGAAAACGGATGGGCTTTCCTCAAAACGTTAAATGAAGAATTACCACGTGACTCTGAATGTCCACTCCTAGGGATGTAACTGAAAGAATTGAAAACAAGGACTCAAACAGATACTTGCATGCTAATGTTCATTGCAGCATTTTTCCCAGTAGCTAAAAAGTAAAAAAATATGTTTTGCCCATCAACAGATAAATGGATAATCAAAATGTAGTCTATACATACAATGAAATAGTATTCAGCCATGAAAAACAATGCAATTGTGATACATGGATGAACCTTGAAAACATTATGCTAAGTGAAATAAGCCAGACACCAAAGGACAAATATTGTGTGATTCCACTTAGATGAAATATCTAAAATAGGAAATTTCATAGAGACAGAAAGTAGATTAAAGGTTACCATACACTAAAGGGGAGGGGTGGGGGGAATAGGGAGTTATTGCTTCATGGGTACCAAGTTCCTGTTTGGAGTGAGGGAAATATTTTTGAAACAAATAATAGTAATGAATTTACAACATCATGAATGTAACTGAATTTTTAAAAAGGTTAAAATGGCAAGTTTTATTTTATTTATGTATGTATACACACATACATACATATACACATATTATACATATATGTGCACACATACATGCATATATATATCCATAAGAAAACACATTAGTAAGGAAAAGTACATTTGGCTTGGGAGCAGAAGCAGGGAATGTGTGTCCTGGAAAAGCCTCAGATGCTTTAAGACAGTGGGGATGTGGGAGGAACGGTACGGCCCAGTCTTGCTGAATGGAATGTGAAGAAGCTAAAGAGCCATGCTAGAGATTTGGGACTGCTAAAGAGTGCAATGTATTTATTTTTATTACTATCATTTTTGTTATCATTATTATTATGATTCCTGGTTTTATTTTAGTGTGGAGAATGGGTTGATTTGGAGAGAATCTACAGGCTTTGGGCAGCTATTACAAGGCTACAACTAGGAAACCAGAAAGGCCCGCTGTGGGGCAGTGGCAATGGGACAGTGGAGCAGTGGCAGCGGGGGCATAGCAAGAGAGTGACAGGGAGTGAACCCGTGTGATTTAGAGCAGAATAGAACAGGAGGGTGAGGAGGAACAAGGAGCTGAGGATGACTCTCCAAGAAGGTCGTCCTCTGCCCTTTCCCCTCTTGAAATAAGCTTTCTCCTCTTGACTGAGGTTGGGAGAGAGCAGCAGTGAACGGCTAGTTAGAGGCAGAGGAGAGACTCCAAGCTGGGTTTCCTGACTCCCAGTACATTTAACTCATACACATCACCCTTGAATGACATAATTTAGGTTTTAATTTTGTTTGAAAACCCTGAATGCAGTTTTATCAGTTTGGGGTGGGGCAACCCCTTAGTTTTTTGACTGACTTTATTTTTGAGTTTCTAACTCCTTCAAGTCCCCCTTTCTATGGGGCCATTGCCTGATCAAGGGGATGCTTCCCAGTTCAGCTTTGGCCTAGAGAACCCCTCCTTTTCCTGAGGTCCTCTGCTGCCCTGCTTGCAGACTTCCTGTTTCCCAATTTTCAAAGGAAAGTGCAAACCCTGCCAGGTTGAGGAAAATTATGTACCTGGTTGTAAATTAATTTCCATGGTTTCATCATTACTAATCTTGTCTGGGTTCGTAATTAGAGGCCAATGACATATTAATTAGTCACTCTAATTAGCAAGTGTCAGAGGGATAATCTGGAAGTTCCATGGTGTCGACACAAAGGGTTGATAGCAGGGTAATCCAAGGCCAGCCTGCCTCCTTTCAAAATCTACCTTTATTCAGACCATTATCCAACCTAAGATATATTTTATGTGTCTCATAAGTTTACCTGCTTCTCAGTGTAAACAAGAGTTTCCTTGTGTTTATTTCATATAAATGAAGACAGTGCATGTAAATGGAGGTATTAAATGTTGTGCTGATCATGATTTAAATAGAGGAATAAAAATAATGCAGAGGCTAGGACTCAAGGGTATCTAGAGAGGCAGGAAAATTGAATCCATATCTCAGACCTATGAAGGCCTGGTATGGGACCTCAGGAAGTCACCTCAACTTGTCCCATCAATGCCAGGCCCCTATTTGCCATATCCGAATGTAGAAGAGAGGAGATTTTTGTAGCGTTTGCTTTTTGCATCATTTGAGACATCATGGTCCCACAGACCCAGCAGTGAACACATTCGATCACCCAGTACAGCCCCATGTAAAGCAGTGTGGCACCTCACAACAGGGGCCAATTCACTTAACATACAAGGAGGTGTGACTTCATTTTTATTCCTCTGCAAAACTTTTCCTTACAAATAACTATCTAAAACACAAAAACAAAATTGTCAAACTATGTGTCCTGTTTTATTTGTTAGGGAAATAAATTCATAGGTTATTGTATTTGAATTCTCCTTGATAGGACCAGCCATGAAAATAATATAAGCAAACCGTAGGCCTGGTGGTATAATTAGCCCCAGGGGCACCCCCTTCATGTAGATGCTGCTTCTGCAATATGGCCAGCCTGAGGAGTCTACCAATAACTTTCCTGCAACACCAGACTGAGTGCTGCAAAAAAACCTAGAAAACCCTAGGCAGACTGATGGTCTCAAACTATCCCTTGTAACATCAACATGAACTCTCCTTCTGAATTATGTCGTTCCTTCACTCTTTTAACCACATTCTAATTTTATAAGCAGATAGGAATCCACTTCCAATGGTCACCAGGAGAGGGAACATCCTTCCTGCCCCTTTAGAGAGTTCCCCCAACCCATTCTGGCCTTGGACACCTCCCTCGTCCATGGTCATGGCTATGCCTAGAACGCTGCTCCAAGAGAGGAATGCCCACTGATGTTCATTCACATGCCCATAGCTGCCTGGCCAGCAGGTGATACCTTTTCCTGTGGGGTAAAGTTAATCCTTTACTCAGGGGTCTTTTCCTAATCAGCATGTTGTGGGATGAGAAATCCAGGAACACTGGTGCTGGGTCTCCATGTGTAGCTCTGGGCCCGTTACCCTGTTCATCTCAGCCTTTGTCCACCACATGGTCTGACAGTAGTTGCTTGATAGACGATGCTTCATTTTCCTCCTCCACAATGAATCTATCAAATTCTGATTGTCAGGTTTGTTTGACTGTAGCAGTTAGAATCCTGCAGATTTCCAGATCATGAGCATACGGCACATTTATGGAGCCAGTTGTGATGAGTTCACCCCATCGGGATGGATTCTCGCCCAGTTCCAGTTCACTTTCTCCTCTTAGCCAATCAGATCCTCTCAACTTGTCCCTAGGTCCTCAGATAAATAGACCTTTCTGGCCTAATCTTTAGGTTCAAACTTTAATATCAAGCCGAGCCTGCCAGGTAGCATCCTAAGGTTCAAGTTGCTGCCAATATTCAAGACTCAAAAACCTTCTTCCACATGCTTGTTCATAGGATTAGAAGTCAACCTTTCAGTCTACTAGTCTCTCACCTTGAGTTATGTCTTCTGTTCAATTCTTCCTGTTAGCAAGGTAATACATTTCCTTTTTGGTGTTTTAAAACTTTTTTTGCCTTGAATGTCAGATACTAGGATTGCTGTCCCAGTTTGTTGTTGTTGTTGTTGTCTATATTTGCCCAGAATATCTTTTTTCATAAAAAACTATCCTTTTTTTAATTTCCATCCCTCTTTTATCATTTACACATATCTCTTATAAACAATGTACTATTGATCTTTTAGAATCCAATCAAGAATGTATCTTTTTTTAACTATGGCAAAACACACATAACATAAATTTTACCATTTAGCCATTTTAAGTGTGCAGTTCAGTGGCATTAAGTACATTCATATTGTTGTGTGATTATCACCACTATCCATCTCAAGAACATTCTTTTATCTTGAAAAATGGAATCTCTCTACCCATTAAACAATAATTCCCTGTTTCCTCCCACCCCCAGACCCTGGTAACCACCATTCTACTTTCTGTCTCTAGGAAGTTGCCTACTATACCTCATATAAGTGGAATCATACAATATTTGTTTGTATGTGTGTGTGTGTGTGTGTGTCTGGTGTATTAGCATGTCTTCAAGGTTCATCCATATTGTAGCATATGTCAGAATTTCCTTCCTATTTAAGGCTGAATAATATTTGATGATGTGTGTATAGCACAATCTGTTTATCCATTCATCTGGGTTGCTTCCACCTTTTGATTATTGTAAATAATGCTGCTATGAACGTGGCCATATTAATATTTCTTTGAGTCTCTGCTCTCAGTTCTTTTTGGTAAATATCCAGAAGTGGAATTGCTAGATTACATGGTAGTTCTATTTTTAATTTTGGGGGGAATCCTCATACTGTTTTCCACAGCAGCCGCATGCACTGTTTTACATTCTACCCACAGTGCACAGGGCCCTCATTTCTCCACATTCTGGCCAGCACTTGCTATTTCCTGTTTTTATTTTAGTGGTCATCCTAATAGGTGTGCGGAGACAGAGAATTTGCCTTTTTATTTAACTCATTTAGATTTATTTAAGCATTGTTACATTATGATTTATTCTATCTTATCTTAATTGTTCACTTCCTGTAATGTTTATTCTTTTCCCCCTCCTTTCCAGCTTTCCATTGAGCAGGTCAAGTTCTTTATTTCTGAATACCTTTGAATAAGTACTGAAATTTTCTAATTATCTTCTCCATATACCTTAACATTTGGGGAGAGAATTTCTCGATCTTATATTTTACTGCAATTATTGTTATTTTATCCTGTATATCATGATCTTTGTTTCAATAATACATTTGTCAGACCTAATGTTTTCACTTGGATATTTTATGTGATTTCTTTGTTGTGCTTCGTTTCGCTAATATTTTCCTTTATCTTGCTGTGGACTCATTTGCTTATTTTAAATGTTTGTCAGTCTATTCTAGCAATTCTACTTCAGTGGGTATGTATAATTCAATTTGCTTCTTTCTTTTATATTGGTTATGCCTCTCAAATGTTTCCTCATTTTAACCTGTAAGCTCATTTCATTACTCTCGGGGATTTCAGCTACTTTGCCTGGTAGCATATACTGGTGACAGGCCAGGGGTCAAGCCTTGGTCTTTGTTCCACTCAGAAAAAAAATTTTAAAGAAAAAGTTAACTAAAAAATGCAGATTCCCAGGCACCACAGAACCATTGCTGGTTCCCTTTGCTGCCACTTCACCTACCTATCTCAAAAGTACAATACTACTAACAAGGCTGGGTTTGTTTTCTGCTTCGCACGGGGCACCCGCAGTGAGTCACAAGTCCCCATTCTTGATTCACTAGCTCCACCCCCAACCCCCACCCCCGCATGACTTCGGGTGGCTGTTTTGGAAAGCCTTGGAGTTCGGACAAAGGTGTAAGAAAGATGGCAGACGGGAGAAAGAGGCATAGGCCAGAGAGCTGCATCTTTCTAAAGAGCCTCTAAACAGAGATTTACATGTTTTAAGCACAGGCAGATTGAGAGAACAGGGTCCGACTGCCCACTGGAGAAGACCTGGGTTGGTTCCACTTGGGGCAACTGATCGTAGAGGACCGCAAGGGAGCGAGCATGCGCAGCACGCACAGAGGGCTCCAAGCTTAATCTCCATCCCCACGCACACCTCCCCCTCCCTAAGGGAGAGTGTGTCGGGCTCTGCCAGATTCTTCCCGTGGGAAGGGCACCCCGAACCAAAATGACACAGTGGAATAGGGACTCGAGGTCCTCACCACAAAACCCACCGCAGAAAAGCAGGGCCTCTGGTGCCCTCACCTGCAAAGGAAATGGAATGCGAGTCCAGGGCCTTTCTGGCTCAGAGCTCCTGTCCTAGTTCAGAGACAGGCCCCAGGCAGCAGACCCTCTTTAGAAGCTGTGGCCTCTTTGGAATCCTGCAGGCTACATCTATGCTCTTGCTAAAAAGCACATTTATAAAACAAGAGTTTTATTATCTAAGCAGTTAGGAGAAGCTAAACTCTGTATCTCCAAAAGTATTTTTTCATCACCAAAGACTGAGCATTGGCCCCTCCCACTCCATCTAGTTCCTTTAAATGGAGAACTCCCATGGTGCAATTAAAGACTTCTTTCGGAAAAATTGACTTTCTAAGCAATCTGCTGTCAAAAGCAGGTGCTCCTGTAGAGGAGTAGGAAGTTCCCCAGCTGCTCCCTCAGCCCACCTCTGCCTCCCTCCACTCAGGGCCCTGGGCCTGATTTGAGCCTGGCTGCCACTGGAGGTGGGGGAGGCTTGTCATCTCCTGTCACAAGACCTCAGGAGCATGCCCACCAGCTCCACGCCACAGAGCAGGACACTCGGAGTTGCTGGGGCCAAGCAGGGGCATGCCCTGCCCACTGCCTGTCAGCTGCTGTGGCTGGCACGCTGAAGTCTCCTGTCAGAATCTGAGGGTGTGACACATCTGCCTGTGTGTCAGCCATGTGGGGCCACCTGCATGTCAGAATGCAGGCCATTTGTGCCTTTTTATTTATTTTTTTATCCTCACCGGAGAACATTTTTTTTTTCATTGCTTTTAGAGGGAAGGAGAGAAAGAGAGAAACATTGAAGTGAGTGAGAAACACGGATTGGCTGTCTTCTCATACACACCCTAACCCAAGATTGAACCTGCAACCCTTCAGTCTATGGAACGATGCTCCAACCAACTGAGCCATACTAGCCAGGGCCATTTTTTTCTGTTTTTAAAGATTTTTTAAAATTTATTTTTAGAGAGAGGGGAAGGGAAGGAGAAAGACAAGAAGAGAAATATCAATGTATGGTTGCCTCTTGCACGCCCCCTACTGGGGACCTGGCCCACAACCCAGGCATGCGCCCTGACTGGGAATCAAACCAGTGACCCTTTGGTTTGCAGTCCCATGCTCAATGCACTGAGCCACACCAGCCAGGGCCATTTGTTTCTTTTTGATGAAAGAGGGGAATATAGTCTAACTACACAAGCCAGCAAGAAAGGCTTTCTTCAAAACCTTCTTAGCCTTCAACCTATCAATTCAACATCATGCCAAATCCAGTGGGGGGAAAAATGTCCAGGGAGGGGAGAACACTTTTTGCTAAAATTTCCAAACCCTCGCATCTCCTGGGAGCTGATGTGAGTGCCCTTTCTGCAGCCCAGCCTCATCTCTCTGAGTCCCTGTGTGATTGCTCCTCGAATGCAGGTGGCTCCATTAGCCAAGCTGGTGACACAGGGCAGGTGCCATGGGTCACAGGGTCATCACAGCTTCATCACTTTCCTGGCCACCAGCCCCCTCACAAGGACATTTGGTGTTTAACTCGGTCAGTGACGGGAACCACAGAGTTGCTGAACGATAGGGACAGAAGCTGGGTGACCGCTCAGGGCCCACTTTAAGTAATAGTGTGGGACAGGCATTAACCTTGCTCTCTTCGGGAGCGAACAGTCCTAAATGTCTTTGTCTTCTCTGCCATCTACATTCTATCCACGAAGGGTGTTCCAGCCTCCTTCCCAGCCTTATGAGCAGAAAAGATTTATCTACTCAGAAAGGCACCAGTCTTACAAATAGGCAGAATAGATAGCTGACTACACGAGTCAGTAACCTCGAAGGTCCCAGGCACCTCGCCCATCTGAGGTCCCACAGACCTGACAACTATCTTCCTCAACCAAAGGACTTAATTGTGTGAAATGCCACCATTAAAGTCACCTTTTGTTTGGGGCCCTGATCAGCTACAAATACACAGCAGAGACAACCCGTCCAATCACCCAGGGTATTAAACTTCAGAGAGAAACAGCACCGGAGATCTTTCCTGGAGATGAAATGTTGGTGGGAGTGCTGGAAGCAAACCTGAAAAAGGAGTTACCCCGAGGGACACAGACAAAGGTACTACCAGCAGAGGAAGACCTCACCCTCCTCATACCTCTTTCTGTGTACATGGAAGGTGGATCAAGAGAGGCAGGGGGAGGAGAGGGGGCCAGGGAGGGACAGGAGTGACCACCCAGTTGCCAGGAGAATGCTCAGCACAGAGGCAGACCTGGCAGCCACGCCTACAGCTCTGCTGGCAGGCTGTGTGGACTCCACATGCCCCCACTTGAGGGGAACACCCGACACAGCTCTCAGCCATGCTGGGCCTTTGCTGACGTCTGGCCCCGGCCGTTGCCACTGTTTCCTTTACTCTGTCTCCATATAGAATAATATGCGATTAATTGATTTCCTGTCACTCTTTTAGTACAGAAAATTAATTTCAGAACAACCTTGTTTTCTCAGGGTATGAATCCTCTACACACAGAGTAATTCAGCTGCTCCATTATTTATGAGAGAAATAGTGATGGAGTGTTCAGCGGAGATGCCCCAGGGCCACAAGCTGATAGTCTCTGTTACTGATACAACAATATTCCACCGGTGCCTCTAAATAATTCACTCCTACAACTCGGTTTGGGCCCGCGAACCACTCAGGACATGACTGGGGGAGGCACGGCTGTGAGACACGGGAGACAGTCGGTGACGGTGCGGAGGTGAAGCGCCAGGGCCCCCTGAGGCCCTCCACGGGGGGCCGTGGGACATGGGGCGTGGGCTGGAGGCTACAACCTGTGGCCCAAGCCCGGGCTCCCTCTCACACTCACGCATAGCAAAGCTCGCATGTATTCTATGAGAGGACGAGGGCCCCGGGGAGGGAAACATGAAAACAGACCTGTAACCCCCAAATCCAGTTCTGAAGAAGGCAGGCAGGACACCTCAGGCCATTCAGGTGAAGCAGGTCAGCTCACTTCTCTGGACCTCAGATGTAAGGTTTTTATGTGTTTGTTTCATGCTTTTTTAACCTAGTTGTTCATCAGATTCATCTGAGGCATTTGTTAAAAACAGAGATTCCTAGACCCAGACCAGACCCACTGACTGGGAACCTCCTGAGTCTGGAGTGTATGCTAAGTTTCCACTCTCATAGGAAGAGCTGGATTCAATATGGCCAAGGGCCCTCCTGCGCTAACATTCTCGGATGACTCTGACAAAGAGAAGCGTTAGCCCTGGGAAGGGCTGCCTTGTGGGGCTGTTGGTAACCAAAGGAGCCAGTGGGTCACCTTGTGCATTGGGCAGAAACAGAGGGACGAGAACTGGGCCTGATCTGCAGCACAACTCTCAGCCTTGTTGTTTCCCCCTCCTGTCACCAAAGCCAGTGAAGGACATGGGTCCTCACTGCCTCCAAAAGAAAGGCCAAGACCACGCATGCAATATCCAGGCCATCTTGACATGGACATGTGTGCAAGGCAGGAATCTAAGATGGCCCCAGGATTCCCGCCCTCTAGTGGGCACGCCCTGTGTAACACCCTCCCCTGGGGGTGGGGCAGGAATGGTGAACAGAATAGGATATCACTCATGATTCAATTACTGATCAGTTGACTTTGACTTAATCTAAAGGAAAATTATTCTGGGTGGACCTGACAATATCAAGTGAGTCTTTAAAAGTGCAGGTCAGAGAGACGGGCCTCTGCTGGCCTGGTCACAGCAAGCTGCCTTGTTGTGAGAGGGTCTACAATGGAGTCCTGGTGACTAGAACCTGTGGGCAGCCTCTAATTGCTGAGAGTGACATCTAGCCAACTGCCAGCAAGAAACAGGGACATCAATTCTACAATCACAGGGAACTGAATTCTGCCAATAATCTGGATGTGCTTGGAAGAGACTAGGAGCCTCGGAGAGATGACAGCCCACTGACTGACCTTGATTTAGCCCATTGAGACGCCGAGCAAAGGACGCAGGTATCCCACACCAGGGCTCTTGATACGCAGAAACTGGGAGATAATAAATTGGTGCTGTTTTAAGTAAGCCACTAAGGCGTGGCAGTTTAATCTGTTAAGCAGCAACAGAAAACAATGTAGCAGGCAGCTACACAAACACTCCTGGACATGCATGCCCTGTACAGTTCACAGTGCTTCCAAAGCCCATGTCCTACCTATGTCTGCCCGCCGAGCACCCACACCTCCACACAGTGCCCAGGAAGTGTTCACAGAATAATTCATCTCCTGTAGACACTGAAGGCAGTGCTGGGAGCCTGAGAGGGCTGTTAGGTTTTGTGTGTGTGTGTGTGTTTTTTTAATTTCTATTTCATAGACGGAGAAATTGCAGATGAAATAAACTGCTCTGAGGTCACACAAAGAGTCTGTGGTGGAAGAGGACTCAAGTTCAGGCCTGCTGATCCCAAGGCCAGCGATCGTGCTCTCTGTTGCCCAGTGATAGTGCATCCCTGCACTATCTTTTCCGAGAGAAGAAGGTTGTTTTAAACGTGGGTCCCAAGAGCCTGAGTGTCTACAACTCTCTAAGAAAAGGAAAACCCACACAGTGGGAGGAAGCCGAGTGCCACCATCCTATCCATGGTCCTCCCTCCTATCTACCCAGTCGGTGGGCAGGGGCATGGCACTTAGGGGTCAGACCTTTTAGGGCTCCAAGTCTGCAGCTACCCCACTGCTCACCCACCATGCCAGGGCTCTCAGCTTTGCTGCACTCCCCTGATCCAGGAGGACTGGGGGCCCAGCCAACCTACTCATCAACAGGCCCATTGTCATTTATCATTAATGGTGTCCGGTCAAATCCAAGCAACAATTGGAAAACCAGATTGCAACACTGTGCTCTTTATTGCTGGTGTTTCTGTGGAACATTAGCAGTAAGAAGCCTCCAGAGAGAAGCTGTGCAGGGAAAAAAAGAAAAAGAGTGAAAAAGAAAGCGAGAAAGGTACTTCCCTGGCTGCAAACTTCACGACACAGCCACTTTGTAACATGCACCATATGCAGCAGCCACGCACAAGGCCCAATAACCTCCTTCCAAATGGTAATAAATCCCCTCGGACCCCGACACACTTGTAATTTACAACTTGGCTAAAATGAACATTATTTCAAGCTAAGCGTATTCTCAGAGGTGCAAGAAAATGTGGCAGCTTTCCTGCTGACAGAGGAGTTTCTTTTTAAATGTCATGCATTCACTTTCATTACTTCCAAATAATTGCCCGAAAAGATCGGCTGCTGGACAGGGCTGCCCACTTTACATCACTATGAGTCAATTTCATCATCATCAAAGGAGCCCCTGGGAGCCAGTTTCAGCCTGGGGCGGGCTCAGCCCTCAGCCGCTGGCTCTTATTGGTCTCCTGGCTGTGCAGGAAAAGGTGCCTCCATCATTCTCCTGGGACAGCGCCAGGTAAGATGGAATGTTGTCTACAGACACACAACACGATCTGTCATCACTGCCACCATCAAATATCATTCTCCTGGATCGGCTGGATCATAATGTCATTGGCTGCCCAGGCCCAAATGTGGTGCCTGTTATCTGGAGCCAGCTAAAAGAAGTGTATTCCTGTTCTTCACGGAAGCTGCCCTGTGGCCAAGAGAAGTGAGAAGCAGGAAGACATAACGCTGGGGTTAAATGGGATACCTTGCCTTCCCCTCCCCACAGGAATAAATTTTGTAGGAAGTCTGCTTCCTGCATGCTCTTTGCTCTCGGAGCTTTGATTTTGCTGTATAACAAACCAGCCCAAAACTTGGTGACTCAATTATTTCCTATAATTTTGTGGGTTGACTGGATCAACTATTGTGGTTGCTTTTCTCCATGTGATGGATGTTAGCTGAGGTTGCAGTCATCTGGGGGTTGGGCTGGGCTACAAGGTCCCACTTGGCACAGTCACATGTCTTGTGCCTTGGCATAGAAGGCAGAAAGACTGGAAAGCCAAGCAGGTGACCAGCTAGGCCTTTGTCTCCATCATATAGCTTCAGATCTCCACATGGCCTCTCCACGTGGTCTCTCCACGTGGTCTCTCCATGCGGCTTCTGCACATGGACTTACTACATGGTGCCTGAGGACTCACAAAACCACAGCAGTGGAAGCTGTCAAGACTAACGTAGAATCTGTTAAAGTGAATCATCAGGCCATCTCGATTAAACTGGAGAGGGGAGTAGACAAGGGAGCGAACGCCAAGAGACATGATGCATTGAGGACCATCTTTGGAGACTGGCTCTGAAGGAGGAAGATGGGAAGGAGAGAGCAGAAAGCCCATCTCCTTTGTGAATTATTCTCACATAACTGCCATCAACTCTAATCTCCCTTAAGGAATAAAGAGGATAAATATAACAAGTTTCTTAGGGCGTCTCAACTCATTAGGCTACAAGCATGAAACAGTTTTATTTCTTCCAATCACAACCTCAACCTGTGATAAATTTAATCCTCCTCCCCCATTACTTAATGGCATCCCCGATTCCACAACACCCTAGTCATGTTCACTGATTAAAATAGTCTGCTTCGGTGTGTTAGGATGACATCAGGGAATTATTTTCCTTAGGTGTGATCACGGTTTTGTGATTATGAAGAATATCCTTAATGGTAAGAGATGTTTAGGGGTAAAGTGTTATGACAGCACAATTTACTTTGAAATTTACAGGGGAATAGGTAGGTAGATGGATGGATGGACAGACCAACTAATCATTAAGACTTAGTGAAACTCCTGGGTGATTAGATGGGTGTTCATGGTGTTTGTCATTCAATATTCCTGCATATATTTAATTTACATAATAAAAAGTTGAAGTCCATTTTAAACTTCAATTTTACTTCCAGTTTAAAGTTTTCCTTCTTCCCCATCATTGACACACGTGAGGCTTTAGAAACTTGCAACTTGTTTTACCAGAGGAGGAAGCACCCTTGGGCCTCGCTGTATGTGGTTATCATTCTCTCCATGTCAGTCACCACTGGTCACCACTGACCAGGTGGTACTGTTTCTGCTATGGCACCTGCTCGGGGTTTTGGCGGATCCTGCTGGTCCTCCCTGCCCACGGTTCCCCAACAAGTGAGGTCCACCTCTGTTCTCATTGCCACACAACATCCCCTTTACTCCTGACACCCTTGGTTTACTTCCAGATTTCTTGCTCCCAGGCCCCTTTTTGGGGAATACCTGTCTCAAGTGAGATGCAGGCAAGATAGCCAGGGTAGCTATCTCCACTGTGCCTCCCTGATCTTAGAAGAACTTGCCAAGGTGTACCAAGGGAACAGGCCACTGCGGGCTGCCCTGTCTGCAGACCCCACCATCTCAGGTTCTCTTTCCCTTGCTCTAAAATGGTCGCTGAGTCCTTTGGTAAGACATCCACCCAGGGAATAGGCTACTGATTTTTTATTGTTTACAAATAACACGTGGTTTGGTAGGGAGAAGAGGGGTGGAATCTGCCCTTTCCTCCCTCCTTCACTATTAGCATTGTACTCCCCACAAAGTACATGATCCCAATAGCTGTCCATTCCCAGTCCCCCATTCTCTCCTTATCTGACCTGAGGTGTACTGGCGGGCATGGGGGTGTTGACTGTAGGAAGGTCAATGTTGCCACTCCATAGGATGCTCTGGGAGAAGGTGCTAGCCCAGTTGTTAGTTGGCTCTCTTTAAAATGTAGGGTTTAGTGCCTCCTATCTTCTACTATGGACCTTAATTGCTGGTTCTAGAGCAACGGAGGGAAAATCTACTCCACGTCCCTTTACACAGGCATAAATATGGCTAATTTATCTGGGCAAAGAATACTCAATTTATACACCCAACTCAACTGCTACCTTACTGTATGATCTTGATCAATCACTGAGCCCCTCTGGTCCTTATGGGTGGTTGTCAAGGGCTCCTCAATGGGTCCAGTAGGTTCCCAGTGAGTTTCCCAGACTCCCGAGCTTCTGAGAGGTACGTTAGAAGCACTGAGAACATTGCCGTGAACCTGACCAAATGGTGAGGAGTTAGATTGTCCAGGAAATTAGTTCTTCACTCAAATATGTTTTTTACATTGGAGTTCCAGGTAAGATTTTCATTTCGAAAAAGAGTTCTGCTCTAAAAATATTTGAAAGCTACTCATCAGTGCAATTGCCCAATCTGACTGCCACAGAAAATGCCAGCCTCCGAGAAATGATTGATGTGGGATGTGCTGTCAAGCCCATTTAATGAACCGCTGGTTCTCTCTGATGGAACCAGAGGAGAAAACAGTTCCCAGATTGCAGTCGGAGAGAAGGATCTTTTGAAATGTTATATCCAGGGAAGACTCACTCTCTGACTTGGTCGGGGGTGTGTGTGCACGCATGTGCCTCCCCCTCCGTCTGCCTATCGTTGTGTGGCAGGATTAAATCTAAAACTGCACAAGACCTCTGAGGCAGGGTAATCAATCACTTCATCACTGCCACTGCAGATAAAGAGAGCAGCGAGACGGGAGGAAGGGTGGAGGAGGGCGCACGAGAGCGATAAACTCCCTACCTCGGAATCAGCCTCAGAAACACAAGCCTTGTTCCTTTGGTGCTCACGGGCCTCTGCATGCCAGAATTGTAGAGTGAGGAAGGAAGTCCACAACAGAAATCTGCACTCACTCCAAAAGAATCCCAAGGCTGTCCTCAGACATCTGGTGTGCTGGGAAATATCAGAGGGGAAAGGCTCTGTACGAGCTTGGGCTGGACGAGAACCTTACTCCACACAGGCGGGATCACCGAGAGGTCCCTGAGCATGGACCTGCTCAGCTGACTAACCAACCTACCCCGTGTGTGGACTCTGGGGTGTTCCCTTACCACTGGCGCAGCAGCAGGCGTGCCAGGGTCTCAGGGGCTGGAAAGACCCTACTGTCACCTGGCTGGGCCATGCCTCCATCCTCCTAGAGAAATGTCAGGGCCAGGCTCTGGCAGAAGGGACTGCAGCCTGTCGGCTCTGAGTGGCATCAGTGGAGTACCACATTCCAGCATCCTGTGTCCTCTGCATAAATGCAATTTCCCCAAATGTCAGGAGGAAAGCATTACAGATAACACATTGTGTGTGTCTTTGACCCAGTAACTGCTGAAATCACAGATCTCATTATTCTGACATGATAGAATTTTCTCTTTCTCTCTCCCAGTGAAGGCTGCCTGTTGTTGTTTTCCAGACTGCAGACCTAATTGCCAAAAGTACAAAGCCACCCTAGGAAAACCGGCCTCACCTATGTTCTCCCCTGAACAAATTGGCAGACCTCCCTGTGTGAGAGGAAAATGATCTTAGGGACAGCTCATAATAGGGAGTTGCAGATACTTTTGATCAGAGTTTACTGAATGGCTGAAGAACAGTATTTGACCTTGAACCCAGAGTTGCACTGTTTAACTCCACCTGCACATCCAACCTCCAGTGCCGGGCCAGTCTGGGAAGTGGGAGCAGGACAAGAGCACTCAATGTGTGGGAACAGGGCCTGGATTCAAGTTCTAGTTCTGTCACATTGTGTCCGTGTACCAGGCTCAAGTGGTTAATTTGCCTCAGTTTTTATCTACTCATCTATAAAACTGAAGATGTCGTAGGATGGATGTGAGGAATAATGAGATGTTGATTGCATGTGAGGAGCTGAGCAAATAACTGATGTTGAAAACATTTATTATAGTCAAATTTCACGTTCCACTTCAGGAATGTAGTGGACCAATCAATCATCCATTCAATCAACAGACAAAGAAGTATTTACTGAATGCCCCTATCTTGAAGCCAGAAGACATAGGCTCACTAAATATTTGTTGAATAAATGGATAGCTTCTCATTCATCACTAGGTGAGCCTGGACCAGTCACCAAATCTCTCTCACTATTTTGCAACCTTTTAAATGCAGGGTGGGGAAAAATCACCCGAGGCAGCCAACAAGTTTCGGTACTCCATTAGTTGAGTGGGACCATTTGGGGCACAAAGGGATATAAGACTGAGCTCCAGCTCTCCCGAGCCTCAAAATCTAGTTAAGGAGATGTGTCAGGTGGTCCTGCATGAAGGCATCTGATAACTGAAAGCCACGTATAAGGAGTGCAGGACAGGGATAGGTTCTGTGGGTGTCCAGAAGAGAAAGAACACACCAGAAGGATGGTGGTTGAAGGAAGTGAGGCCAGGTGTGCACCTTGGATGAAAGATGGCATCATATCAGCAGCAAGAAGAGTGATGGCATTCTGGGCAAGGTATGCTGAAATGCAGAGCACAGCCTAGAATGATTACATTCTCTAAAATTTCAGTTAAATTCAAGTAAAATTGAAGGAAGTCAAATTCCAAATTATGAGGTTCAGATATTGAAAGCAGGAATGCATGGCGAGCATTCCCCACCTGACATGAGCATTCTGACACTCTTCAAGCCTTCCACCTTGCCAGGCCAGCACCTGCGATGCCAGCAAGAGCCTAGAACCGCTGACCTTCTCACCTCGTCTCCGTCGCCTCTATAGTCTTTCCAAACGCTGTTTGTTTTACATTTGTTCCTTCTCTCGCCCAGCTCTCCCTCCAGGGTTAAGAGTAGAACACGAGAAAGCCATAAGCACTGGCCAGATTCCGTTCAGTCTTTCCTCCCTGCTGGAATGATAAATGCCGTATTTTCCCCACCCAGCTTGGTTTTGCCTTGTCCTTTCCATGATAAAAACAAGCAAATAAATAGACATAAATTGAGTTTTTATTATAAAGAATAATATTATTTTACATGGATTGGAAAATGTAGACAATCATAAAACATAAATAATCACCAGTGTTAAATACAGATGACAGATAAACACTCAAAACTGGATAGACAGCTCGATACATTGTTTGCTTGTTTGTTTTCATTTAATATCCCATTGTGAGCATTTTCCCATGATCTTAAAATGTTATTTGAAAGTATGGTTTTTAATGACTGTATTATAATCCATTGAGTGGATGCCACCATAAACTATCTAACTGCTCTCCTGTCGTTGGGATTAAAGTTAGTTCCGAGCGTTAGGTATTTGGAGAGAATGCTCTACATCCCATTGGTCAGCTAACATAATACTGCTGTCATCACAGTGACTCTCCAGGAGGATATGCCTTATTGCCCCACCTGGACTGTAAGATCCTCTAAGGCAAGAACCGGCGTCCCTCGAGGTGCCTTGCACAGTGGACTGCAGACGAGTGCTGGCGGAGCCAGTCAGGACCACCAGCCAGTCGTCGCTCCGCAAGAGGAGAATTAAATAACACTCGCTTTGATACCCATCCCGGGGAATTCAGTTGCTCAAGGGACAAAAAAAAAAAATTCTTCATTATGACTGGGTTTCGGCTACAAAGCCATACCACACCAGCACTTTTAGGTCCTGACGAATTCATCTCAGCCTAAAGAAAAGCTTCCTGCCAGTCTGCATTCCCCCAAAATGAGCTTCCCTGAAAGACGGTGAGTGGGAGCTACATGACAGGGATGTGCTGAAGGGGTTCAGATGAGATGAAGTGTAAGGGCCATCCGATCCTGAGATCCAGGGATTCTTTTCATTATTATCAATTCTCAGAACCCCGAGGTACTCGCACTCCACCTCAAGGGCTTCCTCAATAAATTCTGAGGACTAACTGACAGAATCCCTGGCCGGCTCCACAGCTGACAGGAGTGGGTTGAGGGCTAAATCAATGGCATTCACAAACCGGAGGTGCCTATTAAATCTTTCTTCAAAGTATCAGTTACACGATGGTCGTGTAAATCTTTCAAAAACGGCTCCAATATTTCATTTCAGCTGCGGCTCTGCTGCAGGAAGGAGTGAGTGGTATGCTACATGTTAAATCCCACCCAGGGACCCCCCAAAAACCCACCCACAGAAGCCTCAGGACACATATGCTACATGTTAAATCCCACCCGGGGATCCCCCCAAAAACCCACCCACGGAAGCCACAGGACACAAAGGACCAGAGGGCATTGAGCGGAGGATGGGAGCGGACCCCAGGTGTGGTCGGAATATGGTTTGAGAATAATGTCACCCAGACTAACTGGAGCCAAGTGAAGGGACATAACCAATTCATTTTTAAAATCATTGGCTGATTTAAGACAATCTCAGTGTAACTTCTTGGAAGTCCCAGTAACCGCAGCCAAGTTAATGACTTCCTAGTCGAGCAGGCCCTGGGGGAGCCCGCCCTGGGGCAGGAGTACATTGTAAGCAGGTGCCACTCTTAGGTAAATGGGTGGGAAGGATGTGTGTTGCAGATTCTCTAAGAAAAAGCTTGTTGTTCTTATTTATAAATCTTTTAATTTATCTAAACTCCTGTTTATTACCCTCCAGAATCTGCACATGCTTAGTGAAGGCGGACTTCCCAGCCTTCCCCTCTGAACCACCAGAGCCCTGAGTGGAGGCCAGTGTTAACGAGGTTTGCCTAAGCCTTCGAAGGGAATGAGCTGTAAGGCTTTCCACAGTTTCTAGCCGTGGCACGGAGGATGAGGACCCCGTCCTCAGTCTCCAGCACCCCAAAGCCTTACAAAAGAGAGAGAGAAGGCTGTAATTAATGTGGCACGATTATCCCCAGCAAGCAGAGAGGTGATCAAAGGAACCTGAACTGCAGCCATCCTTGGTCCCTGGGCAGAGCTGGCAGGGAAATGGAAAGAGCTTTGCTTGAGTTAATTAGTGACAACCTCTGCTGCTCACCCCCAAGGAAAGGTGGGAACCAACACACATGTCGAGCAGGGACCATTTCGGGTGACTCCTGCAGTTCTGTTTCAGCAGTGTGTTGCCTTTGTCCCTCTCCCCTTTGCACTGTATACAAATGAATGATGAGCTCTGGACAGCAATTTTGTTGCCATTTCCTCAAGTCCAAGGCCCTGGGGACTCCTGATCTTCTTGCCAAATAACCCAGCTTCCGAGTCATCTTCAGATTTGTTCTGGGACATTTATGGAGCCGGTTCCTTTATCCTGTTTTTCCCACCTTTCACTCTCTACCCCATCACACACAAGCACCCACAACATGTTCATTAATGAATGCATTTAATCAAGTTTATGAAGCCTCTTTATTATCAATAACCCTAATCACTCTTAATTGCTGCATCATTAGTTCGGCCACGCTCAGATGTAGCAGTTAGGCGGAGCAGTAAATGACAACTGCAGAAAAATGACTCGCTGCATAAAAGCCTGGGAGGAAGGCACCGACAGAAGAAGAGGCAGGGGGAGAGGAGAGTGAGCATGCTCACGCTGTGTGAGGCGGCCTGCTGGTGGGCAGAATGGGGGGGCAACACCATTAAGAGGTTCGGCCAGGTGTAAAGATGTCGGTGAGCCAGTTTTGCATATTTCTAAACTTTGGGGAGCACCTCATCAGCAGCCCGAGTGCACGTTCTGCTCGACAAACGTGGATGTTATGTTAATATCTAGCACCTGCCACCCTCGGGGAGCTCCAAGCCCTCTGCAAGCTCCATCGTGTTCAAAGCCAAATGCTCGGTGGATGCGAGGTGAAGGATGCACCTTGTCATTGGGAAAGCAGCGAGGGGTGGCCCGCTGCAGGTCTTTGTCACGTCATTAACTCTCCTACCTTCCCTCATTCTTGAGGGCTCCGCACAGCCAAAGAAACTGCTGAGATGCCTCAGAGCAGCAAGAGGTGGTGGCCAGCACATGCTCCTCCCAAGAAGCTCAGAGATCTAAGACGCTGTTCAAATGCAACCTTCGCTCATGGCGTTGTCTTAGGTCTCTCTCTAACTTCATCTGCCTCATTCCCCATTACATGAAGTAGATTTAAGGACACCCATGGCCAGCCAACTTCAAATGATGCTAAGAATAAATGAGACTAGATTGCGGGAAGAACTTGGGGTGCTCCACAGTGTGGGGAGCTACAGAAATTCTAGCTATCTTCTGGCAGGAATCGCTACTTTCTGGGTCCCTCTGTTCTCGTACTTCTCCCTTTGAGGTTTGCTTTCGTTTTGCCATGTATGAAAATCTCTGTAATGAGATTTCATATGTAGGAAGTTTGAGTCTTAGTGGCACAAAAGACTTCTGGACTCCTATATCTAGGATTTTATTTTGCATCCCACCCCCTTCAAAATGCAACTAGCCTTTCTACCTCTACCACTGAAATGTTTGTGGTTCATGTTCATGTTCAAGGGTTCATGTTCATTTCCTACCTCTACCACTTAAGTGTTCATTGAAGAAATTCAATGAAAAGTGTTCATTTATTAATACCTACTATGTACCAGGCACTGGGAATATAATATAAGATAAATGTGGAACCTGTCTTGTAGGAACTTATGGTTTAGTGATAAGCCTAAGTAATTCTAATATATCTATGTCCTAACTCTGTTCACCATGTAAATAAGTTATAAAGAGGTGCTCTCAGTAGTAAATAAACAAGCTAGTGTCTTATCCTTCTCTCCATCCCTTCTGTGTCTTTACATCTCAAGGACCCCACAAAGCCTTTCCACAGGCAAAGCCACCCTGGGTACCTGCAGGCTCACGTATGTGCACTCGGGCTGCTGATGAGGTGCTCCCCAAAGTTTAGAAATATGCAAAACTGGCTCACCGACATCTTTACACCTGGCCGAACCTCTCAGGTACCTGCAGGCTCAGCTCTGCTGCAGATAAGGATGTTCTAGAAGCTTCACCCTCAAAAGGGGTCTGAAGTTCTTGAGCCATAGGCTCACGGAGCTCTGCTCTTTCTCCCCCAACCCTTACTGCCCTATCCATGTGAATCTTTTTCCAGTGCTGATTCACACACTGTCTGGCCACAGCCAACCTACCTGCCCAGGGGCTGGCCCCATCCCATACCCCAACTGCTGGCTGAAGTACTGCCCCTGGCCTGACAGTCACCTTCCAGTGGGCGTTATCCCTGCCACACAGCCAATGGAGACTTAGAGGCTCCCCATATCAGAAAACCACAAAAAATTAAATTTGTTCAAGAACACACAGGTGCTTTTGTTGCCTTGGACCCAGCCCGAGGTGTTGGCACGGAGTGACCCATCACCACCATAAACCTCCGTGCTTGTCACCAACACTGTTCAGACTCTGGGTAAGTTCCTCTCCATCTCTTGGCCTCCAAGAACAAAGGTCAGTGACTACACCACTGTTGATACCACAAACTGTCATTGCTAAGAGTACAGAGATGATCTGGGAGTCAGCAGGGTTTAGGAGTGAGGACAAAGTAATTAACCAGCCCAGTCCTTTCTCAGAAAGAGCATGGACCTACAGATTCGTGCATAATGAAGTATTGTTTCCAATAAAGGCATGTGTCTATTTTCTTGCTTTTTGTGTTCTAAGCCATGGTTCCAGAGGCATTCATGAAGTACCATATTTATAAGAGCTGCAGAGTGGTGATGGTATATTTTGCATTAGCAAACAATTCATATGACTTTATATTTATATATCTATCTAAATTTAAATGGGTAAAGTGTGATACCAACTCTTCACATTTGTAAATAGATCTAGATATTGCTTTAAAAGTCAGTGAAAATCAAAATGTAAACAACAGCAATGTATATGACGAAAGTAATATACACTGAAATATTCTCTGAACTAAGGATAATTTATCATGTGTGATCCACTTCAGTGTTCGAACAGAATATGTAAAATTTATGTTCTTTTCTGAATCTATGTATTGTTTTAAGACTTATATGGACAATTGCTGTTGCTACTGACTCAGCTGAACAAAATCGCTCCAAATTGAAATTAATAAAAGACAACAATAAGAACTACAATGATTCAAGAAAGTCTGTCTGTTTTGGCATCATTAATGTGAAACCTCAATTATACCAATGTAATTAGTGATTTTTTGACATGAGGACAAGAAAAATAAATTTATGAAATAGATGTATAACTATCATGAATTAGGAACGTCTTCTTTTGTCACCCACCCAGGAACCCCTGGCCCGTCAAGAGAGGACCAAGTCATGCAAAACAACAATTAAACTGATTGTCTTTGATATTTGCCCAGCTTCAGCCAAATAAAATCATAGTTCTACCCATGTCTGAAGGTACATTTATCCAAGTGGGAGGATAGAATATCCTTACTTTAATAGTTCATTTATTTAATTTGTACCTTTTATACATTGAGATTTGCTGACCTCTATTTGTATCCTTGACTTCAGCCCTGAAAATACTCAGCGCAGGATTGCTAATCCTTGACGCGAATCCTTCAAGGCTTGAGTCAGTCACAGCATATTAAAACAAAGCCTTAACTAGTAGACCTTTCAGTCAGTTAAAATTCCTTACTATTGTAAATAATAGATCAGTTAACATCACATGCAGCTCTTCGCAAATTTGTGGGATTATTTTCATATAATAAATAGATAGCTGTGTAATTGCTAGGTCAGAGAGAATGCCCATTTTAAATTTTATGCACATGGATAAGTTGCCTTTCCAAATGATTACACAAACCCATTTATACCTCCACCAACAGCATATGCCTCCACATACTCACAAAACATGAAGTTGCCTCCACATACTCGCAAAACAAAACATGTTTCTAAGAGGGGCCGAGTGGGATCTCATAGGTTTAATATGAGTTTGTTTTCATTAGTGGAAGATGTTTTCTTACATTTACTGGAAATTTGCATTTCTTTTTAAATGAATCGTTAATTAGCATAATTTGGTATTATTTACTTTGTTCTTACTGGTGTGTAGGAGTACTTTATATATTATGATTATTAAATCTTTACCTAGACACATAATATATTTATCACAGTTTGTCTATTAACTTTGCTAATAATACCTTTTGAAGTAAAAAAATATAAAGTTTTTGTGTAATCAAACCTGTCAATTTTTTTAAATAATTATTTTATTGTTGTTCAATTACAGTTGTCTGCATTTTCTCCCCACCACACCCCCCTCAACCCCAGCCAAACCCACCTCCCTCCCTTGCATCCTCCCTCCCCATTGGTTTTGTCCTGGGGTCCTTTGTAGTAGTTCCTGAAAACTCTTCCCTTCATTATCCCCTCCCACCTCTCCTCTGGTTACTGTCAAATTATTCTTAATTTCTATATCTCTGGTTATATTTTGCTTGCTTTTTTCTTTTGTTGATTATGTTCCAGTTAAAGGTGAAATCATATGGTATTTGTCTGTCACTGCCTGGCTTATTTCACTTAGCATAATGCTCCCCAGTTCCACCCATGCTATTGCAAAGGATAGGAGCTCCTTCTTTCTCTCTGCTGTGTAGTATTCCATTGTATAAATGTATCATAGTTTTTTGATCCACTCATTTACTGATGGGCACTTAAAACCTGTTAATTTTTTAAAGACCTCCAGCCTTGATGTGATTCTTCAGAAGAGCTTTAAAGAGATTTGCTCTCATATATGATTAAAGAATATTTTCCTGATTTTTATATTAGCATTTAAATCCAAATCCCTTTGGAATTTACTTTGATAAATTAACTAACTTATCAATTCTTATGCCAATAACATAACATTTACTTATTATAATTTTATAGCACATTTGATAGCCAAATCCTACCATCATTATTCACCTCTTTTTCAAAATTAATTATTTTTACATATTCACTCTTCAAGTGAATTGATTTGTAAAGTGAAAAAATTCAAGAACTGATTTACGAAGTTTAAAAACACCCTACTGCGATTTTGATCAGGATTCTATAAATTTATAGATTAATCTGGGATAAAGACATATTTACAAGACTGACTATTTCCAGAAAGAATATGGTATGTCTCTCAATTTTTTTTCAGTTATGTTCTCAGTTCCTTCAATAGTATTTCATAATGTAATTATATAGTTCCTGAATATTTCATGTTATTTTAACTGCTAGCAACTAGTTACCTGTGTAAACAGGATTTTTCTCATTCTTAAACTCCAGTTAGTTATTGTTAATGCTTTGGAAAACTATTGACTTTTGTTTCGTATCAGCCAACTTTGAGCCCTCATGTCTAGTAGATTCTCATTTGATTAACTTAGACTTTCTAGGTTTACAATAATACTCTAATCAACAATTAACTTTTTTGGCTCTTTCTAATATTTATCTCTTATTTCCTTTTCTGTTATTTCTTAGGCTAGACTTCAACAATAACACTGAATGACAACAGTACTGGAGAGGAGACTTATTTATTCATATAAGCTCTTTCACTGTTTTCTGTGATCATTAGTATTGGTTTCTGATGCTTTTTTGTTTTCTTTGTTGTTAAGCAATTTTCTTCTATTTCCAAACAATTCTAAAGTTTTATAAATTACTATTCTCAGTTCTGGATATTGAGTTTTGTTATAAAATCAGTTTTAAATCCCAGTAAGATTATTATATCTATTTTCTGTTTTAACCTATTAATATATTATGTCACATTCAAAAATTACATAAATTTCCTAAAAAACTAATAAAGCTTTTAATGCTGAAACAAGCTTCCATAATCTTTCTTAGAATAAAGCTCCTTGGTTATGACATTTTTTTAAATATCTTGCTGTATATGATTTGTTAGTATTTTTCTCAGGATTTTTGCATTTCTGGTCAAGTGAGATTTTTCTGTACTTTTTATTTGACAGACTTTTTCAGGTTTCATTATCAGAGTCAAAAAATGAAGTTGAAGATATTCCATATTTTTTATGCTCTGGAGAAATTTAAGTGATCTGAGTATCATCATTTCATTATGGCCATGATAGAACTTGCCCACAAAACTATCTAGACCTGGTGCTTTGTTGGTGTTAGTTTATATGGCAAAAGGGAATTGCAGGTGCAATTAGGTAAGGATCTTAAAATGGGGAGACCATCCTGGATTATCCAGGAGAATTCCATATATAATAACAAAAGTCCTTATAAAAGGGAAGCAGGAAGGTCAAAGGAGGAAGGAGGAGAGGTGATGACAGAAGTAAGAGGTTGGAATGATGCAAGAAAGGGGTCAGGAGCCAAGGAATGCAAGAGGCCTCTGGAATCTAAGAGAAGCAAGGAAACAGCTTCTCCCACAGAGCCTCCAAGTGGAGCCAGCCCTGGCAACACCTTGACCGGAGCTCAGTGAACCGACAAGAGAATGCATCTGTGTTGTTTTAAGTCCCCAAGTTTGTAGCAATTCATTACACTGGCCATAGGCAACCAATACATTCCATCTTCTTCTGCTCAAATTTTAATCCTTTTCTTTTGTTTGGTATTTTGAAAAAATCCACTCTTGATTTTTTTTTCTTTCTAATTCATTTGTGTCTGCTTTATCTTTGTTGATTCTTACCTCTTACTTTTCTTGGTTTTCTTTATCTTTATTTCATCACTTCTTGGCTTTAATTTTTATATCTTTTTTTCTTATCAGTAAATTCATTTAAGGACATGAATCATATTTTTAAAAAAAGATTTTGCCACATTCCTTAACTGTTGATATTTAGAATTTCAGACTTTTGATCATTTTAAGTAATCTATAATTTCCACTTCGATCTTTTTCCTGACCCATCAATTATTTTGTAAAGTTACTTTAAGTTACTTTAGAATCTCTTTGATACCATTTTTTGAGTGGCAAGACACTCAAATTTCACTGCATCGATGCCTTGTGGTCAGAGGATGTGGCCAATAAACTTTCTGGGGAAATTGTTACTAAAAGTTCAGTTTTTGTAGAGGTTTCACTGCTCTTTAGAAAGAATGAGCATTTTGGTTTTGTGGGGAATGTGATTCCATATATAACTGGGAACTCAGACTTCATGATTATAATATCTATATCCTCTATGTCCTTTTTTATATCCATGGCAAGTTTTGTCTTTATCCCATAGACATGAGGGTTTTAGGTGAGGGTGTCATATGATAAAGTTTGCTTATTTAGACAGACCAATCTGAAAGTAGGGAGACAATACATGGATTAAGGGAAAAGAATGGACCAGTTAGAAGACCCTCACAGGCAAAAGTGAGGAATGCCTGAACAAAGCCCATGCAGTGTGTATGGAAAGTAAAAACAAAAAAGGCCCTTGGAAATCATGTAACCCAACCCTCTAACAATACAGATGAGAAGACCAAGGCCAGAAATGGAAACAACTTACCCAAGGTCATGTGAGCAATTGGCAATAGAGGAGAGGACTCAAATCCAAGCCCTCTGACCGTCAACCTTGGGCTCCTTGCACCATGTAATGGTTTTGGAGTCCTCAGGAATACCTACACAATTCTGCACACTTCCCATTACCCACTCTGCAAAGGCATCTAAACTTCTCCATTCTCTAGTTTGTCATTCAGAATCAAACTATTCAACAACGTGATCATGCCCTCATCTGAAAGAATCTATCAGGCCACATGTTGGTGAAGCACGGGTGAACCACTGTCCCCAGTGCTCCAGACATGGTCCTGCCCAAGACACAACACAAGCAGCAGTGAGCCCAAAAAGGGCCCCCACAGTGTGTTAGCTCCCTCCAGCACCCACCCTGTGGGAGTATACTCGCATCACACCCAAGTCAAGGTCAAATGCATTTTGACACACTTAAAAAAGCAATTGTTTTTGAACATTGGGGACACTAGTAAGTGTTACACTACTTTTTGATAGGATAAAAAGAGCACCTGTTCAGCCAGGCTTTCCTCTCCTTGCAATTCCTTGCTGTCCTGACCAGTTTTGGGGAGCATTTGTGAGGGCAGTTCTTCTGAATTTTTTAGGTTTAAGTGTACATAAAAATATCACCACGCTCATTATCATGTTAGTAGTTGATGCCTCCCCTGAATGACTATTCCTTTAAACTCTCCAGATCTGTTTCTTCACCCCCAAAGTGGATAAATTGGGGGGAGGGGTGTTTAAGGAATACAATTGGTGTAATTAAAGTATTTTTGACAAAGTTAGTAAGAATTCAGTGTGTGTTAACTTTGACAAGTGGTATAAGAGCTGTTGTCGAACTAATTTAGTTGTTGTAGCATTTGATAATTTTCTAGAGGGACACATTGCCTGAGCCACATAGCCACTTTCTCAAAATCAAGGCTGGTAGTATTCTTTTTGGTAAGAGGCAATTTAATGTAGTGGGAGCTCTGGAATCAGACAGACCTGGGGTGGAATCTCATTTCTGTGCTACGCTGAGCTGTGATATTTTGGGCCAGTTGTTTAGGGTCCATAATCCTCATTCTTCTCACATATAAAGTCCCCAGTGTCTGGAGTCAACACTCTGATAGAACTAAGGAATCCTGTAACTCCTCACCCCCAGTCAACTTCTTTATTCAGAATTACTGAAGCTTATCACTCCCAGGTAAACCCACAAGATAAGGGAAACCAAAGGCCCACCCCTGAGGCTGAAGGACCAAGGCAATGGAAACGGGGCTCTGGGGAGAAGTGTGGGGTGGGCCTCCTGGCCCAGAAAACTGAGGGATACCAAAAACATCACAAGTCCAAAGTGAACAAGCACAGATTGAGTGGTGTGAAGACTGAGGCAGTGAGAGAGCCATGGGGAAACGTGACAGTACAATTTCCCATCTCCACTCTGCAGGGGGATGGGCTGAAGCTGGAAATGGCTGTGGGGGGGCGAAGTCAGAAGGAGGGATGACTGGGAGACAAAAATTTTAGGGGGAAAAGGGTGGACAAGTCAAAAATGTGATGCACCAAACTCTAACCAACTCAGTCATGAAAGTTTGGAATATCTCAGCAATTTGATGTGATCTTGTTACTGAAGACGGATCAGTGCCAGTGAAAATCCAACAGAACGGTTGTGAAAATAAGAAATTCATCTATACCAAGATGACCAGAGTGCTAGGCATCACAGATACTGACGTGGACAGTGTTACTGTTGCTATGAGTGTTTTGTTACCGCACATCCCTGTGTCAGCCCACGGGGGAAGTGTAGATGCTGTCACCTGGCATTGGGCATATGATCTATACAGTCATGCACTCCTAGACAATGCCCAGAGGTCCGTGGAGATGGACGTCCTGGTTCCCAGGACACACTGAAGGTGCAGTGTGTGCTAAAGACAAGAAGCATCCAGTGAGCCCACACCCTTTGCTGACAAGCCTACAGGGCATCTGCTGCTCAGATATGCTTCCTAAGGGGCACAGTCACCAACCTGTCCTGTTCTTACTACAATCTGTAGCGTATCCAAATTACATTTGTCTGCATTTCCCAAAATTTGGTCTCTTGGGAAGATGTGGCAACACTAAGACACCACATACTGGCTGGTACTCTGGAAAGTGGTAAAAGACTTAAAAATAACTGGTAGTCATCTCTCAGTGGGTACTTAGCCATGGCTGACCAGCAGACACCTCTGGGGCAGACCCAGCCTCTACCAGCTGCAGTCCTACCAAAGGAAGAGGAGCTAAATATTTCAACCTATTTACAGTGGCCAGGAAAATGAGGACAAGTGTGGGGGTAGCAGTCACTGAGACAAAACTACTGTGACCAGATGCAGACAGGCACAGCCTGGGTTCTGGAATTTGGCAGGCACAAACACAGATGTTCCTTTCCAGTCTCTCCTCTATTATTCCACCTCTCTCCTCTCCCCAGGTGCCTGGGAGGAAGAATGACCCAGCAAGAATGGGGCAGCAATACCAGAAAACATACCACAGGTGCCTATATTAGAGGAATTATAAAAGATGACATTTTCTATTATGGCCCAGTGTGTCCATGCTAATAGTCCCTTTTCTTAACCCCAGGCTCTGCATTGCCCCTCGCAGCCTCTTGACTCTCCTTCTATTAGATCCTGTGGAGCAGCCGCGAGGACAGACTTTGTCTTGCTGACACATCTTATTTCCACTCTTGTTGGCACAGAGAAGGCTACTTTGTTTGTGTCTGATTCCAGCTGAGTCACCAAGGGGCCCCACTTGATAAGCAGAAATGACTAGACAATTGTTCCCAGCTTGGCCAGCTGCTGTGCCCAAGACCTTCCTATGATGACCCTCTCCCACCTCCACTGCACAGCCCCCACCCCCACAATGTTTCTGGTCCCCACACACCTTGACGAGGTTCCAGCTGAGTATGTTTTGTACAAACGGTAGTCGATAAAACAGTGTGCCTCCTAAGGGAAGAAAGTAATCGCCGTGTCTAGTGTTCTCTCCCATGTAAGCTTGTTCTAGGCCAAGGTACTTAATCAGGAGCTGGTGATGAGGTGAAAAGCACACAGGTCTTAGAACCAAAAAGAATCTGTGTTTTATTTACTTATTCAACAAGACATTTTCCAGTGACCACCAAGTACTGGGTACTCTTCTAGGTGCTGGAAATCTACTCAACTCGAGTGACAACTCAAATGATACAAAAGTCTTGCTCAGATGGGAGCCACATTCTCCGGGGCTGGGAATCAATGCTAAACCAGTAACTCTGGGCAAATTAATATCACCTCTCTGCATTGTAGTTCCTTAATCTATCACATGGTACTGTTCTTAAACAATAGCTGTTTGTGGGGCCACTGTGCCCTTTTATAATGTGCTACACAAATATGTTAGTTATTATCATTAATTTCTTTATAGCCAGACCCAACAAGCATATTCGTATGAGAAGAGGAAGGAAACTGAAACATGATTGTCCTGGTTTGTCTCCAGCCTAGGAAGTTCAGCACAGCCTCAGATTAGAATTTTCCAAGCTGACGCAGGCTCATCTTTTCTCCCACTGTCCCATGTTCTCTACCTCCCTTCTGTTACAGTATTTGACACACTGTGCAGGTATTGTCATTACAATAATCCACTACTCTGAACAGCATTGGGAGCATACACCCCCTCTTATTCAACTACTGACCCCTGGTGCCTACTATAGTGATGCTATTTCCTAGGTTGCTACTAAACCATTATATTATGAATGAGCCCTGGCCAGTGTGGCTCTGTTGGTTGGAGCATTGCCCCATACATCTAAAGGTCACAGGTTTGATTTCTGGTCAGGGCACATAGCTAGGCTGTGGGTCCAGCCCCAAGTTGGGAATGCACAGGAGGCAGCCAGTCAATGTTTCTCTCTCATCAATGTCTCTCTCATTCTCTCTCTTCCTCCTCCTTCCTTTCTCTAGAATCAGTAAACATATCCTTAGGGGAGGATTAAAAACTAAATAAAATAAATTATGAATAAGTAGGAATGAATGAGTACTATTGCTCTATGTGTTACATACTTACCGCACTATACCCTAAAAGAGAAAAATATGTAGTTTATCCCATAAGGGGCATTGTCCTCCAGATTTGTCATTGTCCTTTAAATCCACCCATCTCCTCATACAAATACAGTCAAAAGCTTGGACTACATGTCATCTCCTCAGGGTGCCTCCATTCTATGCCCCTTCCTAATGTTAACAGCGGAACAGCACCAAATGTTCTACCTCAGTCCTTGAGTTTGGGCTAAGAAAGAATTCAAAGCCCAAACTCAAATACAAGCAGAAATAGTTTATTTAGAACATCACAGAGGCAGAAAAAGTGAGCCATAGAAGAAGTGAGCCAGCTGGGCTGCATGGGCTCAGGAAACAAGTTACAGAGGGAAAAGAAGGGCCCTGGAAGCTTAGGAGAAAGAAAGCAAAGGTATGACCCTCAAAGGAAGAAAAGGGGAAGGAAAGACAGAGTTTGTGAGAGAGAGAAAGAGAGAGTAAACACTGGGTCCTATGTCTTAAGGGTTTTTATCTGGAGGTCTCAGTGGAGAATCTCAACAGAATACTTACCAGCTTTCCAGGTGTGTCCTTTCAGGGTCATGGTCTGCATTGATTGGTTGGCACCAGGGCAAAGGGTTGGTCGTTACTCAACACAGCTGATCCTGACGTCTGCCATGGCATGGCCTCCCCCAGCCTTGCTGCTTTTCTGGCCTAGAGCTGAAATGCCACTGAGGCCTAGATGTTGTCTCTAGGGCTTAATCTTAAGGGAGTGGCTGTGCGAAAGCTTGTATGGGAGTCTTATGGGGCTGTTCTCTGGCCCCCTCATTTCTCTTCTAAGGGGGTCTACCACAGGACCAGCAATATGCTAAGGGAGGAAAGATCATCCTGAGGGAGGGGTCCTGCCCTAGTTTTGCACATTGCAAGGTACCTGGGGCTTTCTGCCCCATTGACCTTCAGTACCTGGCCTATCGTTTCTACTCTGCTCGTGCCTGCCTAACTGCTTACTACACTAACAGAGCCATTGTGCATTGTAAAATGTAGGAGAAGCTATGCAGAGGCAGGTGAGCAGTGTCTCATAAGGTCACACTCTAGATGGCTTTGGTCATTCTATGCTCAAGGCTGCCAGGCCCTGGAGCTGCCCCTGGAACAGGGGGTCAATAGAACCCAAGCTTGAGTCCTGTGGACAGGTCCCTTGCTGTTCAGGATGAGTGAGAGGATAAGAAGAGAGGATTCTGCCCACTTCCATCAGTATCTACCCCACGGTTTCTTCCCCAAAGGTCCCAGAAGGCAATCTTAATTATTGCCTCTTGAGTGTGGACTTTGAAATCTGAACTACCTGGTTCTGAATTCCAGCTCTGCATCTACCAGCTGCAACCAAGGAAGTGTTCCACCCTGAGCCTCCTCCAGTTTCTGCCTTTATAAAATGGAACTGATAATATTTATTTCGATGTTTTTAATGAATATTAAAGAGATAATTCATATGATGTACAGAGAGTCTAATACATAGCAGATACTCAATAAATGGCAATAATAACATTAATTGAGGGTTTACTGTTGGCAGGCCCCATTCTGAGGGCTTTGCATATATTCACTCATTTAATCCTCCCAACAACTCCATGAGTAGGTAATTTAAATGAGGATAAATATAAAATAAGAAATACACAAATAATAAATATAACATGATACACATATAGATAAAAATAGAAAACTAAAGCATAAAGATGCTACAAAACCTGCTAAAGACCACTCAGCTGATAAGTTCTGGGTCATGATTCATACCCCATTCCCCAGACTCGAGTCCCCTCCCTGACCTGCACACTAAGCAGCTGCTGCTGTTATTCACCCACACACATTCCACCCACACAAGTTCCCTAAACGCATTTCATTCCACCTCCCAGCCCTGGGTGGCACAATGTGCCCATACACATCTGTGTCTTCTCTGGGCAAAATGTAGGGTATCTAAGTGCCATTATGAAGCCTGTCACCTCCACTTGGTGAAGGACACCCTCATGAAGGATCAACCTATTACTTCTGAACAGCTGCCAGCCTCTGTAGGGAAGACCAGAACTATCTAGGTCTTCCTGCTATCTCGGGCAGGTTGGAGAAAGACCGTGAAGCATTCTGGGCACTGCAAGGCACTCCAGGATGGAGAGAGGCAAGCAGAACCACTCTGGGACCCAGGAGACCTAGGCTTTGATTGACATTCTCCTTTAGCTGAAGGTATGGACCAGTGATCCAGACAAGAGCTGTTGCTTCCCTGGGTGACAAATTGAGTGCAAGAAAAATCTCAGCTTGACTAAAGTGTAGAGAGGCAAAGACAACTAGAGACAGCACCAGCTTCTCTTCTCCCCTGCAGTAACCCTCCGTGTGATGACTTAGCCAGCCCTGAGTAAATTCTGCTCAGCATGTTCATCGTCTCAAGCACACGTGCCATCCATCCCCTCACTAGATTACGGCTCTTTAGAGGCAGCAGCTGGATTATTGACCTGGGGCACCACACGACACCTACCCTTGGTGAATGGTGCACACTGACCAGCTGATTTGCCCAGTGCATAGAATAAGGAAATTCCACGTGTGTGATGAGTAGACTCGCCATCACGATCAAGACAAAGGGCAAAGGAGGGAATTTGCACTTCCTAGAAAAGTGTCACCTACGTGCCACGGTGTGTGGAGAAGATGAAGAGCCCTCCTTCTCTGCCCAACTGTGTGTCCTGGGCTCCCAAGAAGTGTGACATTCAGACTGTGTCCCAGCCCCCCATGAGGATGGCTTTCTCCCTGTGCTCTGCTCTGCCCTGGAGGAAATATCACCTGGACTCCCTCCCCATCCCCCTCCCCCGAGGCTCAGCCTGGCCCCGAAGAGACCACCAAGGCCTAAAACACCTCCCTCTGCCAGAGAGAGCATAAGCCTAACTCGCCGGCTGAGTGCAGCTGCGGCTGTAGCTTAAGAGCCTTCCCGTGTGCAATAACCTCTCATTATATTTTAATGTTGTTGTAACTTTATGGCTTAATCAGTATTTGCAATTTGTTACTAGCCTGGGCGGCCATAAAATTGTTTTCCAGGTACTGAAACATCCCATCAAGGTTTGTAAAGCAGTGGTTCTTAGTTTATCATGCCCATAAAATGCCCTGGCAATTTGACAGATATAATAACTTTTTTTATCAAGTGTCTAATTTGAGAGGAAATTAAGCCATACGTTACACGCGGCTCGCACCAGGGTTGGGAGCTCCTTGGCCTCGAGTCTCCCAGGGAGGCCCCTCTCTCACCCCATCTGTCCTCTTCAGCCAAGGGCTGGAGTTCACACTCACCTCTTGCACAGAGCTTGCCACCACCCTCACAGAGCTGGGGGGCTGGTGTTCGTGTGGCTGCGGCGTGACCAGCGCAGTGTGGCCATTCCTAATGAGACAGTGCTTTCACACTGGGGCTCTAGCAGTGGTGGAGAAGTTAGTCCCCCAAAAGAGAGTGAGGGCCCTGCCAATGTGTCCCCTCTGTGGTTCTCCCCACGCTGATGCTCCAGGCCTAATCGCTCTGGGGGTCTGTGCAGGAAAGGCACAAGGCTGGCTCTCTGCTCTTGACTCAACAACCTCGTCTCCAGGCTCCATATCCATTTTAACCTCTCCTGCTTTTCTTCACATTTTGTTCATTTATAGTGAGAGAGGAACTGTACTAGAAAAACTATGAAAAAATAAACAATTTCCTTCCCAGGGACATGGGTTTGCTTCTTTCTGAAATTTTCAAATGTGCACTTCTTTTGGGCTGATGTGGAACCAAAGAACGATTTTGGTCAATACCTCTCTGTCCCACCCAGGCCCAGACTGTGACTAACCTGAAACCTTCAGCCTCACTGTCCATGTGGCACAGCAGTGTGGGTGGAGCTGAATTCCCCTCCAGTCCCACTGTGCATGGCCCACAACATTATTGGTGGGGAACAGTTCTCACCTGACCTTCACTCAGCTGCAAAAGTGTCCTCCCACCGTGACACTGAGCCTTAGACAGTCAACCTAGAACACGGGGTTGAGCCCACCCTCTGGTGTCCTTCATCACCATGCAATGTGCATTCGCTGGGTGACCACATGTGGCCAGCAACAACCTAAGCTCTGAGAGATTCAGAGACAACCAAAACACAGTCCTGCCCTCAAGGGTCCCACCATCTAACTGAGGACATGACCAGAAAAGCAAAGGTTAGAGGTGCAAAATTGCTGAGGAATCTGGCAGGAACACAGAAGGGACCCCCAGCTCAGCCTGGGCTAGCAGGAGAGTAATGCCAGAGAAGTCAGTGGGGACTCCTGACACAGATACGTATAAATGAATAAAAGCTTTCCTGCTCCACAAGGATGGAGAAGAAGGACTATTGATGCAGAAGGATCTACAGGTTCCCAAGCACAATAACTCAGAGGAGATTGAAAGTATGCCAAGAGCCAGAAAGCAGCATGGAGACGCCAAGGCAGTACTCGGGCTATCGGCTGTGGGCTGTGGGCTGTGGGCTGTGGGCTGTGGGCTGTGGGCTGTGGCCAGAGGACACCCAGAAGACAGACAAGGCCAGGTCCATGTTGTCTAGTATGCCAAGCTAAGGAGTTTGGAGCTAGTTCTGAAATTTCAGGAGCCATCAGAGGACTTTAGGCAGGAGGGTCACTTGATCACAATGGCATTAAGGTTGTGATGACAAAGATGGAGGTAGAACAGTAAGTATGTAGTCAGGCTGGGAAAGGTATTTGTCATTTGTTGGCTGTCTAGCATTCAATACTTTTCTTCACATCCCCCTGTTATCCCTTTGTGGAAAAACTCCCCACTATTTTGTGTCGTCTTGGAAGAAAACCATTTCCTCTGCTGTCACCAAAGGGACAACAGTCTCCATCTGACCACACTGGCATTGCCAGGAGCGAGCTTGTGATAGGCAAAGCTAGTCTGACACTCCCTTCTAGGATCTTCGCATTTTGAGAGGGTAACTAAACAACAGACTTTTCGCAGGCTGTGGCAGATTGCGTTTGCCGAGAATGGCCACAGCAATATCTGTGATCCCACATGCTCCTCCAGATCCTGAGCCCCCTGTCAGGAGGCAGCGTCTATTCCCTCTCCAGAATAGAAGCAGTGAAAGGAACAGCGCATGGCTTCAGAGACTGTCAGAAAAAGTGAAATGGCTTCCATCTGGCTCATTCTCTCTCGAGAAGCTTGCCCTTGGAACCCGGCCACCACGTACGAGGAAGCCCAGGCCACATGGAGGAGCCATGTGGAAGTGCTCCGGCCAACAGCCCGACCAAGGCTCCAGCTGACAGCCAGCACCGGCCACCAGACCCGTGAGGGAGGGAGCCTTTGGATGACCCCCGGCTGCAGCCCTCGTGCCATCCCGGCTGATGCCAGGTAAAGTAGAGAGACAAACAGACCCCTCCAAGCTGTACCCAGGTTGCAGATTCATGAGCAAAATGAATGTTTTCACTTAAGTCACTAAGCTTTTGGTAGTTTGTTACACAGAACTAGAACAGTGTACTTGACTGGGGATCCACCGGCCTGACCTCCAGAGATCACTTGAGCCCTCGCTGTTTTCTAGTCCTGACCCTATAGTTTCCCACCAGTGTTGGTCAGCAAATATCCTCCCATAGGCCTTCTAGCTATGTGACACAAGATGGAGTGTCTATCATTGCAACCACTATCCACAACTGTCGTGGTCCTGGAGAGGGAGGGGGATGATGAGGGCCTGAGCACAGACTGATGGGAGGAAGGGGTTGGGGCCAATAAGGACATAGGGCGCAGACTCCAACAGCTCTTGAGGAAGAAATGGGAAAAAGACGCAGTCAGGTTTCTAACGGGGCCACTGGGCAGATATTCACGCCATTCAGTGAGAAACACAATTCAAGAGAAAGCAGCTTTCAGGAAACTAAAACATGCAAACTAATTACAAGTCTGGTTATCAGCTTGGTGATTTCGAGATGCCTGTGGGAAACACATGTGCAGATATTTACAATACACACTTCTGGCTTCGCCACATCACTTGAGAGAGGTGATGTTGTGGACCAGATAAAAGTCTCTTAGAGAGGCAAGAATCTGAAGAAAGTTAAGCCCTACCTAATGCTGTTTGGACTGAATCTTTAACTTTAAAAAGTGCTCTCCATTAAGGGTTCGTGGGAGGGAATGCGAGCCCGTGCGTGGGTACGGAAGCATCCAGATGAACGTTCATGCCTCTCAGACTCGAGCCGAGAGGGAGCGGCGTCTTCTGTTTCTCTTGCACGACCACGCGTTGTTGTCTGGACCAGCTGAGAAGGCTGGTAGCTGACTTCATCTAAGCACAAGAGTAACTGCTCGTTTATGTAAATAAAGGCTTCCTCAAAGGGGCGCTCAGCACTTGGCTCGTAATGTACTTATTTATCCTGAGAGCACCTCTGTGAGGCAGTCACAGGACAGGGGTGACCAGACTCACATAATAAATAATGTGAAGAACGGCAAGAAGAAAAACTATCCCATAACTCTGAGGCCCTGGAGGAGATGGGACAGGCCCAAGGTCACCCAGTGAGTTGGGAACTGCTCAAGCCTCTGTGCCTCGATGGCATGACTCATACTGTCTCCAAATGTCCCCCGGGTTGCTCAGTCCTGTCACCTGTGTGGCAAGTCTGTGGCTGCAAGGTGTTAAGAGGTAACTCTGCCAGACTGACTGGTTAAGACAGGCCAACACCTCCCTTTCCAGCCAAGCGTTTCCTCGCACACCCACCGGCGTCAAGTGACTGCTTGGAAACCCAGAGACAGGTTCCACACAAGTCACGGGGAACCTGGCCTGCCCAACTCAGCTTTACATTTAAAAAAGAAGAAGAAGAAAGAATTCCCAACACAAGGAATTTCGAATCAGCAGACAAAAAAAATCATCCCCAGCCACACACACAGGGACTAACTCCTGCCTTGTGGAAGCAGAGACAGTGTCGGCCATAAAAAGCCCTCTCTTGGCCAGCACGGGTTTGCTCCAGAGGCTCCAGCTGAAACAGGAGTTGAATAAGAGCTATATACTGTATTTGTTTAAATTTCATGCCAGGGAAGGTCTGTGACGCAGGAGACAGGTTTATGGAGAGAGAAATAAAATGTTGACAAATGGCTCTGTAATCAACTGGAACATGCAATAAATCATTAGAATGCCAATAACACTTCCAGGACAAGCTTAGAAAGGTCATTACTGTGTCACAATATATCTTCCAGCAACAAACAAAGCAAACAGAACATGTTGGGAATAGGATTATGGGGGGAAGCATCTGTCAGTCCTAATTAAGAATTAACTACAGATCGTATCTTGGGAGATGTATAATTTATTTTCCCTCTTCTTCCTCCCCACACACTCGCAAAAAAGAAAAATAAATCAATAAAAAAGTTAACTCGTTTTACAGCAGAGATGGCGTCAAGGAATCGAGCACAAAGCATAGATCAGAGAATGCTGAGACGCCGGGAAGTGGGGAGCAGGGCCAAGGACAGAGGGAGGGGAGGGCTGGGCTCCCGGAATGGGGTGGGTGGGGGGCGGCAGCCAGCACGGCTCTGGGCTCTGCGTCAGCCCGGCCCCAGGCCCCATCGCTCCTCTCTTTGTCCCAGCCCAGCCCAGCCCAGGACACTCAGTTTCACACCCTCAGGAATGTCGGGGTTGCTTAACACTTTGGCAACAAGGTCTCACACACTAGAAAGGGGCATCAGGACGGTTGGAAGTTTAAAAAAAAGTGACAAATCCTTTCTACTTGAATGTACCAGTTATGATGGAGTTTGGCTGCAAGTCCAAAACCCAACTCACAGTGACTTAAACAAGGAAGTGTTTATTTTTCTCACATAACAGAAGCCCAGAGGTGGGAGGCTCTGGATCGGCATTCTGAATGCCTGCCTTATAGTCTCTAGGGCCGTGGCTTTTGCCTTCATCGACTCATGGTCACAAGATGGCTAATGCAGCTCCACACATCACGACCATGTTCAAGGAGAGACCAGAGGAGAAAGGACGACTCTGTCCTGTGTTACCCCTGCTATCAGGAAAGCCAAAGTTTTCCCAGCGCCCCCCATACCCAGTGAATTTAGGTATTTCTCTCGCTGACCAACATTGTCTCAAATAGCCACCAAAGAGTCTTGGAGATGAAGCGGACACATTGTTACCCCACATAAAAATGGGGCTCCGTTCACAAGGAAGAAGAGAAGACTAGGTCTTGTGTTAACGACTGACAAGGTTTGCCACACACTGAAGTGGGATTTGGGCTGAAGCAGGCCAGCCACCGAGGAGGGGCCAGCTGTGTGTATTTGTCTCACACTGTTTACAGAAAGGCCCTCTGTCCCCTTCTGTCCGGGTGGGAAAAGGTGCTGGTCTTCAAAGCTCTGCTTCCCAGCTCCGCCCTAACAGGATTGTTGCTGCTAAGGGCCCGTGACCACAGTGGACAAATGTGTTATAATTTGATCTGGTCTTTTCTGCCAAGGACAAGGCCCATGGCCTTGGGCAGCTGGGAGTAACTCAGCGTGTTCAGAGTAAAGTCAGATCAGCCATTTGAGCAGCAGCGATGGGAGAGGAGAAAATATTCACTCCTTCCCCTCAGGTCTCACTGCAAGTGGTTCTTTCATCCGCGGTGGAGACTCGAGGCCCTAAGAGGTCTCTCTAGTGTTCCTCTGGGTTTCAGTTTCTTCCCAGCACATTCTTATCCTCCTCTCTGTTTGGCTGTGTGTGTGTTTGTACTTGTGTGGATATGTGTGAGTGCACTTTGTGCGTATGTATTTTGTGTGCTCATGGGCGAGTGCATTGTGTGTGCTACATATGTGTGTCTGTACTTGTGTGCATATGTGTGCTGTGTGCATGTGTGTGTCTGCGCGTGTGCCTGCCTTCCTCTCACTGCCCCTTCACTACTGCTCTCACGAGCCAGGCCCCGCCCTCTGGGAGGTGACCCCCCAGCTTGTCGGGGGAGGTTTCCATGCACTGCCTGCTTTTTTATGTCATGATTACTATTATGATGACCATTGTTATCAGCATCACCATTGCGGTTACTCTCTCCCACTCTGCCTGCCTTCCCTTCTTGGCTCTCGTTTTCTGCTTGAGTTTGCATTTCTGCCTTTATTTTATTTTATTTTGTTCTGCTGACAGAGACAAGAGCACATCCTAGTTCACCATTTCAGGATTTGTTGCAGACTTCAAGGTAGAGGTTTATGGCTGCGGGTGTCCTAGTGATAGCACGGTTCTTACCGGTGCTAATAAACTCAGCTGCTCTAGGGTCCTCTTAAATTCCAGTATGAGAGAGAGAGAAAAGGCATCATTCAGTCCTGTTACATGCAGGAATCCTCACCCTGGAAGGCTCAGGATAATGTTTCTTTCTTGGGGGAGCACAAGCCCATAACTCTTCAATGCTGTCAAGGAACCAGAGGGAAAGGAAAGTCCTTTTTCCTTCCCACCTGCCTAGATGGATAGCAGATGGGAGATGCGGTTGGAGCTAGGAAGGTGGGCACAGAGCAAGGATTGAAATGCAAAAGTGTTTTTTTGTTTTGTGTGTGTGTGTGTGTGTGTGTGTGTGTGTGTGTGTGTTTGCCAACCCCAAAAAGCCTGTCCTTAGATGCTGAGCATGCTGTCGGGCTAGTTAAAAATCCCACATGGCTTCATTCTGCACAAGCCCAGGCTGCGGGCCTCCGAGGCCTGCCTGGAACAGCCAGAACGACACTCTTAAACGCAGCCTTTCACACAACGCCTTCACTTCTTTCGCAAGATTCTCACAGCAAATCTGACCATTGTTCTAGTTTTGCACACAAGAAAGCCAGGGCTGAGTGGGAAGTTGCTTGTTTGAGGTCACATAGCTTATAAGTGGCAGCTGGGACTCAAACCCCAGTTGCTGCCATGTAATCCAGGGCTAATTTCATGTCATCACACTCCCCCTACTTAAGGTCAAGGACTGCCGGCTGACATGACAAGTATCTATGCCCATACTTGGAGCCATCTCTAGAAAATCTTGATGCAAGACAGGCTTGGAGAGTGAAGTGACTACTGACCTGGGAAATGACGGCCTATGCCAGATCTGTGTGGTTTGGGGAAAGTCATTTAACCCCTCTGGGCTTCAGTTTGCTACGTTATAAAATGAAGATCATACTCACGATACCAAATTCTAGGATTCCCCCGGGGCCTGCAATGCGAGAGGGGAGCCCACCATGCCCCTCTCTCGTACAGGTTATACCTTGAAGTTCTTCTGCGTGAAGGTGATTTTGTGCATGAGATTCTACTATTAAAAGAAGTTATCAATGTTTAAAACCACTCAGATGAGACACTTTCTATGACCCCTGTGTTCAGCATCAACCAACCACCTACAATCGCATACTCACAGAGGCTTGTCCAAGTACCTAGCATGTAGTTAGCGCTCACGAACGGCAGCTGCAGGCTACCGTCCAATCAGCACCCCTCGTGATGGACACCATGAGAGGGCTGCCTAGGACGGGGGCCATGGGTGGCCTAGGGGGTGGCCCTTTACCAAGCTTTTGCTTAAAGATTTGACATTTAACAAATGGCCACACCATTGGTGCCGTAAGATTCTCGTTCAGATACAGTTTCAAACTTCTCGTTTCCCTGTCCCCCTCATGGACGGAGAGCACTGGCGTGATTTCGCCTGTAGAAGGATTTCTTATTTATAAACTTGTGCAATTGAAAGTGGTACTTTGGGTCACCTTAAGCTCCCCGTATGACCTGGATTTTGCATTAAATGAAAACTATTAGTATTCGGAAACACTTTACCATGAGGGTGGCTGAGTGACCATGACCTCTGTGTTTATGTAAACGTGTTTTCATTACCACCAGGCCTGGGGTGCAAAGGGGGAGCTGGGAAAAGTGAAGCCACTGCTTGTTAACGCTGTCCTTGCAAACGTTCTGTTATTAGCAGCAGCTCAGATCTGAGGGGGTCGAGCACTGCTCGGCAGCTCTGAATTACTCCGTCACAGCAGGTGCACTGGCCAGACAGCACAGGGCAGGGGCCCTGACGCAGGAACGCACTCTGTGGCCTTCACTGTCCTCTGCTTACATCGTTCTGGACATCTTTCTCCCCACCACTCGCTTCCCTGCTCCCAGGAACTAGCCCAAAGGTCAGCACACTACAACCCACAGACCAAATCCGGCCCACTGCCTATTTCTGTGCAGCCCTGGAGCTAAGAATGGTTTGGGGGGTTTTATATGATTGAAAAAAAATTGAAAGAAGAATGTTTCATGACACACGAAAACTCTATGGAATTCAGATTTCAATGTCCACTAAAAAGTTTCATTGGAACACAGCCATGCTCATTTGTTTATATATTACCTGTGAATAATCACTCTTCAATTCTGCAAAGGCAGTTAAGTAGTTTCAGTACAGACAATGTGACCCCCAAAGCCTAAAGTGTTTACTATCTGGGCCTTTACGGAAAACGTCTGCCAGCCCCAGGCTGGCCCGGCATTGATCCCTCCCTCCCCCTTGGCCGTCACCACACCTGACGGATTCCTCTCTCACATTTCTGGAATACAGCCCCTTCTCTTAGTGCCAGGTGAGGACCCCAGTATCTCCCCCCAGGACTTCAGCAGCAGCGTGCAGCGGGGCCCCCCACCTCCTAGGCTTGCTACCTGGAATATATCACTGGTGTCCCCACAGTGGACTGGCTAAGTGTGCGGATACTGGAGCCAGACCACCTGGTCCTGGGCAAGTCATTTAAGCTCTAAGCCTCAGTTTCCTCATCTGTTAAATGGGGTGATAAAAAATACCTACCATATAAGATCATTGTGAAGATTATTTGCAAAACTCTTAAAATAGTACCCAGGACTACACTTGTATATGCTATGTCATCCATGGGAAACTCAAAGGGGACCTTGTCATTCTGCCTGAGACATCAGTGGGTCTTCATCATTTATCAGATACAATTCAAACCCCTTAGCAGGGCATACAGTCCCTCTGTGATCCGATCCCCATCTACATACTCTCAGCTGTATCTCTCCCTGCTCCCTGCCTCACACCTTCTGCTCCCATACTTTTTGCTTCTTGTCTCCAGCACTCCCTGGTCAGATTTCACCTCCTCCAGGAAGTCTTCTCAGACTACACCTCCTCCCTGCTCCCATTATACCCTGCCAGAGTTCCAACACCACTTGCCACATCGAATCTGCTACCATTATACAGTGAGCTGCTTGAGAAAATAAGCAAAATCCTAGGGGCTGACTTGAGAGAAGGGAGAGGCTGCCATCGGAGGTCATGGGAGAAAAGACTTCTCGAAGGGGGGTCCCTCTCAGCGGAGTCTTGGAGGCTGGGCAGGCCAAGGACTGACTTTGTCCGCAGTGCCTGACACATTTAGATCTTTCTTAAATGTTCCCTGAATGAATGACTGAATTAAGTGATTAGCTCATCACTTGAATCCATTCACTCCTCTGGGAAACTGGGAGTTTGAGTTTCGGCCTTATCTCCCATGACCTATAACTTGGAATTAATGATTTTAGATGGACATAGGATCCTGGGCACCTCCGAAAACAGGGGGAGAGCCTCGAGGAGACTCCCCATCCCTACCAGACACAGTTGCCTGGATCACTTTCCCACAAGCACCACTTGGAGCACGTCAACACCCTGCTCCGAAACCCTCAGGGCTTCTCTGGCCTGCGGAATGAAGACTCGCCTCCGGGAAATGACCTTTAACCTTGCCTCTCAGAACTTCCCTACACGCACCCTGGGACACTATGGGACAGAACTGCCTGCTCCTCCCCAGAGTCTGCGGGTTCACACAGTGCCTAGCATGTAAAATGCTTTGCAATGTTAGTTATTGCCATCAGACTAATGGCTGAATCAGGTCACTTTTGTGAAGATGCTCTGCATTCAGGTAGAAACCACACTTTTTTTCCTTTATTAAAAACAGAGTTCCCCTTGACCTGCTCTGTGTTTATTTCCTACTGATCCTGAAGACTCAGACAGATGCCAGCCTTTCCAGGCCCCTCCTCCACCCCACTCATGCTTCCCTCAGACAGAATTCGCCCTTCTCACTTCATCTTTGCTTCTTCGGGTGCTTCCCACCATTACCTTGCGCGGTGGTCATCTGCGTGCAGATCTGATCTCCTCTGTGGGCTTAGGAAGGAGGGTCGCTGTCTGTCTTCGAAAGCTCATGCCTCCCCACGAGGCCTGACCCCTGACAAGCTCCCACCATGCGGGTGCTACTTCCCACAATCCTCTAAATCTGCTTGGGAAAACTCAGTTTTTTAATTAATTCATTTTCCAATTACAGATGACAGGCAATAGCATGTTTTTGGTGTACAACATAGTGATTACAGGTTTACACACCTTACAGTGTGATCACCCCAGTAAGTCCAGCACTCATCTAACACCATGTGTAGTTGTTGCAATATTATTGACTACATTACCTACGCTATATCTTATATCACTTATATCACTTCACTGTTTCTTTGTGGCAACATGGAAGGAAAATCTATTTTTTTATAATCCTCATTGGAGGGTTTTTTATTGCTTTTTTAGAGAGAGAGGAAGGGGAAAAGAGAGAGAGAAACATCAGTGTGGGAGAGAAAGAGCAATTGGTGGCCTTATGTATTCACCCCAACATGGGATCGAACCTGCAACCCAGGCATGTGCCGTGACCAGGAATCGAGCCCACAACCTTTTGGTGGATGGCATGATGCTCCAACCAGCTAAGCTACCTGGACAGGGCATGAAATCCATTTTATAGATAAAGAAACTGAGACCCAGAAGACTTGGTTTGCCCAAGATCACACAGTTACTACGTAGTGGAAGAGGAAGCACCTTCCCTGTCCTCTCCCCACATTTGTGCCATTGTCCCACAGTGCCACAGGCCAAGGACAAATAGCTCACATGGGGCTTTTGGCTCCTCCAGAACCATTTCCACTTGGAGATATTAACACGGCTTTGGTAAGACAGAAATTCAGCCTATATAACCGAAGACATCAACATCTTCTTTTTCCTTTATTCCCTCCCCTCACCATGCCCACTTCCTACCCCAGAAACACTTAAAAGCTGTTTAAGGTTTTTCTACATTGTAGCTGTCAGTACTGTTAAGGATGTTTGCAGTGGGGTCTCGGCACCCACTCTAAAATCACCATCTGCCGGCGTGCTCGCTGCCTACCTTTGTGTTTACACAGTACCTATCACTAGGACATCAGCACGCTCTGACAAACAAGCTGCGTAGCGCAGGAGGAAAAGAGGAAAGTCGTTTGTGACTGACGCTGTTAATTATCACTTCGCTACCCAGGCGCTCCTTCAAGTGGCACGTGGTCTCGACGCCTGCGCACATGCGTACGTACTTGAAGCCATCCTCCCCCATCACCACGCGATGTAAACTATAATCTTTATAGAACATGACACGGAACGCAGCAGTTCTCACCCACGCGGCGGTAATACCGCACAATCAGAACAGCTGTAACCAAAATGGGTAAACTTATTTATTACCTGACAAGGATCTTAGTGGACCACAAGTTTAATGGCGCCAGGAACACGATGTGACTGCTGCATAAACACAACGCTGGATCAGATTTACACTCCCTTAGTGGAAGCAGAAGTTCCAGCTCACGGACTGCAAAGACCCCACTTCATTTGGTGATGGGCAGACCACAGTGGCTGTGTTGTGTTAAACCCCAAGAGGCACATTTTAACCCTGGAGAGTGTCCAGACAAGGATGACCGGGATGGTGACAAGTCCGCTAACTAGTCATATGAGACACGCGAGAGGAATTAAGTGTGTTTAATCTGGAGAGCAGACTGCTAAGGGGAAATAGAATCACTATCTGAAGATGTCTCTTCTCCATGACTCCAGATGCCTGGTCTGCCACGGTGCAAATGCAGACAGCAATTGTAATCCTAGGAAGCTAAGTCAGAGGGCAGCTTTAGACGTCAGCCAATCTGTCATACACCCAGTTACAGCTTGGGGTGCAGTTGAGATCTTAGGGAGATGAACTTAAGCCTCAACTCTTCCAGAGTTACGTGAACACCCAAAGGCTTGCCTCTCGTGGTCATCTCTGCCCCTAGACTCCTGCTTCAGTCCACACTACCTGTTCCTGTCCACCAAAGGTCAGGGGTGGAGTAAAGCTCTCAGTTCCTTCACACACTCACACACTCACACACACACACACACACTGCTCTCTAGAGCACATACTCCCCTAAAAGGCTCCCCTATCAGGCGGGAGAAGAGACAGCGGAGGAGAGGTTTACTCTGCACCTCCCACAACTTCAAAGAAGCAGGAGAAATCCTTATAAAATGACCTTTGTTCCCCCATCAGCCTGGAGTTTCACTGACTCTTGACCTCCCCCGGCCCCAGACTTCCTCCTCTTCCTGGCTCTTTCTTTTTACCTCCTCTCTGTCTTCTCTGCTCTTCCCTCCTCAGTCCATTGCTCTCACTGTCTCATGCAGAGTAACTTTCTCTCTTGATGTCTCATTATCCAAAGGCACTTATACTTACAAAGTCATCAACACCCCAGGCTGGCTTACCTTAAACCTAGACACCAACTTCTACAATGGAAGTTCTGGTGCCAGATATGAATAAATCAGCATTCATCAATCCAGTGAAATCCTGGGGAAGAACGTTTCCATGGACAAGTAAATTTGGGAAATGTTGATACTGGGGACCCCTCATGGAAATTAACAGTTAACAAAGTAACTTGTTAAAGTGCCTACAAATCCCTCCAATAAAGAAACCTGTTTAACTCTGAGAAACCCAGTATTTCCAGAGCTCTCCAGGCCATGGGTTCATAATAAGAACACTGCTGCTATTCCATGGAATATACCTGGGACGTGCAGGTGAAAGGCCTGGCCCAGGGAAGGGGGCATGAGGTTAGGCCCTAAGAGCAGAAGTGCTGGGAAGATTGAGTCACCTCCCTGCAGCACAAATGCTTATCCTGTTCTCAACCCAGCGGGTAACCTTGAGCCCATCCCATCTCCTCCAGGGCCTCAGAGTTATGGGCTAGTTTTGCTTCTTGCCGTTCTTAACATTATTTATTACACAGTCTGGTCACCCCTGTCCTGTAACTGCCTCACAGAGGTGCTCTCAGGATAAATAAGTCCATTACGTGCAGAGTGCTGAGCGCTCCTTTGAGGAAGCTTTTACATAAATGCACAGTTATTCTTGTGCCCATATTAAGTCCGTTAACAACACTGTGAGCTGGTCCAGTTCCCTATACAGGTCCTGTGGAGTAATAGAAAAGAAACCGGTGATGTGACCCTCGGCCAAATAGAGCTTCGGTCTCATTTGAGATGGCACGTCTACACACTTACATGCTTGTGCACATGCATGCACACTTGCATGCACACACAGATGAAACGCTCTTAAGATTCAATTTTTAGGCTAAATAACATCACTGTCTTATTTCTGTTCAATTTCTTCATCTTTGCAGGAATTTGTGCTGATTATGGGCCTTTCTTTCTTACATGTCTATGTAACCTTGTTTTTCAGAAGAGAAAGCTGAGGCCAGAGAGATGAAGCAAATTTTTTAACATCCCATGGGAAGTGGATGGCAAGACTAGGACTGACTCTGGGATTCTCAGCCTGTTGTTTTTTCCCAGGCCTGCACCCCAGTGTCCAGGCTTGTCCTGTGGGAAAGAGCCTGGGGCGATTCTCACCATACTGTACTTCCAAGTGGAGATCTTTATAACAATTGCAGCTATCCAATAACAGATGTTGTTGGGTTTACGATTCCTAAACATACTTGAGCAGAAACCAGAATCCGCTGAGGATGCTGTGGATAGGTGTGATGGGGGACCAGATGTTTCCTTCATTCAGCCATTCATTCGTTTATTTTTCCTTTCCCATGTGCCAGGGGCTATTCTGTGCTCTACGAAGTAATGAGCAAAACAAAGTTTCTACCCTTATTTGAACTTCCATTCTGGTGAACAGGACAGGCAAAAAGCAAACAAAAATATGTGCCAATGACATATAGTTGTTGTTAGTGCCATGAAGCAAACTAAGACAGGTGAAAACATGGAGAACTGTAGGCCTGGAACAGGGAAGGAAGAGCATGGTCAGGACAGCCTCACTAGGAAGGTGACATTTGAACAAAGATTTGAAGGAAGTGAGATGTCTTGAGAATATTGGGGTGATGAACCTTCCAAAGAATAGGAAGCAGTAAGAGCAAAGCCTCAGAGCTGGGCTGACGTGGGGTGTGTTGAGGAACAGTGAGGAGGCTAGTGTGGCTGGAGCTAAGGGTGTGTGGCAGGTTCATGGTAGAAGACAGGGTAGGCCAGAAGGTAAGAAAGAAGCAGGTAGAGTCGAGGTCACAGTAAAGACCACTGCAAGGGGCCTTCCCAAGCTGATTCTGTGACCATATAGGTCCTAATGTTGGTTACTGCCACGTCCTGATTTCTATCATTCTGAGAAGCATGCTGGTGTGATTTCTGACCTAACATGTGCTATCAGGGGGCTGGTAAAGCACCTTCCACCTGGTCAGCACAATGCTGGAAGGAACCAGTGGACAGAAAAGCTGAAGGAAGAAATCTATTTTGCTGTTGCTATCTTCTACAAGATGGCCTAACAGTCATCTCCCAAGTGTAAGATGCATACTATATAGCGTTGTCTAAAGTACACTGGCACTTGTAAAACATAGCTGTTTCTTTTGGTTCAGTGGAATTCTCTTACCTTCATCAACAACCAGACAAGGCTAGAATTCAGCTTGCCCTCTGAAGCCGAGTTGGATGTCAGCTTAGGCACCATATTTCTAAGGGACAAGGCACCAAGAGGGGAAGGTAGAGATCCAGAAGCCAAGGAAATGGGGGTACTAAAAGGAAATAAGAACTCCTGTGATTGTGTATAGTTTCAAGTAAACCCAAGCTGAATCTGAGGATTACTGGCCTCAAGTCTCCTATTTCGTCCCTGCCCAAGGATGGAGGCTGGTCTGAGTCCAAGGTATACTTCCCCCACAGATGTTTTTGAACTTGTCCCAGTGCCCAAGGAGAGGGGGAAAGGGGCCAGAGTCAGCAGGTGATTATCATCACCACAAGAGCCATGACACCTTTTTAGTCTATTCCCTCCCTGTCTATAGTCAATCCTACTCACATTACCACCACCTTCCTACACCAGGCAAAGGTCATCTATTTCCCTCCAAACCTCAAATCACCAAGAACTCAACACAGGACTGGATCTGATAGCAGAAGAGGTCACTACCTATGTAATGTATTTCTACCCAGGCCAACACACATAAAGAAGAACCATCGATGTCCTTGGGAGGTAGAGCATGGCAAAGCTGAGCCTTCCACTGAACTGGGGTATAAGTCCCTCGAGGCTGAAGGACAAAAGGCAGCTCACTGGGGAAACAGGGACAAACCTCTTCTGCCTGAGTCTTTCCCGAGAGCCAAGCTCGCCTTTACTGATTGCAAAACCTTCATCAGTCTTTGCCTAAACAGAAATGCATGACAGAAACAGGGGGCATTTTCATGAGCTACACCCCCTTGTAATCCTCTTGAAATTGCTCTGTGCACTTAAAGCCCCGATTTGACTTGGAGCCACATCCTCTCCTGCAGCCCATCTTTGCGGAGAAGATTGGTGTCAACTCTGGGATGCTTTCTACAGGAGAGCTAAAGTGGACACATCCTTCTGTTCCCCCAACTCTTGGGAAGCTTCCCTCCAGGGGCAAGAGACTGTTACTGCATTGACTATTGTGCTTTCACAAGAACCCATAAACCTGAGACACACTCTCAGACAAAGCAGCTACCAGCCACAGGTGACTACAGTGCCCTTTCAAGGTGACTCGTCCCCACTGAGGCACATGATAAATGACAAGCACAGTGGGTTTTGAATAGTAAGTACAAAAAAAAAAAAAGAATGTAAAATATCTCATTACTTTTTATATTGCTTTTTTATGCTGCTTATATTTTAGATATACTGGATTAAATAAAATATATTATTCACATTAGTTTTCCCTCTTTGTTTTTACTTTTTACAATGCGTCTGCTAAAAAATTTAAAATTACACGTGGCTTGCATTATATTTCTATTGGACAACCCTGAACTAGAGGATGAACAGTCAATGATGGCATTGCCTAAGGAATACTAGCTCTTTCCAAGCTGAGCAACCCACAAGTAGAAAGGACTGGATACCAAGTGTGCCTCAGTTTACCCAGCAGCTATGAGGTCAACCTAGAGAGGTGGAAAGACCATAGGCGTAAGCACCAAATATGCAAACCTTGTCACTCCGACAAATGAATATGTGACCAGATGAGGGACTCAAGCACAATGCAGGCCTCTGGTTGGCCAGCTGTGGCCAGAGTTTGCTGGTACGCCTGTCACATCTTGTTCTCTCCTCTACCTTCTTCTCCAAGGTTTGACATTTCCAAAGTGAGGGCCCTCACTGCTAGCATTTCCTATCTTACTCCCCACAGATGTGGTATCGAAGGTGGTTAGACAGACCTGAGCAGAGTGAAAATGATAGGTCAGGTACAGAAGGTCACCAGGGTGGAAAGCCCATGTGCCTAGCAACAGACAAAACTGGAAAAACAGGTATTGTAGGGTGGGACCTCACCCCTAGGGTGACCTGTCCTCTCCTAGCATATCACTGGGCAGGTGGTTTGGAACACCCCCTGGTCTTTCCTTCCTCAGCATGTCCCTAGTCATGTGGTGGACCCTCTTAGAGGGGAAACTAGGGGGCTAGAGAATAACCTCAAATGGCTCCCACACAAGCCCCGGCATGACCACTCCCTTAAGCATTAAGTCTCCTGGACGATGAGGTTCTGACTCACATCAGATAATCTTAGGAACAAAGCCTCAGGTCTGCTGACCACAGAAACAAAGTTTTGGTCAAACCAGAGATAACATTTAGGTGTCAGCTGTGTTGCAGCTCCAGGCCCAGAAAAAGCTGACTGCAACAACTAATGACCCCCTCCCCCGGAGACCACAACCCTGAAAGGACACACCTGGAAAGCTGATAAATATTCTACTGAGATCTTCCTCTGAGACTTCCCCTAAAATCTCTGTCTTTGGAAAGTCGATAAAACACCTTAAGATGAAAGACCAAGCATTCTCTCCCCACCCCACACCTTTCCTTCCCTTTCTTCCCTCACAGTGTGTGCCTTTGCTTTCTTACTCCTAAGCTCCAGGACCCTTCTTTCGCCGCCAGTATAACTTGTTTCCTGAATCCACACAGCCCAGCTGGCTCACCTCTTCTACCTCTACAACTTCCTAAATAAATTCCTTATACCAAAGGTCTTGGTTTTGAAATCTTTCTTAGCTGACCTCAAGGACCAAGGTCTAACTCCACAGGTAATATCTGCTACCATTTGCCATTAACAGATGGCTTCTGGAAAATCAGAACACCCTGAATTGCTGGGTGTTCTGGTCTTCTCAGGATACAGTGGGAAAATGTGGGATTGGGGTTAGACAAATCTGGATTCAAATTTCACTTCTACTGTTCACAGGCTGTATGAACTCAGGAAACTTAGCCTCTCTGAATCATAACTTCTTCATATGTACACCAGGTAAAATATTAAAGCCTCAGTAAAAATTTCACTGGATACGTGCAAGTGTTTTCATGGTACCTAACTCATAAATGATAGCCATTACTGTTTGGTGTTGGCTCCTGTACAATTTTCTACTATATTCTTAATCTTGTTGATGAAGTCTTATTTCAAATGCAAGAGAGAAACTCTGGATCCCTGTCTGATGGAAGGGGTACTTTCTTAAAGAAAAGAACTGCCCCCTGCTTTTTTATCCTAGCATTCTTCCATCCATTGGGAAACCTTCCCTTCCTCTATAGATTTTAGGCAATCCAGATTTTTCCTACCTTGGTTCTCAGATTTACCTAAAGCAAGGCACACTTGTACCTAACTCACTCAGCATCTAGTGCTATCATAAGCTCCCAGTAGAACACTCACCCCCCGCCTTTCCCCTTCCCAGTGGCAAAGCAAAGAAAGAGAAGTCCCACCTTGCTTTCCTCCAGGTTCCCCCCAAGGCAAAGTGGGGCTGAGGGAGGGATAACAGCCTGAGGAACCAGTCTGCTCAAGTATGGGGAGCAGCAGGAGAGGATTTGGCTTGAAGTGGAGAGAGCACAGAAAGAAGAAAAAACTGAACACAGCTTTAATTAAACACAGTGTATATAAATCAGAGAGGTATGCTCAGAGAGCAAGGAAGGGTGACATGGAATTTTTCAAAGAAAGTACCTGTGTCTAAGAAGACCACCTTCTTAGTCTCATCAACATTGAAATGAACCCCCAGGAGAAGGAGCCTGCCTCCACCTGCAAGGAGGGCTGAGAGCTCCCTGAACTACAGGCCAGCTTTGTGCCTCTGTCTTGATCTGCCAAGACAGGATTCCCCTTCAGAGCCTCCCCCATACCCCGAGGCATCCCCCTCTACCCGGGCATTCCCACCTCTGCCTGGGCATCCAGAGGTGGGTGTGGCTGAGCAGCAGGGCCTCATGGGAAAGTGTCAGGGATATGCTCCCTTCTTTGCTCTCTCCCTTCCTCTGCAGAGCATCCTGGGAAATCTTCACCACATGAAAGCCACCATCTGTGTCAGGTACAATGGGGTTTTCCATCCTTGCAGCTCCCCTCTCACAGGAACCTTGATGTTCACCAAGTTCAAGGACTTAGCTTTGAGTCTCACTTGCTGCTGTTTTGACCTCAGGTCTTATCACTGGATGTCTCCCTTACCTCTGGCAGCTGGTCTCACCCTGAACCCCAGTTCTGACATCTGGGTTTCGGTACCAAGGTCTTTAAAAGTCCTGGGCCCCTCTCTTTCATTAGTCACTGCCCTCTGGTATCTCCTGATCATCAGTCCAGTGGCTAGCTCTTAGTCAAGAGAAATACCCAGCCCCAGCTCCCTCATCTCAAAACTTCCCCCACCTATTTGGAAACACTTTGCCATCTCTCACTTTTATATGATGCCGGGCACACAGTAGAGAATTAATAAGTCTGTGTTAGATGAATGTATGAATGAACCTAATTGGGGATTTAGGAAAGCTTTATAGTGCCAGCTTCATCTTGTATTTGAATGTCATTCTTGCTCTGCAGCCTACTAATAGTCTCCAGCTTTAGTATGCAACCCCCTCTATTAAATGGCCAAAGCATATCCATAGCCATCCACTAAATGCCCTGCCTCAGTGTTGGCGCTCAACCAAACCCTGCTCTGTAGGCCAAAGGCAAGTTGGGGAGCATCTTAGAGAACTTGATTTGCATTGCATCAGAGCAGGGAATTCCTGAAGCGAAAAAAGAGCAGGAGGTTCTGTTGTGGACACTGCACCTTGGCTGTCATTATTCTCTACTCAAAACATCCACTGAACAACCTCCTTCAGCTGGCAATGCAAATTTCTTAAATATTTCCAAAGTAAGTGACTATAAATTTGAACATGTTGAAGGTCCCTGGGGCAATGAATAAAGTCTATAAAATCTATAAGGTAGAGAATGGAGCTTGCCCAGTCTAACCAGTGAAAAAGAACCATAAAGAGAAAATATTCAAAACAAACCTTTTATATTGTTTGCCTTTACATACTTAATAAATACATGTAAAAGCATTTGCGTTTTATATTCTTATTCAATTTCAACATCACATTTTGGTAATTTTATAAAGTGAAAATAGAAATGTCCAGGAATGAAAATACAGGTTCAACATTATGATTTTTTAATGAATATATGAGAATAAAAATAGGATGATACAGAGGTTTTTAACATTCCAAAAATTCTTTATACAGGTCTCTTCAAGAATTCAACCTTAATTTCCTCCCCTTGAGAGTGGGCTGGACATGGCAATTCACCTTTAACAAATGGAAAGTAAAAGTGATAGTGTGTGACTCCCAAAACCAGATGTAAAAGGTTTTGTGGCTTCATCCTTGGTATCTTGGGTCACCTGCTCTCAGGAAAGCCAGCTGCCACACATTAAGGAAACTCAAGCTGACATGTGGAGGGGACCATGTGGCAAAGAACTAAGGCCTCTGACAACAATCGGAGAGAGACTGAGGCTTGGTGAGGAACTGAACCAACTTGGAAAGGATTCTTCCAGCTTCCAACCAGCCTTCAAATGACATAGTCTCAGCCATTGTCTAGATTACAACCTCAGAAGAAACCCTGAGCCAGAAACACCTATGAGCTATTTCCAAATTCCTATGGCACAGAAACTATAAGATAATAACCACTAAGCTTTGGAGAACAATGCCCTACACAGCAATAGATCACTAATAGAGAAGATAAGATACGTCAATGTTCCAAACAAGATTAGAACAGAAGACCAAGACTTATGGTGGGTTTGTTCACACCACCCAGCAGCTTCAGGTGTGGTTGTAATAATGAGAGAAAGAAGCTTGACTCTCCCAGGTGTGTTAAGCTGGGTCTTTCTGTTGCATGCATTGAACCCATAGGACACTCCTCCATGGTCCTGCCAATGGTTGGTCAGCTTCAGGATTTGGAAACCAAAGGTGTGGCTGAGATAACTATGAAAATTTTTTTTTTTTTAATGATTGTTCAAGTACAGTTTTCTCCCCTTTACTCCCAATCAAGCCCACCCATCCCCCTCCCATCTTCCCTCCCATTACCACCCTCCCCCTAGTTTTTATCCATGTGTCTTTTAACTTTGCTCCTGTAAACCCTTCCCCTTTTCTTTTCCATGGCCCCAGACAGGATCTTTAAGAAGACTTAGCCTGCCAACCTGTTAAAACATGCTTATGTTATCACTATGTAAAATCTTCTCAAACCAAATGCCTGCCACTTTGGGAACTGGGAATGAGATCAATCGTCTTACAGCCTTGAAACAACACTTCTGCGTTATCTTTCTGCCTTCCCAACTTCTCCTATAAAATGAGAACGCCTATTCAGTTGAGTGTAAATTATTCTGTATACCCACTCAGGAAGCTTGTGACTTCTAGGAATCATCAAAAAAGAAGACGTTCTTCTGCTGTTCTACAAATAATTTTCCTTAATTTTATTTGTGGTGGAGGGTGGTTTAGAGGTGAGAAGGTATCTATGATTTTCATAGACTGAATGTTCCTAAGATAAAGTCCCGATTCCTCCCTCTTCAGTTTTGATTCCTCCGATTCCTGGGCAGGTGAGAAGCCCCACCTCTGAGGCTTTCCCTAACCATGAGGCACAGGCAGCTTATACAAGTAGGTGTCTTTCCCCCAGCAGCAGAAGAACATCTGTCCTAGTGAAAATTTCCCAGTGAGGCAAAGGGATTATAAATTGCCATAGGACCAAACTAGATCCACTTTCCTGTTTTGTTTTGTTTTTTATATAGTATCAGCAAGATCAACGACATTTGTTCTGCCGCCTGGCAGGTATTAAATTCATCTCATTGTACTTACTTTGTTTGTTCAATGCACACGCCTAACAATAACACAGAAAGGGATCCTCCGGAGCTCCAGAGAAACCCGAGTCGGTACCGGAGTCTGTGAGCTGTGGTTAAGCATGCCCCGCAAGCTGCCTGCTTGTTTCTCCCTGAGTATCACCAGCATTGAGGAGTTTTGAAATTTATATTTTGAATCCCTTGAAATGTGGGGGGTGTATTTGTAATGGATGATGGAGAGAGAAAAGAAGGATTCACAATGCTAAGTCCCTACTATGTGACAGACATCGTAGATTTAATCCTCACAACAACCCCACTGGGTGAGTTATCACTTTGCCCATGATACAGATAAGCAAACCAAGCTTCAAAGAACTTGTTTGCCTTAAAGACATAGACAGTGAAATGGTGGATCAGGATTTGAAACCAGTGGTAAAGTCAAAGTCTGTTGCGTTTTTACATTAGGCTGCCTCCTTAGATTGCAGGCAAAGAAGATTAAGGACCCCTGGGTGGGAGTGAGAAGTAAGCAAGAGTTCACAGGACTTTAAAGAATTACTTAGTTTTCGAAAACTAAAAATGGATCTGCCTTTCGACCCAGCAATTCCACTGCTGGGACTATATCCTAAGAACCCTGAAACACCAATCCAAAAGAACCTACCACCCCAATGTTCATAGCAGCACAATTTACAATAGCCAAGTGCTGGAAGCAACCTGAGTGCCCGTCAGTAAATGAGTGGATCAAAAAACTCTGGTACATTTCCACAATGGAATTCTATGCAGCAGAAAGAAAGAAGGAGCTCCTACCCTTTGCAACATCATGGATGCAACTGGAAAGCATTATGCTAAGCGAAATAAGCCAGGCAGTGAAAGACAAATACCATATGATCTCACTTTTAACAGGAACTTAAACAACAAAACAAAGAAACAAGCAAAATATAGTCAAAGACACTGTAATAGAGGACAGGCAGAAAGTGACCAGAGGAGAGAGAAGAGGGAATTTCAGGGGAAAAGGGGAAGGGTTTACAGGAACAAAGTTAAAAGACACATGGACAAAAGCTAGGGGGAGGGTGGTAATGGGAGGGAAGTGGGGAGGGAGGGGTAGGTGGGCTGGATTGGGAGTAAAGGGGAGAAAACTGTACTTGAACAATCATTAAAATAAAATTTAAAAAAAAAGAATTACTTAGTTTTCAAATAATTAACAGAATTTTGGCACCAACTACCCAGATGCTCAGTAGGTTTTTTTTCATTAGTGGTTTACTCTGTTTGTGAGCTAATCCCACAACCCCATTACCAGAAAAAAAATTATACTTTTATTGAGGTACCAATGAGAATCATGGGTGTTGAGAGACTGGTAACAGAAGGGAACAATTTGGCCAGGATATGAACCTAGCCACTACCACCCCCCACCACCACCCATATATTCATGCTGTCTTCTCATTCTTGTAAGGTTTAGTTATTTATCTACTTATTTATTTATTTTTAGAGGAAGGGAGAAAGAAAGGAAAAGAAACATCAGTGTGAGAGAAACACCGATTGGTCAACTTGTGTACAAGCCCTGAGTGGGGACAGAACCCACAACCCAGGCATGTGCCCCAATCAGGTATCGAACCTGCAACCTTTTGCTTTGTGGAATGACATCCAATACACTGAGCCATACCAGTCAGGGCCTGCATCCTCATTCTTAACACTCACCATGCACAATGTAATTCTCTTGAAACAATAAACTATGGTTTGTTGTAAAAAAGAAATGGCCACAGAATGAGTTTTAAAAAAGATGTTTAAACTGTAATGTATTTTTAAATTAAACATAACCCCTTATGAGCATGTTCTTAGGGAAAAAAAGTCAGAAATCTACACAAACATGCCTTTATATATTGTGGCAACCTGAGAAATCTGAAACAGTCTTGAGGTCTGTGTTTTCCAAAAGTCTGGACGTTTTGTGTAGCAAATCCCCACAACAGCTTCTGGGAAGATACCCAGAGGAACGAGACAAGATCGCAATCTCAACCCCTCAAGACACTGCACATGAAGACTTAAAAGTGCTGTGAAAACTGGCAAAAGATAGCATATGATTAATTACCACAGAAGTGGAATACACCATGAGGTTCTGGACATTCACCGGGGACAGACCCCTGACCATGGGTTGGAGAGTGCAGGAGGTTTCTATGGAGGATATCAATGAGAGTATGACCTTGAAAGGATAATGATTAAAACTTGGCATGGATGGAGAGGGAGAGAGAGAAGAGGAGGCATGCCACAGGCAGGTCTAAGGCAGGTCTTCCTAACCAGTCTTACACTTCCATATAAAAATCAGTATATTGGAAAACTAAATTAAAAACCATTTTTGTGGCACACAATTTATAGAAACTAGCATAGTGCTAGACACATAGTAGGTACTCAAAAACACTTTGATTTGAAATATTCCAGTCTTTGAAACTGTGTTCTAATAATTTGTGTGTGTGTGAGAGAGAGAGAGAGACAGAGAAAGAGAGAGAGACTAGGAGAGAGAGAGGTGTGGGGGGAGATGGGTGGATGAGGTATCTGTCTTTCTGGGAAAGCTGAGATCCAAGGAAACAGAGTGACTTCTTCAGGTCCGTGGGTTAATGAACAGGACTGGGGTTGGCATTTGCAGTTGCCCAGCTTCACTGCTGGCCCATCTTCAGTGGTTGCAGCAAACCCCAGACAAACTAAAGCAACTCACTAAGTGCCTCTCAAAGATTTTGAACTGAAAGAATTTGAAAGGGGTAGGGGGAGGTGATTACAATAATTAACAAGTAACCCTAAACTCCCAGGTGCACAAAGTCAGGATCCTCACTGGCCTGGAGTGTTGCTGAAGTGACCTCACCAATAACTCTGTTAGTCCAGGCGGTTCAGGACAGAACTCCAGCACAGCAGAAGCCACCAGAGCACTGCTGAGCAGCCCTCCCCTCTGCCGAGGCTATAACTGAGATAACTGAAGGCTGGAAGAGAAGCCATCCGTCTCTGAAGAAAAGCCTGGGCGGATGTCCAGTGGCCTCTAGACCAGGCCTCAGTGTGTCTCGGAGCCGCCCCAGCCCTCTGTCCTGACAGGCGGCCTTCACCTGTTCTGGCCCAGGCCAGGCTCCTGGTAGCCATGATGGATGCAAATTCTCCACTGTGAATTCTGAGTTCCCAGCAGGCACTCCAGCTGAGAAATCACTGCAATTGGCACCCTAATAGCTCTTTAAAAATAAGTTACACTTTTGACTTGCTGGAGTTTGCTGAATGGCTAGCAGGGAAGAAAAATGTAAAGCAGAAAAAAAGGAGAAAAAACAAAGGAACATTATCAGCCAGCTTTGATCTCAAGACTGTTTCATTACTGTGCTCTAGGTTAAAAGGAGGGAGGGAAGAAAAAAGCAACACTTCAGGCAGGAAATGTCTATTATTCAGAAATGTAATATAATTATGTGTCTGAATGGCCCAGTTTATCAGACAGCATTTTCTGGGAAGGATGTGGTAGGGTTGGACACATCATCTCCTCTCCTCCCCAGCTCCTTCCCAACCCCAGACACCCTTCCTTCCACCCCCCACCTTTTTTTTTTCCCTCCAGGACACTTCCAATTTCCCAGGTTTCGCGACCACTTACATGTCTTTCCTGAGTGTTTTTATATAGCGTAGGAAATTGGGTAATGAAAGCCGAGTCATACATTTCTGCTTTATGTTTCCAAAGAAGCAAGTGTGACTGTCAGGTTTACAAAAGATTGTTTATGTTCACTGGCGTGAAATGGGGAGCCAGCGTGCGGAGCAGAGAGAGAGAAAGGCCGGCCAGGCTGCGATGACAGCAATGCATTCATCCTCCACGCTACAGCAGACAAAGCGCGCTCCCTGCCTGACAGGGACCATAAATCATGGGCAGGAGATGCTGTACCTACAGCTTATACCATTCCAGATGACAAACACACAATAATCCACAGAGCACAGCACTTTCTCTCTCCCGGATGGCTCCTCCCCCACCCAGCCTGCTCTCTCCTCTTCCCCGCTTCCTCTCCTTGGGCCTCCTCCATTTCCAGCCTTCCCCCTTCAACTCTCTCTCTGTTTCCTGGCATCTCGGTTTTACTTTTCTTTCTTTCATCTTTTCCCTCTTCCTTCTCCCAGTTTCCTGTCTCTTGTCTCTACTCACCTTCTCCCATTTCCTGGTTCTTCACCCCTTTCTCCTGTTCCTTTATCAACTTCTGCCTGCATATCCCTTTCTCTTTGGAAATTTCTTCTTTTCTCCATTCCTTCCTTTTCTCTCTTTCTTCCTCTGTCCCTTGCTTATCTTCCTTCTTCACTTTGTTATCTTTTTCCTATTCTTTTCTTGCCCTCTCTCTGCTGTACCTCCTTTCCTCTGCTCCCCTCTCCTCCCCTACCCATCCCTCCCACTCCTTCCTCTCCCTTCCCCTCACCTGTGCTCCCTCTCTCCCCCTCAACCCTTCTGGCTCACCTAATCTGCTGAGGAAAATGTCACCTATACCCAGCAAACCCCTTGGGCATGGAAACCCGATGGGGCAGTATTTCCAGGAGAGGGAACCTCAGCACTGTGGCCATGCTGGACCCGTTACAGAGGACAGCAGTGGGGACAGAGAGATGCTGGTCTCTGACCAGATGACCCAGGCAGGGATTTTCCCTTAGCAGCCAGGACAACATGAAATCTGAGAACCAGGGCAGAAATGCAGCCAGTCCCTTCAACATCGTAGGAGTCAATAGGTCTGCAATTCTGAACACACTCGAGGCACAGTTCCATGTTTACGAGTTGATTTTTCTTCCCCAAACCAAGGAAACTCTTTCCTCACTCAGGGCTGGAGCAGCTCCAGAAAGTCACTTTCAGTATTGGTATTGGGACGTCTGCATATATTTGGAAAATCAAGGGATGTGAGAACTCCCCTCATTACTCATGCCAGGATTTTTAGCTAGAGCCTCGATGTGAAAGACTAAATCTGAGCAGATTCTCTTATAGAACTTGCTCCACCTCCTTACCACAGAACTCTCCCTGAGAATTGAATTATAAGGAAGCACAATGAGAAGCCGCCTCTCCATCGTCCTTCATCCCCAGAGGAACACATTCTCTTTCCCCAGTAAGGAACCTTGGGAGCTGAGGGCCTAAGTGAAGATGAATCACTTTTCAAGGTTGACTGAATCACATTGCTCAAGGTTCCCTGGAACACAGTTAGGTGCTCTTCTGTAAGGGCTACACCCTGACTCCCAGGGCTAGCTTGGCCACTGGCTCATCTCTCATTTAACTTCACATAAAACACTGGGATCATTGCATGCAATCAGCAGTGCAAACTTAGTTTGCACTGGGGATGAAAAACATGTCATGGCTTTATCATATCTTGCTTTTCCAAATTATTTTCACTCATTAATCTGGCATTTTGAAATGCCGAACCACTGGTACTCAGGGAACACTCAGTCTAGATTCTGACTTCCCACTGCTTGTGAAGCATACATCTTCATCTTTTTGGAAATGGAGTCCAGAGCAGACAGCTGGAGCCTCAGGCCTCTGGGACTTGGCCTAAGCTATAGCAAATGATTTACAAGGATGGCTTCCAGCCGGCCAGCCCACTGACTGCTGCAAAAGAGGAAGGCTCCAGGGAGAGGGCCGTCTACCCAGCATGACATGGCCTCACTCTGGTCTCCTTTTGAGGTTTTAATGACCTCGCAGAACCCTGGGAAGAGTCCATTTGACATTGGGTCAACTCAGAGCTGCCAAGCTGGGCCTCAGCAGCCACTGACACTGTCTCTCGGGAGTTACTGCATCTCAAGCCCCGAGAGTGACATGGATGTCCTTCCATCCAAGCTCCCACCCTTTCCCTGCCCCTTTTGAGACAATGGACCACCTATGGGCATTATTCCAGGAGGCTGTGGGGGTTCAAAGTTTGTCCTTTCTCTACAGAGCTCCTGTGTAGCCCACTGCCAAGATCCAGCTGAAAGGAGAATGACTCACGGAGAAACTGGGGTGACCATTTTCTGGGATAATTAATGAAGACTGGTTGAGAAACCAGCAATCAAGCAAGAAACAGAGAAAGTGATCCCTCTCATGCTTCCTTCCTCTGCTATATCTTGCCAGGAAGGGGAAAAGGACTATCTGCTTGGACAACCCTTAAATCGATGCATCCTAATTAAGGGAGGATTTAATTCATCAAAGTGACAGCGACTCTATTTATATCATCTCTTTCAACAGGGCTTAGGGTTGGCCTATGGGGTGTATCTTTCCCTTTCCTTTTTCCTTCTCTCTCCCTCCCATTCCTCTCTTCTTCTCTTCTCTTCTCTTCTCTTCTCTTCTCTTCTCTTCTCTTCTCTCTTCTCCCCTCTCTCTCCCTTCACCCCCCACCTCCTTTTTCTAAAGGGGTCATGGCAACATGTAAGGAAAAGGGTAATTTCAAGCTGAGAATTACACAGGCAGCTCCCTAACATCTCCTTCATAGGCCCCTGCAGTCTTCCTGTTTGGCCTGAAAAATAATCCAGGCCAGTTCCAGAGACGGGACGAGAGGACAGCAGAGCTGCTGTGAAGTCTCTCAGTGGGAAGGGGAGGCCTCCGCAGACCGAGGCCCCTGGCAACCTTTAGAGGGCCCCTCATTTTATGGATGAGGAAACCAAGGCTGAGAGAGAGCGAATGAAATGCCCACGATTACACAGCCCATCAGTGCAGAGCCAGAACCGGGCCTCCCAAGAGTCAGGGCCCTTCCCAGCTCACCACTCCAGCTGCCGCCGCCACAGTGTGGCAGTCATTGAGAAGATGGTGCCATCAGACCTTCCCTGCTGGCTCCTTTTTGGGGGTTGAGGCCCTCTCTTCTCTAACAATGTTTTATTATGATTCCTTCTGTTAATCATCATCATTAAGTATAGTTAGAAGTACTAGACAACATGTTTTATCTAAGTTAATCTTCTCAACGTGATAAGGTGGGCACTACTTTTTATTCCCATTTTTAAGGTGAAGAACTGGACTCAAAGAGATGAAGGGACTTCCCCCAGTGGAAAGCTACTAACCACTGCCAAGCCATTCCTTCAGCTACTAGATATAATGCCACTTTTAAAATGGAATTATTCCCAAGGGGCATTAAATTAAGCTCATTACACATTAGTGAGCATGACTTTAACTAGAACTTTGTGTTCAAAGAGACATTTTCCAGCCCAGAGTGCTCAGATGCTGGCGGGGAGAGAGATGACTCGTCCCTTTCTCTGGTTTTCCTTAAGCTCACACTCTCCTCCCCAGAGTGGATTCGAGGGAAAGGGGGAGATTTCTGAGTAAAGCCAATGTTCATGATATAACTGACCCACCATACTGGGAAGATGCGGCTGTCCACGAGCAGCCCCACAGTCCACAGAATATTCCAGAAAATACCGACTTCCATCTCTTTCCTTGTCCCTGATATAGAATTCCACCAGGGTCTGTCCCAGTCTTGAAAGACCCCTTTGTGATAGCTGTCATTAATTGGGCCTATTAGAATTCACATAAAGGAGGGAAAGGAGAAAAGAAAAATGAATCCTGCCCCCCCACCCCAACTCTAGCTGTTAGTCATTCTCTGCAGAATCTGAGTCCCAAGAACAGCTCCTTTCCCAGAAACAAGGGAAGTGGGGGTTGGGAGAAGTACCTGAAAGAAAACGCCAGGAGGCTCATGGGTAGGAGGCTGCGCCTTTCTTCCAAGTTGGGTAGCGCTCACACCCCATCAGTCAGCACCAGATGAAAGGGCTATAAAACCAACACAGCGCCTGAGACTGTATGAAAATATATATCCTGATGTGTCAGGAATACCTGGCGCGCCTTTAACCTCAACTTCAGATGAACCAACACGCCTCAGAGCACATTTATATGCAAAGGCATATAATATGTCCCCTGTATCTAATTATCTGTCAACCTGAGGCAGTTTGTTTTCCAAATCGGCCTCTCGGCTGTGACTTTACGAGGTCATAAAGAAAACGATGCCACTCTGCGCTGAAACGCAAGGAGAGCCTGGATCAACAAATTATCCTCCTTAATGGTGTCTCTCGGCCTGGAGACCAGGCCTGGCAGAAAGACAGGAGGCACAGCCCTGTTCCTGACTCCCTGTCTTCTGCTTGAGGTAACCCGTATGAGGGACAACTGCATTGGGGAGGGGGCTACCTGGGAGGCACAAGGCAAGGCTGCCTGGAAATCATTTCCTTCCCTTGCTCAGCTGCCCTCAGCTTCATAGCTTTAGTGTGCAAAGTCAGCTGCAAAGTTGTTAGCCCACCACTGCATGAAATGTGGTCCAGCAGAAGTTTCTGCCTTCCCCAGTACCATGTCTTGCCTTCTTGGGTCACTCCATGCTCCCTGGAGCATCTGAAGATGCTCCAAAGAGTCCCAAGAATCTTTGGGTCTACAGAGAAAAGCCGTTATCCACTCTGCATGAGACAATCCCTGCCTGCGTGAACCCAATTATCAAGATTCTGTTTCCACAGGAAAGTTGGTTGGAAGGTGTTTTGTTCCACTGTGGCATCTGGGAGAAGAAAGAGTATGTGACTTTTAAACTTCTAAGCAAGAGGAGAAAATTCCTTCTCCTCCAACAGGGAAGGTAGGTGGCAGCAGCAGGAATGCTATTGTACTGGGTCCCTGGCTGAAACCATCTCTCTCCTGCCAAGCTCAGCACCACACGTGTGTGTGTGTGTGTGTGTGTGTGTGTGTGTGCGTGCGCGCACACACACACACACACACACACACACACACGAGGGAAAGGGTGGAGGGATGGGCCCAGCACACAGTCTTCAGCTCCGATTAGTTCTCCTCTGATCTTCAGCAGATTAATTAGGAAGTTTGTCAGGAACCAGCCGTGAACTCCAGCCGCTCCTCTCTGGGAGCGGTAACAGTGCCAGCGAAATCCAAGCTGCAGGAATTCCTGTACCCACACTGCTCCTATGATTAATGATAGAAAGGAATAAAAAAGAGGGGTCAACAGCTGAGTGCAAAGCAAGTTGCTAGACAGGGAGTAATTAAGATACTTGGGTAAATATGATTAATAAGCTCAAACTGGCAGGGTGTGCAGTAAACAAGGACTAACCAGATGGTCCCTTCTCTTCTGACAAGGCTGGGCACTTGCAAAAATGGAGGGGGGCATTAAGGGGTGGAGGGGGAGAGACCAAAGTGGGAGGGGAAAGGAGAACAGCTTAAAAGACCGACTGAAATTTTACGCTCTTTCTCTGACCCCATCTAGAAGGAAGGTTGGATCCCTGCAGAGGGATTAGGACAGAGAGGTGGCTTTGAGACTCCCCCATCCTCTTATCACAGGCTCCAGACAAATTGCTGAGTGTAAAAGAATTCCTGTTCAGACATCAAGGCCAAACTTCTAAAGCCAGCCCCTGCCCCTGCCCTGTGTTCACAAGTCCCCCACCTCCCTACTCCGTCCTCACTTAGCTCCTCACTACAAGGTCAAACAAGCCACAGAGTGCACAGGTTAGTGTTACTGTATTGGTTGGCCCGGGCTGCCATAATGAAGTACCAAATGCTGGGTGGCTTAAGCAACAGAAATGTAGTCTGGTAGTTCTGGAAGCCAGAAGAAGTCCAAGATCAAGATGTCTGCAGGGGTGGTTCCTGCTAAAGTTGTTGGGACAATGGGTTCCAGGCATCTCCCTGGCTTCTGGTGGTTAGTTGGCAAGCTTTGTGCTCCTTGAACTGGAGAAGCACAGCCCCGCCTCTACCTTCACGTTCACCTGACATGACATCCTCCCTGTGAGTATATCTGTCTTTGTCTAAATTTCTCCTTTTTATAAGGGCGACAGTTGTATAGGTTAGGACCTAGCTAATGATTCATCTTAACTAATTATATCTGCAAAGACTCTATTTCTAAATAAGGTCACATTCCGAGGTCCTGGGGGTTAGGACTTCAACACGTAGATTGGGGGTGGACGAGACAAAAATCCACCCACAACAGCCCCTTATCAGGTTGAAAAGCAAACCAGGAAACAAATTCTTACTGAGAAGAGACCTGAGCCAAGAAAATATATGTTGTCACAGCACTGTCTGAAAGGGAAACATGGCATGGACTCTCATTTCTCCACCTACTGTCTGCTAAAAAGTAAAAAATCAAATAAAATAAGCTTCCTTCAAGTCCTAAAGAGTGTCTGGAAAGAACGTCTCTTTCTGTGCGACATCAAGGAGACAGTGTAACGCTTTCAGAGATGAAGGTGAGAAAGAGCCGTGGTTGGGTGCCCCCAGCGGTCCTGGTGAACAGGAAATATCTACAGGTGCTGAAAGACAGACTCAAAATATTTGCCCTCACATAGCAGAGCAGTGCCCAGACACCTCGGTCTACAGGCTCGGGCAGCCACGGCGCACCCACATGAAGGACAGGCATTGTGGGGCAGATAAAGAACTCCAGGGATTAGCCCAGAGCCTAAAGGAGCTGACAGTCTGGATTCTGGTATTAGTTTCCTGTGGCTGTTGTAACAAATTACCACATACTTGGTGGCTTAAAACAACAGAGATTTATCCTCTCACCACTCTGGAGGTCAGAGTTGAAAATCAGTATCACTCAGCTGACATAAAGAAGGGCGGTGCTCCCTCCAAAAGCTCTAGGGGACCAACCCTTTCTTGCATCTTCAGCCTGACATCCTTTGGTTTGTGACCACACCATTCCAATCTTCAAGGCCAGAATCCTCAAATGTGTCTTTGCTCTGTTTTCATATCTCCTTCTCCTCTGTGTATAAAAATCTCCCTCTTTATAAGGGTGGCCTCCCTTTTGTAAGGACACATGGGATTTCATTTAGAGCCATCTGGATAATCCAAGACAATCTCCCCGTCTCAAGATCCTTAATCACATCTGCAAGACACCCCTTTTTTTTTTCCAGTTAAGGTAACTGTTGCAGGTTCCAGGGATTAGGAAGTGGATGTCTTTTGGAGGCCATTTTGCAGCCTACCTCAATTCCCGTAGGATTTTCTTTTTCTAATCACTTTTTTTCAGTTGGTCCGTGTAAAGCTGGGAGGCCTGGTCTTTGGCCCCATATTGCACATGAGGAAAGCCAGCCATGTGTGAAAAAGGGTAGTCCTCCACAGAAAGTTAAAAATCAGGCTTAGGTGAGGACTCACTAGGTGTTTAGCTCACCCTATACATCAGTTCCCTTTCTTTTATGCATCACAGATCTATTTAAAAATATATGTTTAAAGGGAGCATTAGGATTGATAGGATTATTGTCAACTTTTAATTTGACCAAGCAAAGACTTTAAACAATAAAACTTAGTGTATATTTTCATTCATAAAGGAAAGTATCTTAATTCTAATAAACAAAGTGAGAAAGGCATATCTTCAAAGAAAGCACAGTTGTCAAAAAAAAAAAACTATGGGCTATCTATTCCCTGCATGCCCACTGCTGTTCCCTTTTCCATTGTGCCCAAGGCCATAACAATTCATTAGGGACCGACCATTGAAAAAACCCTCCTCTGGACCAGAAATTTACTTTTAGCGATGACTCAGTTGGGCTTCTCCTGGGTGACAAGTGCACAGATATTAACCACATGAGGAACAAGGAAATAAAAGAGAGAGACCTTGTTATCGCCTTCCTGCCCCATCAGAAACATTCTCCAGCCCCAGAGGCAAGTGGAGCACTGACCAAATCAGGCTCAGCCAGGTGATGGAGGCCAGCCAATAGGGTGCCCAGCCTCCTCGCCCACCGCAGATAATTGTCTCTCAGCTGGGGCTCCAAGGAGAGACCCAGAACACTTCCTGCCTTGTGATTGGAAATTTCCCCTTGTAAAGAGATACTTGAATAAAGGGGCATAACACTCTGCTTGGTGAACCACTGCCTGATTCCATTTCCTCACTCCCCTGAAAATACAGTGAATAATCAAAAACTCCCAAGGCCTGTGGTAAAGACTTTCTGCTGAGAACCTTACCCAGCCTTCCAGCAAACCAGGCTCCACCCCTTCTACACTGAACCCCCTTCTCTCAGGCAGGGGGAGAAATTCTGTCCCCAGTCCCACATCCAGACAGTGAGCATATGTGAGAGCAGCTCAGCAGACATCTCATTTAACCAGTGATGGCACAGCAGACATGTCCTCCTTCTTTCCCTGGGACTTGCACACTTGGCAGGATGGGATTTTAGTTCCAATATCTTATTTATTCTCCTCCCAATTTCTCATTTGTAATGAGAGAGTCAGGTAAAAGGGATGAGATCAGATGCTGTCTGTGCCAAATGGGGACCAAAGCAACCACACAACATGAAAGTGCAACCTCGCTCTCTCTTAAAGAGTGGCCAACCTTGGCCAAGGCTGCTCTTGCCATCTAGCTGCACAGATCTCCAGGCAAACTCCTTGCCACAGGGGCCACAAGAGGGGCAGAGCCCACAGTGAGCTGTGACGCCAAGATGGTCTGGCTGGTCACATCCTTCTTTGGGGCAAGAGGACCAAGCTCCACCAGCTTCACAAAAATAGAAAAAGTTAAAAATAGGAAAGTGAGAGAATCAGTTTCACAAGTATGAGCACCCAATGTGCACCAGGCCCTGCACTAAGTGTGGGGGATGCAGAGGGAGAAAAGGCACAGTTTCCGTCCTTGGGGAGGGGCTGCCTAGCAACACGCACATACCCAGTAACGTGGGCTGCAGTGAACGTGTGGAGAGAACACAAACTCAGGGGATGGAGTCTGTCTTAGCTGGCTTCCCCCAGAAGTGGACCCTAAAGCCAAGATTCAAGTGCAAATACAGTTGGCACTTAAACAACACAGGGGTTAGGGGAACTGACCCCTTCGGAGTCGAAAATCCATGTAACTTTTGACTGCTCCAGAACTTAACTACTTATAGCCTAGTGTTGACCATAAGCCTTATTGATGACATAAATAGTTGATTACCACATATTCTGTACATTTTATGTATTGTGTATTGTGTTCTTACAGTAAAGTTAGCCAGAAAAAAAACCAAAATATTGTTAAGAAAATCATAAGGCAGAGAAAATATATTTACAGTATTCATTGAAAAAATCCATATGTAAGTAGACTCACGTAGTTCAAACCCATGTTGTTCAAGGGTCACCTGTGCGTTATTGGGGGACAGGACTGGGGAACAGAGAGAACACTGAGAGGGAAGTAGAGAAATGAGAACGGGAAGGGGAGGAACCCCTAGAGGGCACATTAATTTCACAGGAGACCCCCAGGAGCTGCTGAATACATGCTTCAGAAATGTGCTGCCCGAAGGGTGAGGGAACTAGGGTAATTGTCTACCATCAGTTAGTAGAAGCTGCTCTGGGGACAGAACTCTGGACATTTCAGACCCACCCTGCACTGGGATAGAGCAGACACAGAAAGACCTCAGAAAGGGAGTTACAAAAGCTGGCAGTGAGAAGGCAGACTGGCATATCCAAACATGGTACATGCAAAATGGATGTGGGTGGGGCTCTGCTGGCAGCTGCTATAAAATCAGGGGTTCTAACCCAAAGTGAAGGTCGGGGAAAGGTACAAAGGCAGCTGACATCTAAGCTGGTCCTGGGAAGGTTAGTAGGAGACTGCTGAGCAGAAATGGACAGAGGAGGTCAGCAAGGGAGAACATTCATTCCAAACTGAGGGGACAACATGAACAAAGAAACAGCCTGAAAGTGGTGTAGGTTTCTAGCTGTTCTATAGATAGAAGGTCCAGACAGGCAGCTGGAGAGGCCTGTGAGGAGGCAAGCTGTGACAGGCCTGCATTCACACCAATAAACTTGGCATTTCCTACAGACGAACTTGGAGCCATGGGTGCCTTATAAGTAAGTGAGTGACACAGACTCAAAGGCTTAATAAGCCTCCTGGTCCTGTGCTAGGCAATCTGTGCCCTGAGTCAACTTCTAGAGGGAAAAGTCAGGGCTGTGTATGTTTTCTGCAGTGCCCAGTACATTCAGGGAAAAAATCAGTATCAACCCGAGGCCTGAGTGCACTGAGCTAGCATGTGGGCTTGGTAGCACTAATGAAAGTAACTCCTCAATAAAACAAACAGTGGAGAGAAGAATTAAACGAATGAAAATAAAAGGAATTTGCCCAAGTGATGGCATGGTTCTGTGCACATGGGACCTGGCTTTTCTGGGAAACAATAGGCTCCCATTTCAAGGCCGCCTAAAGCAGCCCCCCTGGGAGTATTTGCAAAACCAGGGGGACCAGGGCATGCCTTCTCTGTCTACAGTCACCGCCACCTGGGGACTGAAGAGCCTGGTGGGAGTATCTCTTGCTTCTGGATTCTGACCCCATCCTAGCTTTGCAGGGGGCAGTAGCACCAGGACAAGAGATTTCCTATTATTGTTTGCAAAAGTTTGCTCTGTGCATTTTCCATATCATCTTAACATCTCAAGTAAAGGAAAAAGGAATCCACGACTCGCCCAATATTGAAGTGTGCTCATTCTCATTCATTTCAGCCAAGCTTTGGCTATTGGTGATGTCCATCTTAGATTTAGTTCAGTTTGCTTCACAATAGAGTCCATTGGCTATGGGCTACTACAAAGTTTTAAGAGATAATACCACTTTCAAAATAAAAATGAGTAAATGAAGCTAAAAATGGGTTCTGGCCCTGAGGGTTTCCCTACAAAGGTGATGTAGTCAGGAGACTTCTAGGATAGCCCCAATGAGCCCTAGCACCCCTTCCCCCTCCCCACTGGTACACATGCCCTTGTAAACTCTCATCTCCTTGAGTGTGGAAGGGACCTAGCGACTCGCTCCCAATGAAGAGAATGCAGCAAAATTGATGGGATGCCCCTTCAGAGGCTAACCTCACAGAGGTCATGAGTTCTGCAACCTTCACACTCTCTTTTTCTCTCACTTAGATGAAGCAAACTGCCATGTCGAGAGCTGCCCTGTGGAGAAACTCACATAACAAGGAACCGAGCCCCAGCCAAGGACCCGAAGCCCATGAGGAACTGAGTTCTGCCAATAACCATTTGATGAGCTTGGAAGTAGACCCACCCCCAGCTGAGCATTAAGGTGACTGCACTCCCAGCCAACACCTTGACTTCAGCCTTGTGAGCGACTAAAAAGCAGAGGGCCCAGCTAAGTGATGCTTATATTCCTGACCTGCAGAAACTGTGAGAGAATAAATGTTTTAAGTTGCTATGTGTTGGGGTAACTTTTTGCACAGCAGAGGTAACTAATATAGGCATCTTCGTGGAGGAGACAGGGAAGGGATATACAGACATGCTCAGAAAGCTAAGTAAGACCAAGGGAAAGTCTCAGCTCTTGCTCTTACATGTCTTGGGCAAGGATGGGCCTCCCCAACAGACAGCCAGGCTTCTGTGGAATGTTAGCACAGAGACACCGGCACAGCTTCACACCCTGAAGGATTCCCATTCCTTGATTGGTTGACTTTGCCGAAATTCCCCAATAGCCTTTCCTCCCCCCGATGTTCCTTCCTTTCAAATACACCAAGACTTGGAGTCAGGAAATACAAAACCAAGTCCCAAGTTCCTACTTTATTAATTGTGCAATTTTTGAGGAATCATCTATGCATCCCTCAAACTGTATATATAAAGCAAAAATATTAATTTTGAAAAGTTACTTAACTTCTTGATGCCCATATTTCATTTTAAAATAAGAATAAATAGTGCCTGCTTTGTATAACTCATGGAGTTGTTGAGATGATTAAATGTGGGAATATGGGTAAGAGTGGTTTTTAAACTATGAAGAGCTCTGGGGATCTCCCATACAGGACAAAATGGTCATTAGACTGTGATACTTTAGTATAATGGGCTCTCATAAGACTTGTTCTGGAAGCAGGCTTCCAGGGAGAGAGAAGAAATGGAGGGAAACAAAAGTAACCAGGGTCAGAGGCAGGGGGAACAGAAAGCCTGGAGCCCCCATTTCACAACTTTTAAAGATTCCATCCGAGAAGAGTTAGAGTTTGATAACTGACTTGCAAATGACATCTCTGGGGCCTTGCCTTTGTGGGTTTAAAACAGTCCAGGGCCTCATGTGCTTTCTCTTAGCTATCATTCATTGAGCACCAACTACCTGACAGGCACTGTCCTCACCCCATCCTTCGCCCTGGCTGATTTAACCTTCCCCACAGCCTGTGAGGTAGGAACCATCATCATTCCCCTTTCATGGGCGTGGAAACCGAAGCTTAGAACTTGTCAGGGTCACTCAGCAAGTCGGTGACAAAGCAGGGACCCGGGCCTGTCAACCTGGAGTCAAACCATACTCTGAAAGACGCTCTTCCTTGTGTTCCATGCTGTGTCTTCAAGGAGAGCGTTTCTCTCCCTTCTCCTTCTTGTTTCCATCTTCCTGTAAAACATGCTGTGACACTTCACACAAAGAGCCACATATACAAATCAATCGCAATCAGCTGTATTTCTCTCCTGATGTTAAAAGACTCGTAAAGGAAAATGCACTTGTTTCAAACATGCTTTTCTGACACTAAATCAACTCTCCACCGTTGGTGGAATTTCTGCACAAATTGAGCTGGGCCCTCACGAGACTGAGGTTTACCAGCATAAATCCCTGATTTGCAGAAGCTGTCTAGTTGTATTAATAGAAAGAGCTGATCTGGCAGCTGAGCTTGCTAGGGGTCGATGGCACCTTCTTGACTTCCGGTTCATGTCAGAAGGACATTTGACAACTCTTTCTAGCATGTGATGTGGAAGTTGACAGGGACATTACGGCATGGGTGTGGTCATAAGAAAGGGCTTCTCTTACCACATTGCACTTCACCCCTGTACCCCACGGAAATCGCAATCAGAATTATCTTCAGAGGAAACATCCACACTTCCTAATAATAAATTGCATAATGGTTCTCAGGAGATACTCACCAAATCTGACCCAAAACCATTTTGTTTTGTTCATAACTATCAGGCATGCCACAGCCCATAGAAACTTCATGAGCTCTAAGAGTAGCTGGTTAACTGTGTTACTCTGAACACACCACACAATCTCTCATTGTCTCAGCTTCTCTTATTTGTATCAGCCTTCTGAATCAATTTCATATATATAGTGGGGTACTAATGCATTGCCTATTTCATAGAAGAGAAATAGCATCCTGAAAGGGTCTCCAGAAACACCAACCCTTTCCTTTTAACTGTGTGATAATTCTGATTACCAATTACAATGTGTGGGGTTTTCCTCACCACCACGCAATTTTGTGACACCAGCCGGGCATCCTACAATTCAACTCAATTATGACACTACCTACCTGGAGATAGTGTCAGATCCCACAGGTTAAGGGTCCCTTCAGATGCTAGTCAAGTCAAGGTTCTCACCTGTGCTTCTGAGTGAACATCTCCAGATGGGGAGGTTCCAATGATCCTTTCCTTGGGTTTGACTAATTTGCTAGAGTGGCTCACAGAACTCAGGGAAACATTGTACTCACTAGATTACCAGTTTATTATGAAAGAATGTAACTCAGGAAGTGCCAGATGGAAGACATGCATAGGGTGAGGTGTGGGGGAAAGGATGAAGCTTCCGTGTCCTGAGCTCACCACTCTTCCTGCCCCTCTATGAGTTCACTGACCCAGAAGCTCTCCTTTGGCTTCTAATGGAGTCTTCATTACCTAGGCATGATTGATTCAAGAGCTGGCCATTGATGACTGAACTCAACCTCCAGCTCTCTCTTCTCCCCAGAGGTCCAGAGGGTAGGACTGAAAGTTCTAACCCTCCAACCACATGGTTGGTTCCCCTGGCAACCTGCTCCCATCTGTAGGTGTGGTCCAAAAGTTACCTTGTCAGCATAATGAAAAACAAAATCTGTGTTTCTGTACCAGCAACAAGATGAAAACCACATACACATTTCTTATTATAAATCACAATATTACACTGTCCCTATAAAGTCATTGAAATTTTCCCTTTGTCCTTTTTGCCCATCCCTATTGCTCTTTCTATCACTAAACCAGAAGGCAGGGGATTGTGTATCTTGATCAGATTTGCATTTAGAACACATATTGCTAACTAATTTATTTCCACGCGAACATAAACAAGGTGATGGTAGATGTAATGCAATCAAAAGGAAGACACCTGATGTGGTTTACATTTGGTTGTATACGGTGGCTTTATGTTTTATTTAAAAATGAAGATGGATGATGTCAGCAAGAGAGGAAACTGTTCGAGAATTCAAAAGCCGGCCTATATTCATGCTTATTTATTTTGGCACCTTAACTTTCCAAGAAGAAGCAGCCACCAGCTAAAAGGCTTTTCCTGGTTCTCTGTTGAGCTGTGTAGGAGATGTTCTCCCTGTGCCAGGCATGCCAGTGACAATATAGAGGTAGTCATGTGCAAAGCTGGTAGTGATTCAGTGTAGTGAGAACAGCATGCCTGGGACACAGCCACCAAGCATTTGGTTTGGCGTGTAGGGTCTTGGAAGGTGTAGTCCCAAAGCAGAAGTCTTACCCTTTGAGGGGTAGGTGGGATTGCCAGAGAACGTGGAGTCAGACATTCAAAGAAGAATTGTACTGAACACAGGGAAAGTGTCCGAAGTATTGTTTGAGGGGTGAGCTGCTATATGTGGCTACATCAGGGACTCCTCTGTCTGTCTGTCTCTCTCTCACTTTCTCTCTCTCTCTGACAGCAAGTGACATGGTCAGAGCTGCATTTAGAACATGTGCTCAGAAGCAATGTGGAGTGTGATTCCAGGCAGTGGTCTAGGAGAGAATCATGGGTGAAGAGCTGGTCCAGGGCCAAGAGCAGAGATGGGGGTGTGGGGAAAGTGATTGGCCAGATTCCAGAGTCTGCAAAGTAGAGCCTTTGCTAATCACAGGCTAGACATTACACCTTAATTGAAAGTGTCCCTAAGAACTAAACATTGACTGAGTTTGCATCTTTGTTGCCTCAAAAATGCAAGATTTGTAAAATTCAATGACACGCATGATTATTCGACGTGTATTACCGACCTGCTGACTGCTCCTGCGGGGAAAGAGGTTTTCACTGAGGCAAACAGGAGTAGAATCAACAATGGATATATAAATGGATCCCTTTATAATGAATTTACTGATCTTCCCACACTTCTAACTTTATCTGTTTTATCCAGATTTGTTTTGCTTTTATCCCCTCAACACCTCACAGAAATGGCTCAGAAAGTTTTAAAATATACTCAATTTCATGTGGACAGTATACGTTGTCCACATAAAACAAGTGATTGGACTGATCGGAATTAAATGATTTTCTTTTTAAATCATTTTTGCTGTTTGTCAGGGCACTGCAGAGATAGATAATGAAATTAATGCCGTCATCATCCAAGGAATTAGAGCAAGGAGCTGATACTGTCTTGGAAAATGCTCTGGGAATGTTTATACATGAGGACAGTGGGCTCCCCCGGGAACTGCCACGTGGCTCGGCACTGGGTGAGAAGCAGGCAGGCTGAGATTGAGGGCAAAATTGCAACCCATTGGCACTGCACATATTTTTCCAATATAAAAGCAAATGGAGAATCCATAAATAAATTGACTATATAAAAGTGTCCCTTTATATTACTGCCTCACCTTTCCAAGGGGAAAACAAAAACAATAACCAAAAAAAAAAGGTTTCTTTTCACAGCCCTCGTATAAAAATCATTCCTTCTGGGTAATTTTATAGTACCAACAGCAGTCCATACCTATTTAAAATACATGCGCGGCCCCACACCCAGACCCCCTTGCACAAATGACTGAGTAACCAGCATCAGCCCTGCTGCAGAAGCAGCTGCCACATAATTACAACCTCTCATCACACGTGTGGGGAAACAAGTTGTGGCGTTTGGGAAAGGTCTGCAAAAATAGGTGTCAGACCTTAACTAATAGTGATTGTCCTTCCATTCTACTGTAATTTATATTTAATTCACACGTTTCATTTCCATTTAAAATATGATTACAGTGTTTTGAAGCACATCTCACCTGTCCCCTCGAATTACAGGGAAATGAAAATAACAGGGAGCAGCAGGCACGGGAAGGCTGCTAGAGCCCTGGCTGCAGGGTCGCCAGCTCGGCCTCTGTGCGAGGTCAGAGGGGGACAACTGAGGAGAAATAGGGGCTGCGGAAGCAGAGGAGGAAGGTAGCAGAAGGGGCAAGAAAGAGTGAGAGGATGTGAGAAGTGGGTGAGAGGGCACAGGGGTGGAGAGGGGAGGAGCCTATTGAGGCAAACTGAGATGCAGTCTTCTGAGGGCTCCAGTGTGCTTGCTTTAAAACTCATTATTTTCTGGCAGCGTGCCCACCCTTTATTTCATTCATTTCAGGTTCATGACCTAATCCTAACTGCAGGCATGCAGCAGGAAGCAGGTGCCTGTTAACTCTGAGGTCTGGTTTTCTCTACTCTGGAAGCATCAGGAGGAGGAGAGGATCAGGGGAGGCACGCAAGACATGGACTCAGAGAGGCCAGGCAGCCTACTGGATACACGACACCCTTCAACATACGCCCTCTCCCCCTCCATCCTGCACCTGGGGCTCTGCAGTTGTTGGCAGGGGTTGAAAACATGTCCATGGGCTCCAGGTCAGAGGAGCGATTTATGTAATAAGATTCCTTAGAAATTCAATGACCAAGCTCCTCCAGGTGTGACAGAAGATGCACTTGCCTTATAATGAATTCCTGCCAATGGCACCTGGATTCTAATAGAGATTTTGGTGCCTGCTCAGAGGCAGAAGAGCCCTTGCTCATTTATAACCATCCCCAGATGCTACCTTAAAAAGCTTAGGAAAGTGTATGCATGTATCAATAGACTAAAAAAAAAAAGAAAACATTTATAGAGCACCTACTGTATAACAAGTACCAAGCTAAGCAACAATGATTTCAAATATTGTTGAAATCATTCATTCTCCTAATATTCCCAGGCCCCACACTTTCCCCTTAATTTACCTTTTATTTCCCCCCAAAACTAGACACCAGCAGAGAACTTTCTGTGTTGCTAGTACCAAGCATAAAACCTATTTACACCCCTACTTTATCCTCCTTACTTCCCGTACAACAGACTAGCTGTCCATCCTCCCTGAGGCTAGACCTTGTCTTTGGGCTTAGCCTATCATACTCACCCACCTTGTCTTTCTTTCATATTCATTTTGTTTATCTGGTCCTTTCTTGTATATTTAATCTCCTCTTGAATTGGATCCTTCTCAATGGCTTGAAAACATACACCAGTCTTTCAGATTAAAGGGAGACAGGCCTCCAACCCCTCACCTCTATCCAGCTTTGAACCAGCCACTCTTCTGCCAGTCAGAGCAAACCTCTCAAAGCATTATCCCTACTGTGGTAGAACTGGTTTGCTGCCCAACAAATGTCACATCCCTCTTCCTACTGTAGAGAGTCGGTGGCTGCCCAGGCAGAAACTATGTTTCCAGGCTCCCTCCCATCTAGGAATGGCCATGTTATTAGTTCTACCAATGAAACAGGATCAAAAGTTGTGTGTAACTTCTAGGTGAAGGCTTTAAGAAGTAGCCTTCCCCATACTGCTTCCCTCTGGACTGGTGAGATGCAGGCGACTGCAGTGAAGAAGTCCCACTAGGTGATGGTGCAGCCATAAAAAGGAAGGGGGCTGGCTTCTTGGACCATATCACAAGGAAAAGCTGCTCAGGGGCCAGGAATGTCCAGAAATACAACTGTTACAAGTGCAACACATTAACTTCTATTTAGTGAAGGTGTTGAAATTGTGGTATTTATTTATTGTAATAGCTAGTATTTCTTTAACCAATAAACTCATCTACCACTCATTTCTCAGTCCACTACAATATATTTTCCAGTCTGTTCCTTGGAAACAGATCTCTGAAACCACCAGTGGTTTCTGAATTACTAAACTCAATGGCCACTTTTTAGTCTAAATTTTACTTGACCCCCTCAGTATTTCACACAGCTGTACATTCTTATCTTCCTAAAAGGCTTTCTTTCCTTGGCTTTCATAACACAAGTCTCAAGTTTCTACCTTTTCGTCTGGCTGCTGCTCAGTCTCCTTCACAAGCTCAGGCTCTACTGCCCGATCTCAGAACTCTGAGAAACCGACTTCTGCCTTTAACCACGTTGAATTAACTGGAGCTGAACATGCCCATTTGCCATAAATAACTAGAACATTAGGCATGTTGCATTTAAAACTAATTTCAGACATTATAGGACTGTGATCCCTGAGAAAAGAGATACAAGCAAGGTGTGCCCACAATCACTCCAACTACTGCCGGAGGTAGCAATAGGAAAAATCAGAGCAGAGTACAGTGGTTCCATTGAGTTATTGAGACGGGAATCAAAGTTGGGGGAGCCCAGGCGACTTGAATTTGCAGGGCAGACCATCCAAGAAGAGGGAGCAACACAAAGAAAGAGACCCCCCTGCAGCTCTGGCTGGGTACTAAAGTGAGGTTCCACGATGCCAGCAAAGAATAATTACCAGAGCGCTGTAAGCTAAACAACTCCCAGAGCGGACAGAGGGCTGAGATGTGTTCAAGTTCCGATATCTGGCTACCCAGACTGGTAAGGCCTTGCCGAGCACTCAGACACTCAGTGGAGACTCCAAAAAGGTCACACAGAATAAGCATAAATGCACCAAAATGTTAAAGGCTACTATAAACCTAACTTTTTGAAGCTTACAAGCTTTAATGAATTGAGCAGATCCATATGGAATTCAACTGCCAGCCAAGATAAACTTTACACTCTATAAATGAAAACAACAAAATCCAGACACTGACATTACCTTCTAAATGTTCGGCATCCAATCGAGAACTATTGTGCATGAGAAGAATATTCAGAGTAGAAGTCTGACCATGGAAATAACAGAGATGATGGAAGAAGCTGACAAAGGTCTTTAAGTAACTGTACAAACATATACAACATTTTAAAGAAAAATATGAAATGAATGAAGATCAAAGGAAATAACTTAAAAAAGAACTAAATGTAACTTGTAGAAATTAAAAATACAATATCTTAAATTAAAGTTTCACTGGTGATTAGACACTGAAGAAGAAGAAAATATCAGTGAACTTTAAAAAATCAATAAAAAATTATCCAAACTAAAGGATAGAGAGAGGAGGGGAAAAAGGCTGGAAAAAAAGTGAGTAGAACCTCAGTGACCCAAGGAACAATATCAGGCAGTTACCAGAGTTCCAGAAGGATGTGAAGGGTAAACAAAAAACATTTGAATAAATGTTTTTCCATAAATGGAAAAAATATTTCCATAAATGTTGTGGTCAAATTTTTTCCAAATTTGATGAAAACTATGAACTTACAAATCCGAGAAGCTCCATAAGACAGAGCAGGATTAAGTACAAAGAAAACAGTACAAAAGCACATCATAATGTAATTGATAAAAACCATTCAGTGCGTAAGAAATCAGGGTAAATATGAAAGACACAAATAACTAGTAGAATTTCTTTAAAAGGACACTACTGCAGATCCTGCAGACATTAAAAGCAAAAGGAGAAAATATTCTGAACAACTTTATGTCAGTGATTTAGTAACACAGAGAAAATTTTCAAATGCAAATAAATGCTCAAAATATTCCAAATTTTTAACTGATAATACATCAATTTAGCAAAGTCACATAATACAAGGTGAATATTCAAAATCCATTTTGTTTATCATGGTAGCAAGTACAATACAAAAATAAAATTTTTAAAATACCACTTATAAAAACCATAAAGATATGAACTATTTAAGGATAAACTTAAAGTTTATGTAAGCCTTATATGCTGAAAATTATAAAATGTGGCTTAAAGAAGTTAAACAAGACCTGCATCAATGTAGAAATATAACATGCTCATGCATTTGAAGATTCAGTGTTGTTAACACGTTAGTTTTTCCCCAAGCTGATCTACAGGTGTGAAGCAACCCTGAACAAAATTGAAGCTTGATTTTCTTGCAGAAACTGACAACGTGATTTTAAAATGTATGAAAATTCAAAGGACTCAAAATAACCAAAATGAAAGAAAATATTTGGAAGACTTACAATACCTGATTGCAAGACTTATTGTAAAGCTATAGTAATCTCAACAGTGTGATCTATAATATTGATAGATATTTATATAGAGATTAATGATACAGACTAGAGAGTAGTAAAATAGACCCACCCATATATGGTCAGTTAATTTTTAACACAGATAGAAATACAATTGAATGAGGTAAAATGATTGTTTAAACAATGGTGCTGAAACAATTACATATTCATATTTTTAATGAACATCAACATTGACTCAACATGTGTCATAAACCTAAATGTAAAAGATGAAACTACAAAACTTCTAGGAAAATATCTTAATTAGATTTCATCAAAATTATAAATTGCTCTTCTTAGGTGGACACGATTAAAAAAGAAAAAATGGAAAGACTACCCACAGACTGGCAGACGACTGCAGACACATGACAAAGAGCTCGTATAGAATATATAACTCCTACAACAAAATAATTTTTTTAAAGATTTTATTTATTTATTTTTAGAGAGGAAAGGGAGAGGGAGAGAGAAAGAGAGAAACATCAGTGTGCGGTTGCTGGGGGACATGGCCTGCAACCTAGGCATGTGCCCTGACTGGGAATCGAACCTGCGATGCCTGGTTCGCAGCCCGCGCTCAATCCACTGAGCTACGCCAGCCAGGGCAACAAAATAATTTTTAAAACATCAATAAAATGATGGACTGAATGGTTAAGCAAACATTTTATATAAAAGACTTAACATGTCATCAGAGCGATACAAATTTAAAGCACTAACATGTGACACCGCACACCAAGTGAAACAGATAAAATTGGGAAGACTGACAACATCTAGTCCTGGCAAGAACACACGGCAGGTGGAACTCGCGCATGTTGCTGGTGGGTGGGTAATGCAGCCACTTTGGCAAACTTTGGGCAGTTTTTTGTAAAATTTACATTTACCCTAGCACCCAGAAACTTCGGTCCTAAGTATTTGTCTAAGATAAATGAAAACACATGTCCACAAAAAGACTCAGATATGAATGTTCATAGCAACTTTTTACATACTAACTAAACCTGGAAAAATGCAATGTTCATCAGCATTTGAATGGTCTACTCAATCTGTGGCATATCCACACAATGGAACTCTAGGAAGAAAAAAGAATAAACTTCAATAGGTTTAGTAGCATACGTAAAACTAGAAAACATCTTGGTAAGGGAAGATAGCCATAAACAAGAGTAGTCACTGCATTTATATGAATTCTAGAATAAGCAAAGTTAGAATTCAGCAACAGAAAGCAGGTCAGTGGTTACTTTGGACTAGGGTGGTGGGTGGCCATTGGTTGACTTCACATGGGGCCAAGAGAAACTCCGGGAGTGATGGAAATGTTCTGTCCTGATTGTGGTAGCGGTCACCATGGGAGTCCACATCTGTCAGTCTCATCAAATCGAACACTCAAAACGAGTGTATTTTATTTTGTGTAAATTATACCTTCATAAAGTTGATTTAAAAGTAAAAATAAGCAATTAAAATTTCTAAATTAAAAAATGTTTAAAAAGATAAAAAATGTTTAAAGCTCTAAAGCTGTCTTTGTATTTTCAGAGTAAAGACAAAATCCTGCATGTGCCCCTATGAGAGGCCGGATGGCCTGGCCCCCACCTGCCTCTTCAGGCCTCCTGACCTCCCAGAGCCCACCGCCCTCTGCACCCCAGCTAGGCTGGCTTTCTTTCTCTTGTGGAAAAGTCAAGCCTTCTCTAAGTGATAGACATTTATTATTTTTCTAACCTAGATCAATCAAATCCCTGATTCATGACATACTCCTTGTGGAATATGCATGGCCTGCTTTATTTTGTTAACTACCAAGGCTAGTTTGTTTTGTTTTCTTTACACAATGGCTGTCTTCTCACCTCACTGTTTCTTTCTAGGCAATCTCACCAATTTCAATCACGATCCACATATTCATGACTTTCTTGTACATACTCAGCCAACTCACATCTAACTTACGGAGCCTCGTATCCAACTGTGTTGTGAGCACGTGTCCAGTGGACTGGAAGTCCCACTGGGCTCTGAGCGTGACCCGCGGTGTAGCCAGGCTCAGGTGTCAGGTAGTCAGAGCTCTGCGTTCTTACAGTCCCCAAAGGCGGAGTTCCCACTCATATCCGTGTCATCATCCAAGTGTCAGACTTGTGGTTTTGGACATTCCAGACCCCTCCCATGGGTGTTCCCATTTTACTGCATTACCTCAGTCTTAATATAGCACTCGGCATAGCTGTCATGGCTAACAGTGACTCCATACTGGATTGTCAAAGAGTTCAAGCAGTCTGCTCTGCTCTTGCTCTACAAAAGCTGTCCATCCGGATGTCTCAAGAATTGCCCAATGCAACATAGTCAATACCCAACTCACTTCTTTCCTGTTTTCAGTATAATCCACCACCTATTTACTTAGCAAATAAAACACAGGCATCACCATTGACTCTTTCCCTTGTGCCCCATATGCGATCCAACAGTATCAATCTTACTTACCACTGTTCTTTACATTTGTTCGCTTCCCCAACCATCTTAAGTCAAGCTACCGTTGCCTCTCACCTAGACTGTTGGCAATAGCCTCCCAATCAGCCCTCCTCGCGTTCTCTCTGACCACCACTAACAAAGTATTCACAGAGCAGAGTGATATTTTTAAAATATAAATATCATCATGTCATCATACCTCCCCACTAATTCCAAAATTATTAACAGAACCTATGAGATCCTACATGGTTTACTCCCTACCTCCCCCTCCAACTTTACATCACACACCCCATTTTTCTCTGCCTCCTGGGCACACAGCTTTCTTTCAGTTTCTGGAAAAACAGTCCCTGCTCCAAATGCAGTATTTTTTTTCTAATGTCAAAGAAACAATTGTATCAATCATAATCTTTACTTAATGACCAACTAGCATATATATATACACATATATATACAACTAAAAGTAATTTTTGATTGTGCTTGATTTTATAACTATAGCTTCATACTGTATGTAACTATGGGCACTTGCTTTTTTATGTAATATTATATTATAAGCATTACCCATATTGTTGCATGTCTTGACAGTTCATCTATTTTGACTAATATACAATATTCCATTGTGTGAAAACATCATAGCTTATGTTTTATAGAGGTATAATTGAGATTATATAATGACATTATAATATAACATTATATTAGTTTCAGGTGTACGACATAATGACTTCATCTATGTATGTATTGCAAAACAATCATCACAATAAGTCTAGTTAACATCCGTCTCCACACATAGTTACAAAAAATTTTTCTGTTGTGATGACAACTTTTAAGATCCACTCTCTCAGGATCTGTCAAATACACAATAGACGATATTCTTACGGTTGCGACACACTGCATCCCCATGACTTACTTACTTTTTTGACTTTACTTTACTTATGACTAGAAGTTTTTACCTTTTGACCCCCTTCACCCATTTTGCCCATCCCACTTCACCTCTGTTCTACCTATGAACTTGGTTTTTTCTTGTTGCTTTTTTCCCCTAGATTGCACGTGTAGGTTGTGTCAGCCTTTTAATCATTGCCACTCAAATGGAATAAAATGGTGTCTGAGCTTCCTCATCACTAATTACATTGATCATTTCTCTATGTTCACTAACCAAATATGTTTTCTTGTCTTTAATAAGCCTTTCAGTGTCTTTTACACATTTTTGTGAGAATTTTTTGTGCTCTTCTAATTGATTGTAAAAGTTCTTTGCATACCCTTCATTCTTGCCCTTCGGTGTTTATGTCTATTGTAAATATGTTCTCAAGCCCACGGCCTTTACACGTGTCACCCTGCCCAATGGCGATGCTCTTCCTTCCTCACCTGGTGAATTCCTATCCCCCCTTCAGATCCGTCTCAACTGTCCCTTCCTCCAGGAAGCCTTCTCTGATTTTCCTGATTTGATCAAATGCTACTGTTTTATGCTCTCATTGGATGAGATAACACTCTAAGCAATTCTTACAGCTCCAATCTTTACACATATTCTTGTGATTTTTAAATGTAGGATCCACAATGGCAACAATTGATCATTTTTTTGCTTTTTGCTTACAGTTTATCTATTGTGCCTGACACATAATACACCCTCAATAAATATTTTTAAAGGAATGCATATACATAGTAGGCCCTGGTATATATCATTTGTCTGAACAAATAAATATATTTGCATGTCTGTTATCTCACATGTGTTCAAATTGCAGTCCTGGCCGTGCTGTCTACCCCTTCTCCTCTCCCCCTCCACCCGTCATTCACTGTTGTATCCACACCTCTTCCTGCGTCCTTCTCTTGTCCCTATTTCCTATAGCATCACCAGACCCAAGAACAGAACTTACCATCCAGGCACCTGTTTGAAGAACTTTTCATTCCATGGAAGGAAAGAGTAAGATGAAAACCGACCAGGTCTGAAAGACATGCAGATCACCCAGAGTGCTGGTAACAACAACTCTCCCACCCTCTCACCAGTTTATGGGGAAACCAGGAGCGCAGAGGCCGTGAGCAGTAATTCTGTGTCTTATTAACTCATGACAAGGAGGCCACCCCACAAAAGGCGTTTGGTTTTATGCTTCAAATGCTTTTGGTTTTATGGGGCCAAAAACCGTTTTGAAGAGTGATGGTGACTGAGGAAGGGCTCCAGGCAGGGGGAGGGGCAGGTGCACTGTGCACCTGTTGCACAGCTTCATCGGGCAGAATGGCTTTTTCCCAGCACTGTGTTTAGTCGGAAAGCCCAGACCATGCTGCCAGACACAGGGCCGGCAGCAGCCCTGCATTCCAGTCCCTCACCATTGGTGCATTCCCATCCGACCCTCCAAACAAACCTATTGGAGACCCCTCAAGGCCATCCTCTGACAGCCTCCCTGCTTTACTATAAACACAGGCACTTCCAAGCTGGACTTGCTGCAGACAGGACTTCTTGGATTCTTATTCCTGTCTGTCAAGAAAGAAAGAAAAGCAGCAGAAAAGATAGCCTTGAGTTCCTTTTCCACCGGGGCTTTGCTTTGAAGGTCAAGGACTGGCCCTAGGAGCTCCTGTGCGGCCACAGGGGGAGACTGTGAGTCTCAGGGCAACATCGCTGTTTCCCTTTTGTTGGGTCGGTAAGCATTCTGGCCATTTTGAAGTATCATTTCCCCCTTTAGGACCATGTACTTGGGCTTCAGTTCTTTTCGTTTTGTTTATCCAGTAATCATTACAGCAAGAGGGATGCACCTGTTCCACAGGCCCATTAGGCTCGGAATGGCTTCTCTCCTGAGCAGAGGCATGTAGGAAAACTGGCCTTGGCACTCAAAGCACACTGCAGCAGAAGAGAGTGCCTGGTGCCCAGAAGACCGAGCTGTAACCTTGAGCCATAACACCAAGTGGCTTGTGGCTGGGAGAGGGAGGCGGGCGGTGCCTGGAAGGAGGCTGAGGCTTAGAGAGAAGGAATGTGCCCAAGGTCACACTGCCAATTAGTCACGAAGCAGGAGTTACAAGCACAGAAAGCAGGCCTGTCTGGCTCCAAGCCCACACTCTCCCTTCCTTGTTATATCTTGGAGCCGCTGGGGAAAGTGCGAGTTTGAGGAGAAGAGGGAAGCCTTTACAGCAAAGTCAGAGGTCTGTGTGCCCCCACAAGCCGAGGGCCTTCTTTCTATCTTATCTGCACGTGATAGAGACCCTCAGGGGCTGCTGCTGAAGCCCTTCGGGAGGGATTGCAAGCCCGGGGGATGAAAGGGAAAGAAGATAATGGGGGGTTTCTCTAACTCATCCTTTGAGCTTTTTCCAGCAGTGGGTCCCCCTCACTTGGTCTCCTTCTCCCTCCCCACCTTTCCCTCACACCAAGCCCCAAGGGCATTCTAATTCGGGGATGAAAAGGATGAGTCAAATGCCCCCGCTCTTGGGCCTCCTACTACCAAGATGCCCCGTGTTGGGGAATGGAGAGGAGGGGGCTGCTTGCGGGCTTGCAGTCTTTTGTTTGCAGTGTCAGAGCCACCGCCGACACAGAAGCTGCTCCTGGGCCCCGGTGACTTACTTTGTCATCTGCCGACTCTCGTGCAGGTGTGCGTATTTTAGCTGGAGGAGACCAGGCATGGAAATCGCTCTCCCTGTGCCCATATATTATTAGTATTTTTTAACATGTCGCTTTCCAAGCAGGTAATGCATTTGCAGAGACAGTGATCTTTCATCGGGAGATTACGATGATTTGTGTCCTCTGTCTAAATTCCAGCATAAATTTCAGAGCCAGCGAGGCATCGGCTCGTGGCGAGAGCCGCGTACTGAGATGCGCCAGGCTATCTGCGCAGGGCTCGGGCTCGCAGCCATTTGTCCTGATTAGGGAAAGGCTTTGAAATGCTTCCTTGTGCCTCGCCGTCTTTATTTTTTTTCAGATCGCTCTTCCAGCAGGTCACCTTTGCAGCTGGATGCAAATCTCAAGTTATGCTTTGCTGGGCTGGTCCCAAGCAAAGCGTTGAAGCAATCCCGGCTCTGCTGAAATAAGCCGTGTGGCCTGGGTCAGGTCACCTCAGCCTCCAGGCTTCAGTTTCCTCATTAGTAAATTGGAAATTGTAAATCCTACTTCACAGGGTTAGAGGGAGGGTTAAATAAGACAGCATGAGAATTCTTCTTCCCATAGTACTCAGAAAACTGCAGTGAAGCCCATGCATTCACCCCCAATTCAGTCCTCAAATTACATACACGTTAGGCCTGTACTGTGACCACACCCTCCTCATGGGTCAGTCCTTGCAATTGGCCCCAGCTCTCTCAGTGGTTGCTCCGAAATTCCCCAAAGTATCTCTAAATAAGGAAAACATTAAGTCATCTTGCTTGTGTATACTACTTTGCTCACGCTGCCATAATAAAGTACCATTGTCTGTGTGGCTTAAACAACAGAAGTTCATTTCCTCATGGTTCTGGAGTCCAGACAGGGGAGCTCAAGATGTCAGCAGGGTTGGTATCTTCTGAGGTCTCTCTTTCCAGGGCTTGCGGTTGGCCGTCTTCTCCCTCCGTCTTCTCCCTCCGTCTTCACACGGTCTTTACTCCGTGTGTCTACGTCCTAATCTCTTTCTTGAAGGACAGCTATCATACTGGATCAGCTCTACACCATCCCCTGCACCCCCACCCCGCAATAGCCTCTTTTTAACTTAATCACATCTTAAAGACTCTATCTCCCAGTACAGTCACATCCTGAGGCACTAGGGGGAGGACTTCAGCACATGAATTTGGGAGGGATACGATTCGGCCCATAACACCATCTCATTAAAAGCACAAATACATAATGTTACAACTTTGAGATGCCTCAAAGTCGGACCAAGAGTGATGGTGGCTCCCCACCCCCAAAACTATCAATGCCTGGCTTCTGTTTCATGAAAATGCTTTGCTTTTATAGGCGTGTCTCAGCCATTACATGCCGGCCCTCAGCTGACTGACAGAAAAGCTGAGGAGAAACTAGGGGAAGGACGCAAGGTCACACAGGTAATAGTGAGCAGCAGGACTAGGTCTGGAACCTCGGTGTGTGGCTCCTACCCTTCTCAGTGTGTGACTGCATTGTCACCTTGGGAAGGTTTTCACCACCTCCTGGAGCACATGCTAGCAGGGCAGACAGCTCCCGTGTCAGATGTGCAGGTAGTGCGAGCACCTTCAGGGCAAGCCTGCTGCTGCCTGTGACATGTGGTGGGCCTGCTGGCTTGCTACCCCCTTTCCCTCCCCACTGTACCTAGCACAGCACTGTGCACACCTGGGACAGTGAATGCTGTCCACCAACTCACCTGTGCAGGATAATTGTGCTGATGCAGGGAGCCTGCCCTGATGCTAGGCAGAGAGGAAACATCTCTCCAGGGCTTATTTTGGTTTGCCGTATTTTGTTTGTTTGCTTGTTTGTTTGAATAGAAGACTCTCTGTATCCAGCCCTTTCTGCTGCAGAAATTGCAATGGGCCAATAGATACAATATAACAACTGCGCTGCTCAGATAAACATAGCCAAAATTCACAGTCAACAGTGGCCTTGACAAAGTTTTGGAGACAGAAGGCACAGACAAGGCACTGAAGACCTTAGCAACCATACCACTGTGGCCAGAAATGATTCTGGATTTACACCACCTGGTCGCAGTGACTATTGCCAGTTTTGTTTCCAATCCGAATGAATGAATGAATGAATGATTCTCACATATATGTATTCTTCTCCATAAGTCTCCAAGTTCCTCAAAGCTTTTTATTTACCAGAGTGAGTGAATATTCTGGAGAGGACAAGTACTTATTTTTAATGGACTTCCTCTGGGCCAAGTGGGAAGCGTCAGAGTAAAGTGGGAGAGGGCCCAGGTTCAAGACCAGTTCTGCCCCTGGGGCTCTGCAACTGGCCAAGCCTCTAAAGGTCCTAGTGTCAGCTTCCTCGGAGAGGTTGAAAAGCTGCCTGATATAATTTAGAAAAGCTTAAGCTTTAGGGTCAGACAAGCCTTGGTCCAAATCTCTTAGTAGATATGTGACCTTGACCCCATTGCTTAGCTTCTCAAAGTGGATCTCGCCACCAGTTTTTTTAAAAAGGAGCTGAGAGTGATTGCCTGTCATGGGTGTTGTGACCGGAAATGAAGTAGCGCGCGAAAGTGCCCGTCTCACCCCCCGGATATCGGTCGGTTTGTTCTCCTCCCTCCTGGGCGTAGCCTTATCAGAAGATGGAGGGCTGGTGACGAGGGCTGTGCTCTGGGGTCACCACAGCCACCATGCAGCTGGCCTCCTCCCCACACGGCAAAGCTCTAGTCTTCCCGTTTCTCTCCCCGCCGCCCTCTTCTGGGGGAAGGATGACTACTATCGAAGGACAACTACTTAATGCCCTGTGATCCCCACCAGGCAGCCAGAGAACAAGGGGAGAAAGAAGCCTTCTCCGTGGTGCTCTGTCTAGGGCTGGTCTTGGCCAGTAACAGCAACCTCCCATCCACAGCCACGTGGATTCACAGCTCAGCCCTCCTCAGCCTGCAAATCATGGAGGCAGGCCCAGGATCTCCAAAAGCAATTTGGTCTTCTGAATGCTCTCTCAGGGCCCATCAGTAGAACACTGGACAAGGCTGGATGAGAGCCCAGGGTGGGGAAGGGACTGGAGAGAGGGAGCAGAGAAAGGTCACTTGAATGAAGAAGCATTTTGACTTGCCCTGCAATGGGCTCAAAAACACCAGCCATAAAATTTCCAAACAGTGGGAAGCCAGGGCCTGGTGAAACACAGGACTTCAGAAGTGTTTGCTGATTAAATAAATACAGGCCCATCCCCCAGACCATGTCTAGGATTGGCCCCAGTTGGATCACTCTCTCTCCTATTTCATGGTAATTCTTTGTACCTCCATTGTTATGCTAAAACAACTGATGCAAAGTCACCTGAGTAGTCATTCATTCTGATTCACTGGTAGACTGTAAGTACCTGGAGGCCAGAGACTATCTAATTCCTGTCATTTTAAACTCACACAGAAATTGCTCAGTAATTGCTAATTTATTTAAAGATAATACGCGTGTCCCACCAAGAGCCCTGCCACTGAGTTCTCATAGGCCTACAGGTTCCTGGGGCATCTACCCCTGATTAAAGTCATCTTCGAAGCACTGAAGTCAGATGCTTCGGGGCCTCCAAGTTCACTTGTTTATTTGTTATGTAACGATCAAGTATGAGCTGTCCGGACTTGCAACGGTTTGACTTAGAATTTTTCAACTTTACGATGTTGCGAAAGCGATAGGCATAATAAATTACACAAGATATTCAACACTTTATTATAAAATAGGCTTTGAGTTAGACAATTTTTCCCAACTCTAGGCCAGTGTTAAGTGTTCTTAGCAGAGTTAGTTAGGCTAAATGAAGCTATGATGTTCAGGTTAGTTGTATTAAATGAATTTTTGACTTAACATTTTCAAATTACGATGGGCCAATCGGGACAGAACCCCATCGTAAGTCCAGGAGCATCTGTACTTGATCTTGAGCACGTGTCACCAAAAGGTCCATGTAGAAATTTCACCTCGGAAGTGTTTTTATGCAAAGCTAGGAGATCCCAGGGCTGACTCCATTGTACAGCCTCCTTGTCATATGTAGAGAAACATTTTATGAATAACCTGAATCTAATTTTTACTTTGTTTTATTATTATTATTATTATTATTATTATTATTATTCAAACTATAGCAAGTGAGCCCAGAATGCAGCACTTGGAAACTTGTAAATAGTAAAAAGTGGGGTCAGAGAAGCTCAGGTTTGGGAGGGACTTTAAAATCCACGACAGGTTTTTCTCCATATTGTCACCGCCTACACCACCCAGTGTTAAAAGAGAAAGCACAGGCATGGGACCCCTACCATCTTTTCCATACCAACACTGATGTCCATGACATTTCTAAGCAGAGGCTGATGAACACTGACAAGCACTTTCCAGTGTGGGAATAGCCCAGAAGTTGCCCAGAAGAGAAACAGAAAAGTCGCTTCTTACTCGATGTCACAAGCACACACGTGACAGTGGGAAAGCCACCACACATCCTGAAACCACCTTTCTTCAGGTAAAGCTCCAGACAGGACCCTGGGCAGGAATGGCTTCAGGTAACTTCTCAGAAAGAAAAAACAATTTTAAAGTATTGCTTTAAAACAGCACCGAATGAACTGTCCCACCCACAGAATCCTCCTCTGCCTCTATTCCATCCACCACACCCTTCCAGAGGGACACTTTGATCAGTATCTGCTCCAAGACGGGGAGGGCAAGCACAGGAACGAGAAGGGAACACTCAGTAAACAGTATTATTAACCCATAGGCTGGCCATAAATCAAGGCAGGAAGGTGACCTCAGCGGGCTGGAGTAATCCCGCATGTCAGGATGAATTTATGAGGCCAATTTTATTGGCCTGCGTGACCCAAGCTCCTTGGAGACGTCTCAGTAACAAATCCAATCCACTTCATTTATGAGCTGTGTGCAGTGTCAGCCGTGGGGCCCAGCCAGAGCACCCTGACCACGTCTCCAAGCAGGCACCCAGGATCAGGGCCCTTAGGGAAGCAACGTCCGCCATCCATCCTGACTGTCACTCCCTGTGAGCCAGCCAGACCTGTTCTAGGAGCTGTCGCCTTCAGACTGCTCCTCCTAGGTTCTCATTCTGGCTCTGCCCTCAGAGCCAGCACTGCTTTCGGCCTGGCCCTTCCCCTCTCTGGGCCGGTTTCCTCACGGCTGGAGAATGCAGGACTGTCAGCTGCTCGGTGCCAGCCCTGGAGGCATTGAGAGGGGGACCATCCCGCTCATCGCAGGACCTGGCATCTCTGGTCCCAACTACTATGTGCCAGGACTTTACCCACCCCGTCATTAGACCAACCAAAAGTATCCCCACACGTTCCCAAAGGCTCTCATGTGACTATTACTAATAGATGACATTTACAGCCCCTCCTGGCCACAGACCTCTCAGTGGGCCTGTGATGGGCCCATTTCTCCCTCCGCTTCCCCACTCTGGAGGTGGAAAAGCTGGTACTCCTGCGAGTGGCAGCTAGAGGGACCTCGGGGCCAGCCAGGAGCCATCCCAGGGAGAGGAGCAGCGGGAATCAGGCAAGTCCCTGGAGCAGAGGGCCTGGGGCATACCTGGCCTTCACCTGCTCTCTGTGGGCTCCGAGAGCTGGGCGGAAGGCGTTTAAGTCTATTTGACTGTCCCTGTCATCGTAAGGTTTACGGATGGTTAATTTATTCTTTATAGCACAGTCATTGATGGCTGTTAAATCACAAATGAGAGCCAATAAAGGGTGAATTGCAGCTGAAATTACACTGTTTATATGACAGCAGAGTGCCGGCTAAAAGATTCATATGCTGCTGATGAAGTATGTTATAAATTTTAATTACCATAGTTTGTACAAATGACATGTTTGAAATGCTATTGAGTAATGTGACCCTGATAATGAAACTATAAAATAAATCATTAACTTTCTGAATGAGCTTTTTTATTTCAGTGCTGCACAGAGTAAACTTTTCAGTTTATTCCAGATCTGTCTTTTTATGCCCCCTCCCTCCGCCCCGGTCTAGCTGGGTCTGCTCTCCACGGGCTGGGAACAAGGAAGCAGCAAGTGACTGGGACCCTGGTGAAGACCTGGAGGAGCATCCTGGCGAGACTGAGCCCAGAAGACGTGGCCCAGGGAGCTGGGGTGGGAGAGTCAGCCCAGGCAGGGCTTCTAGATGTGTACCTTAAATAACCCTCAGAAAGCCTCTCATCTGCAAGAAGAAAGGACACTTTCCTGACCCTGCAGACCCTCTAGAGACCCCCACCCTCTTTCTGCAGGGCAGCAAGGTTGAAGCTGAGCATTGGCGGTGAAGCTCACATGTATCAGACTCCGAGTGGGGGTGGGGCTGCACGGTGGGGCTTCCCATCAGGAAGCTGGGCCAACTGTCTGGGGCCAAAGCCCAAGTACAAACCCAGAAGGGAAAAAAGCACGCAGGTATTCGGTAGGGTTTCCACTGTTAGAGCAGCCCTATTTCAATGCCATGGTCCGTCACATTTATGAATTACCCCCTACAATGCCCCAGAGGCACCGAGGTTAAATACATCTCGCAGAAAAGAATCTGGAGTTCCAGGAAAAACCTGCAAGGAGCCCCATCAGGGATCATTTAGGGCAACCCCCGTCTCTTGGGGTCATTGGTCCAAGGTCTCTCTAGCAGAGAGGACCCACTTAGTCCTGCAGGATAGAAAACACATTGGTAAATTTGGCAAAACTCTGGCTTCCTAGGACGCTGGCACATCAAGAGACCTTGGCCATCCTCTAGCCCTAAAACTCTCAACGTGGGTGGAGAGAGCAGGGATGGGGTGAGAACCACAAGGGCAAGTTTGACTCGCAGTGCCATATACATTCCGGAAGAAAACACAAAGTTTGTTTCTCATAGACCCCTCCAGGGCACATCCAGCGGAGCCCTCTGACTGCACGGGAAGAAATGGGGGCCCAGTGGGCAGGACAGACCTGAGGTTATAACACACAGGACCAGGGATAAGAGGAGCTTTTTCACTCCATATGGCCAGGCCACCCCAAGGCCGGCTTTGGACAGGCAGCGCCATTTCACCGACGGCATTGATGCAATCAATATGTTTTTCAGGAGAAGGGTCACCGAAACGTGCCCCTTCCCTCTGCAGACAGACTGCCTACAGGGGACAGCCCGGGTGTGAAGCATTGCCCCTCCTTTCCTCCATTTCCCAGGACATACCTGCTCTCTGGAGTGTGCCTGCTGAAAAGGAGGTCACAGTCAAAAGGACAGCTTCTCAAGGGTGCCTCCCAGGGGTCTGCAGAGGAAACCTGTGTATGACAACATGGCTTCCAGACCTTCAAAGGCCTCACTTCAACCGTCAGTGACAGAAGAGAAAGGGCACTGATGGAGTGTCCCATGCCACAGGTGAGCCAGTGGGGACACACCTGGGGATGACCTCTCTCAGGCCACGGAGCTCTTAGGTGGTGGGAGCCAGGAGAACATCCAAATACCTTTATGAGACCATCCGGGAAATCTGAAATCCAATGGGATATTATAAGCTATTAATGGTTATCATTCATTTTTGAGGTCTGATAGAGGTGTTGCTATTTTAAAAAAGAATTCTTAACATTTAGAGGTGCATACAGAAATGATAACAGATGAAGTGGCAAAGTATCTGTTTACTCCAAAATAATCCAGAGTGGGAAGGGAAGGGGGAGTGGCTGGATGAAACCAGAAAGGCCATGAGTTCATGATCGCTAAAGCTGGTTCTAGTTACATGTGGGTTCATTATGCTATTCTTCTGTATCTGTTTTTAATTTTCCATAATAAAGAAAATAAAATACCCAAATGCCCTTGCTCCCCACACACACACTCCAGTCTACTGCAATGTCCATTTTCCCATGCATTATAAGCAATGCCAGGCAGAAACCAGAGCAGCCTCCTGTCTTCCAGGGCATGCCTCCAGAGATGTGGGTGGGTATAAGCTTTAACCCTTCCCTTTGTTGGAGGAAGTTCCAGGGACAAGAAGCCTGACATCAGGATGGCATCAGGGTGTGCCCAGCCCACTGCACCGGAGGGAAGAGCTTCTTGTCTGGAAGCACCTGGCACAGCTCTCTGGCACACACACAACCAAAAGCAGAAGCATTACCTGGGAGGGACTCAGACCTGCTGTGTCAACTTGAGCAAGTCCCTTCATTTCTCAGAGCTCTGGCTTCTCATTTGTAACACCTAGATGGTAGCCCCAACCAGCTGCTCCGCAGGGCACAAGCATCAAATTAAGTAATAAAGAGAGACTTCTAGAGAGATGGGAGAGTGGAGGAGTAAGAAGAGCACAGACTCTGAACTCCCTGTGTTCGAGTCATAGCTCCACCTTGAGTTAGCTCTGTGGTTCAGACGACGGTTAGTCTCTTCTGCCTTGAGGTCCCCTGTATGGAAGCGGCATTGTTGCAAGGATTCAGTGGGCTAATTTTTGCAAACACCTAAGAACAATACCAAGCATTTTGTAGGTTAGTAGTATTATTATTACTCTGTAACAACAGACTAATAAAAGATGTCAATATTATGAAAAGAACCACAGAGTGTTATATCGGAAAAGAACTTAAAAAAATCATTGAGTCCTATTTCCATATATCAGAGGCTCATAAAAGCAACATGACTTATCTGAAGTCACATCACAAGTTAGCAACAGACTGAGCCTGGAGCAAACTCTATCCCACTAAGCAGGTGGCCACTTCTTCTTCTTTGTAACTACTCACCCATGAGGATGATCTACTCACCCATGGGATGCCCGTGCTGAATCATGAACCTAGAGTGTCCTTCTAGACATACATGCTCAGGAGTCTCCACGCCCAATGCCTCACTGGGTCTGCAATGAGGAAAGACCACGGGGCTCAGAGGAGAGCCCCCCATTCCATGTTCCACATCTGGTCCCTGGAGAACAGAGCCTGGACAATCAAGAGCCCTTGATGTGTCTTCTGCTTTTCCTTGTGCATTCCTGAAGAGTGGGTGGCACTCAGGAGGCCTCCCCTCTGACTTATCAGCCACCACAAAAACATTTTCAAGGCGATGGCACAAGCTGCCCTACTTACCATTAAGAGAAAGGACCACATTATTGCTGTTATAAACCATTGATTAAGGTTTATAATAGCAATAATCCCCTCGAAATTCATTGTTACTGCAGTTAATGACCAGTTTATTAGAGCGTTAACCATCCTTGGCAATGGGCTGAGTCGTTTAATGCGGGTAACGACCAATTTCTCAAGGATTATTGCTTAAATAACAGTTCTTTGCGAGATGTATGCGCCACCACACGTGCAGATTGGGCTGGAGCTTCTCCTCAGAAACGTGTTAATTATTTCCTCAGAGTTGCATCACCAGCACCATACCCAACAAACCCTGAACAAAGTAATGTTTCAGAGATACAGGAGAATCGAAAAGTTGGACCCAGGCCTGGAGATGCACCCTTCTTTTGGGCAGCCAGAATGAGAACTACCCTTGGGATGTCTTATGACCTCCCAACAAAAGCTCTATTGGAAAATGATATCTGGCTCCAAGACTAATCTTTCCCATTCACTTGGCTTCATTTCCAGAATTTTCCACCTGTCCAAATTCCCCACCCACACCTGGGGAAAAACCAAGCAGCTGAGAAAAAGGCTGAAGGATAGGAAGCATGACACACTCAGACTTCGTATAAGTCTGATATACTCTGAAGCAGACATTTGCCTACATATGATCACCTGGTAGAATAAGGCTACAAGCAATGAATGATACCCAGAAGTTTTCAAAGTGCGAAGTGCGGGTCTTCTGTAGCCACTGGGCTGCTTTGAGGGTTTGTTCCAAGCAGAAAAAAAATAGGGTGAGCTTATGTGCCTCGTATCTCACATTAGGCTCCGAGAAGCCATAGTATCATTTAACATAACAGAGCCAGGAAATCTAATCACCGTCTAGGCCGCCCTCCTTGTTTTACAGGTAAAAGCTTCAGGCCCAGAGAGGGTAGGAGGCTTGCCAAAGTCGCACAGCCACTTAGAGAAGGGTTGGAATTAGATCTCAACCTCTGTCTTCCATTGTTGACCTCAAGGCCGCCGTTGTGAACACACCCTAACAGAGGACTTCGTCTCAAGAACACTCGAGGGACCAAGGCCCCATCAGGGAGAGAAGGCAGCAGCAAGGCCTCTCTGCGCCCATGAGCACTCAAGCAGGAGTCTCAGAAGAAGCCAGAGACCTGATTCTCCCGCTCCTCTCACTCCCCCACTTCCTTTTTGTGCCTAACTCAATCCAAGTTTTCAACACATTAATTACGAGTATTTTCTTATCATTTTACATTAGCACCGGCATTTCCATAACTTTCATTTTTCTGACATGATCTAAAAATGACTAATATAATTACATTCTAATTCCATTATATTAACCAGAATAAATACTAACAGGGTGTGACCCTGACATAATGAGATAAAAAGTTGCTATGACAGCACTAGTGTAGGCTAGAGAGAAATTCACTGATTCACTCAACAAACACATATTGAGGTCCTGGGTCCTGTTATGGGTCAAGCATAAAGACAACCTCCTTTTTTCTCATCATCATCAAAAATTAACTTGATACAAGAACAAAAAGTGGGAATCACAGTCTCCTTGAATCTATGAACCCTTTAACCTCTATGTTTTGACTTAATAGCAAGAATCAGCACATAGAAGTAATGGCAAAGGGCGAAACGCACATCTGTTCCAGCTCAGTAAAGGAAGTTCCAGGGAGTCATCAGTCCTCTAGTTCTTTAGACACGTGGACCCAAGTTCGTGGTTGGGCCCAGACGAATCCCTTTCCCCCTCTCTCTCAAGCCTCTGCCCAAAGCTCTGACACCACAGTGATGACGCTGAGCCCCATTTTCTCCAAGGTGTAATGCTCGTGAGTCCACATGCCCACATTTTTAGGCCATCAGAATGATTCCACAGTTATGTGGGTTAGATAAAGACTCTTGCTCAGTCACAATAGTTCACTGTGTTCTACTCATATTCCCAAATGTATTGCTACCCATATGCTGATAGGATATGATGACATTTTTATTTGCAGCCATACAGATGATGATATCAATTACAGATCATGTTGGACCTGCATGTAGATTTCTTTACCAAGCAAATAAGTTAAAATATGTAAAGTGCTAAAAGAGTGCCTGGCATATAGTAAGTGTTTAATAAGTGTTAGCAATTATAACTGTTGGCTATAATGCAATGCCTGAAACTAAATATCATAAAGATCAGTCAATAATTTTCTATACGCAACCATAAAAGAAATGCAATAAGTCGACTAACTGAAAGGAAACCAATATAATTTAATCCATTCAGTGACTTTCTGAACTATGAACAATTATCTGAGAATATATCTACATGAGTTTGTAAAGGATATGATATATATAAGTAATTTATATGAGGTGAGTATATAGTTGGCCAATCACTACTGTCCTTGCCTTCAGTAGTGGCAGAATATCAAGAATACCTTGAGTCCACAAACAAAAGTCATTCTTCTCCATCAAGACTCCCAAAATCTACCATGGTGTTCCTCTGATTCTTTTCATTCCTCTATTCTGAATTCAGTTCCCTTAGACCTGAATTGAGCATTTTCAAGGTGCCAGGAACAGTGTTAGGTAAGCACTGGAGATGCAAAGAAGATTGGCAGCATTTCTGCCCAGAGGCAGCTGGCAGATCAGGGAAGACAGACACATAAAGAGCTACACATAATACAATGTGGGACGTACTACACCCTCTGGATTGTTGATGAAGCATGCTGAAGAGAGGAGGAAGCAGGGGAGGGCTAGCCTACCAAAGATGACCGAGGAGCAATTATTTCTGCCCAGGAGAGGGGACCTTTACCAAGTTGGTGACATTGAACTGAACCTAAAGCTGGTTTACCAGTCTGTGGGCTAAGCACTTGTTCAGGGAGCCAGCAAAGCAGAAACACAAGAATGAGGTGGGGCGAGGAGAGATTAGTTCAGCTTTGATACACAAACATTCAAAAATTTAATTAGAAAATTGGGAGAGGGGTTAATTTCAGCATACATAAGTTTAATGTTATATCACATTTTTTGAACTTTCAGTAACTTATAAAGGGGTGAGGCTCATACTTAGAACCAAGAAAGGAATTAATGCATCCCTCACTGGATCTTCAAGGACTGAAGTAGGATTGACCAGGGCAGAAAAGGGAAAAAGGACAAGTCCACCAAAAGGAATCCACAGAAAATTGTAGAATGTGAGGGTCTGGAAAAGCATGGAGGCATCACTCCGGCCAATCTCCTGTTTGACGGTCCTGATTCAGACTAGCCAATGAAGAGCGAGCTCTTGACTTACCTCCCAGGAGGCTCTTTCCAACATTTAGGGAGGGACTCACATCTCCTATGGAAGCATGTTGGAGCTGAGAGGCATTCCAAAAATAAAGAAGTTGGGGGAAAGCCCAGAAACCAAGCTCAGGTAACCACGTAGCCACTCACCAGGGAAGGAGTGGTGGTTTCTCACTGTGTGTAGCTCCTTTCCTCTGCTGGCTTCTGAAATTTTACAAAGATGCTACCCAGACTCCTCTCTGCCTGCTGGTGTCTCCCTTGGACAGCCATCACCTCCCTGGAATGATTTTATCTTCCCTTTGTAGGAATTCTGTTTTTGAGGGGAGAAGGGAGGGATTCTTTGGAGGGAGGCTTATTTCAAATGAGAATATGGCAACCCAGCATTACCTTTCTAGTTTTGCTTTACTTTAAAATTTTTTTATTACTAGTCATTATTTTTTGTTGTTGTTGTTTTTCTAGCTTTTGGGGTCCCTAAGCCTTCTTGGCTCGTGTTCTCAGTCCATGGCCAACAATGACACTGGCCCACCCTTCCTTCCCAAGCCTGGGAGTGGAATCATGTGACAAGTCACCCATGCTGGGGAGGGAGCAGGCTCTCTGCACTGGGGTGTATTCTGTGTGATGAGTGTGACCCCAGAAGCAGCCATTCAGATTTTCTCAGGGGCTGGAGGTTTCTGGGTTCTTCCAAGAGTCCTTTGGTTAAAGTAGGTGGAGGTCAGAGGTCAGAATTAAATTCCCATCCAGCAGGTTTGATAGGTACATAGCACGCAGCAAGACTAAACGCCCCAATTCCACTCCTTAATTAAAAGCATTTTTCATCCCAAACCTATAAAAGGCAGATGCGCCGTGCTTCCCGACCACAGATACAGATCGCTGTGCTCCGCCGTATGGAGTGCGGCTGCGCAGATCCTTCCTTCTCGGGCTGGGAAACGCGAGGCCATCAAAGCACCAGGCAGTCTCTCTCCTTCCTCCACCTTCTTGCCACCTGGTTCCTCTTTTGCTGAAAAATACTCATTTCCATCTATGCAGGGTCCTGTGTTTGTAGCTTCTCCTGAGACCTCCGTGCTGACAGGGAGGAGGAAGGTAGTCCATCTTCCCAAATAGACAGGAGGCGGCTCTTCTTTTTTTATTATTGTAAAACACCTTTTCACCTGGGTTTTAAAAAGGAAGCTCAGGCAGCAAGGTCTGGCTCAATGAGCCATACGGAGGCTGTGAATTCATTCAGGTCCTCAGCTCAGACCTCTAGGAGCCAGTCCTTCTTGGAAGAATAAATGAACCACGTGCCAAGGCGTGGTCAGAGAAATGAAGTGAATACTTGCTTATCATGGTTTTCTGCCATCAGTGCCTCCTTTACTTCTGAATCCCCTGGAGTGAAGACACTCAGTCGCTTCCCTGGTACAGAACTTACACGTTCAATTCACTTGCCAATGTTTACTAGTCCATCAGCCAGCCGTAATTCTGCTTGAGGGGAAGGAAGGAGATGAACTTATAGCCATTTGTTTTTATCTATTTCCTTAAAGAGCCCTTAAGCCTTTTTTTTCTCAGGTGTTTTCTGCCCTATTCCCAAAGGTAGTCTGTGCCACTCAAGGGCAGGATATCAAGCCTTCATTCATAACTGGTTCCTCCCTGGGCTAAGCTCAGGCCCCTAAAATCAAAGAGACCTCAAGAAGATAAGTAATAGAATAAGGTAAGGTTTTCCACCTGCTGGACCCACTGCCATCGTGTGGATGCCCTCTCACTTTTATGGCCTTTCTCTTTCTGGGTTCCAACTGAATGGTCTTACTGAATGTTAAAAAAAAAATCTTGCTCTTGTGAGACATATCAAATACAATCAATAAACCTGAAGGAGAAGAAAGCCCAAGGCATTCGCAAGACACTTTTAAGATTTAATTGTTCCACAGAATTTTAAGCAAGTAGTAGAAAGAAGCTAAATTACATGAAACCAAATATTTTGCTCTAGGCTCCTAATTCATCTCACTTGCTGGTTCCCAGGGGCGAGTGCCAGAGCAGCCACCATGGAGCACGGGACTTCACAGCACAGACAGGGCTTGTGCTTCCTGCAAGCTAAAGAACCTCCCCGTCTCCGTGAAATGGGGCCGTTGATCAAAGTCTTCTTTGCCCTGAGAATGCCTTCCTTCAAGGGCATTGTGGGCTGAGTGGGGTGGAAAGATATATTTTACTGAACACAGGGCACACCTTCTTGCTTCTTTCTCTACAGGGAAAGTCCTCAGAGAGGGGGAGTGGGTGCCCAAGACCGAAGCCTGCATCTAGCTACGAAGGCCCCCAGAAACATATCACGTGCTCCAGGGAGGTGCAGGCCAGGGACCTGGTGGCAGCAGGATCAGGAAGCCTCGGAGTGCTTCACTGCTTCTTACAGGCTGAGCGAACCTGTTAATGAGGCGTATCGCCTTTCCCTGGGCTTGGCCACTTGGGAGAGAAGGAATCGCTCAATTCCCTAGGGAAAGTCTGCCACAGACACACAGGGAAAGCACAGGCCAGCGTCCCACCTGTCCTATCGTTGTGCAAAGACACCTCGGTCTCTTCTGACCAGATGCTAGGTCAATGCAAGAAGACACCCCTTGGAAGGCAGCTGTGGGGCTGTGTTCTGTGCTCGTTGCTGCTTTTGGAAATGTATTGCTGCAGAGGAGGTGGAGACGAGATTGGAATATAGAGAGAATGTGGGATGTTCACCGCCCGAGAACAGGAGGCACTTGAGTTGGGCAGCATAGCACCGGCTCTTGAGTTGAGCCGACCTCTACCTCTGAACCCTGGGAAGGTACTTATACTCCCTAAGCCTCGGCTCCTTTACCTGTTAGCAGAGATTACAAGAGTTTCCGCAGGATCGAGTTACTGTGCTGATTAATAAAAGAGCAAACGTATAGCAGTGTGGGCTGTCCCAAGCACTTAGTAGGTACTCAATAAATAATAGATATTACTTTAATAATAATAATCAGTCATCACGGGCTGGAAGACAACAGCACAGGGAAGGAAGCCATCTGGGCCTGGGTTCAGTGTCCTTGACTGCATTAAAGGAAAGTGAGGGTCTAGTCACCTGCCAAGACGCAGCTCCATGACAGATGAGCCTCCCGGCCCCCACCCAACTCTTTCCAACTAGGCTTTTGCTTGTGTCCAAACTTGGTCCTGGCACCTTTCCAGAGGCTCAATTCAAGAGAACATTATAGCAATAATATAGCTCCTATTATACACCAGCACTTAGATAAGAAGAAAAATGGTCCTGTGCATCCGAACCGAAATATATTTTAGAAAATCCCTGCCATTAGGTGCTCAGAGAGCCTGCCATAAAAGCAAATATACAGATTTCTGGACCAGTACACCAAACATGTTGCAATTTCATAAAATTAACGTGGCCGTGGACTGCTTTGAAGTAACACAGGGGAGTGATCCATGAGCTCGGCCTCTGGCATCCGAGGACTGGCCAGGCTCCTTCCCCAGCCACCTGTGTGGCCTAGGGTGGAACCACAAGTCTGCCATGGAATCAGAGACATTGGCAGAACCCTGATCAGGGCGCTCCGCATAACGTAAGTGCTCAGAACAGTGATGGTTTGGCCACTATTATTATCATTGTTATTGCTGGCCCACTTCAAGACCGTTGAAGTATAAGCAAGCCTATACAAATAAACCAAATTTGTAGCTCCAGAAAAAGAAAAAACGGGAAAATATCAAGGGGAGCCAGCGCGCAGGGCAGCCAGGTGTTCCTCCTGATTTCTTCCCTGGGGACCGAGAGCCTGACATGCTCGGTGTCATTGCAAAAAGCTGTCCTTTCGCGTGTGGCATCTTTCCAGATCAATGGTGGTGTATGATGCCATGAAAGACCAGGAGGGTTTACAGAAAGCCTATTGTTTTAAGAACCTGGCTGAGCACCCACACACGCACACACCCCGATTTGATACCTGCTTCCCCGGCAGGACTTTCACTGAATTTTCATCTAGACATAACCTGTCCCATAAGTCCCAGTGATAAAGCTCCTGGTGTCACAGAACAAAGGGCTGTGAGCGCTGACGAGGGCCAGCCCCACAGGTGCCGTGCCGGCTCCTGGCACTGCCGGTGGGCAGCGACTCCTGAGCTCAGGCCCTCTCCCAGGGGTTGCAGGACATACAAAGGCAGAAAAGAAAGAGGCCCTGCTCTCAGGTGGTCCACAGCCGTGCTGGAGAGGAAAGTGCATGATAGGAAACCAGGTATATCTTAATGCTGAGGCGGCCAGGACGTCTGCAAGGCCAAATTCCTTCACTGCGCTGGCTGAAGCAGACCACGGCTGGGTCCTGGAAAACCTCCCTGCTACATTCAGTGCTTTGTGATAATAACACTAATGGATTAGAGTGGATTTTGAGCTGTAATTTCAATTACCCAAAATGCCCACTTGTATCGTGCCTGCGTTTCTTACACATCTGGGGAGTGTAGCTGTGCTTGGCTAATTTAACACGGAGCATTAAACGGAGCCAGTTAGGAAGGGGCTCCCCACAGGACCACCCATTAGGCTGTGGGGCGCAGCTGCTTTCCACCGGCCCTCCAACATTCCGAGTAGGCCACTCTTCCTGTGCCCACGTCCCCTCCAACCTGTCCCCAAAGTGCCACCAGCAATTTTCCAGATCACTGAGGAGCTGATGGCTTGTTTGTGTCACACTGCTGGGCCTTTCAGCTCCTGTTGGCATTTAGTGTTGATCTTCCAGGACAATAAGAAAGGAAAGATCTGTTTTCCAAGAACACAGCTTGGACACCCGTTCCCATCACTGAATGTCCCTCCAGATCTCAAGGTGAATCAGTGAATAACCGTGGGAGGGTCCTCCCAAGGTGGGAGCATGGGAGAGGACTGGCAGGGGGAGGAGGGTTGTCATTGCTTCATTCCTTTGAGGACAAGAGAGTGAGAACCCAAGGCCGAGGTTGTTATCTCAGCTGTAGGGAGAAAGGAGGAGGGCCTTGCAGCACCTGGACACACTGGCCTTACCATTTCATAGCAGCCAGCATGGGTCACTGGGGACCTGCCCCCTCTTTTCCACCTACATGTTATTCCAGCCATAAATCCAAGTGACAAGCTTGAACTTTCCTCAATTGACATGTTTACAAGGGAAGTCCACATTTGACAGGAAAATTAAGCCTATCAATCACTTAACGAGCTCGTTAATGAATGGTTCTCTGATCTCCTCTGGTAGCTGGGTTTATTGATTATGGAGGGGGCAGCCAGCCCCAATCCTTTCCCCCTCAGCTTTCACCCTGCGCCCCACCAACCCCTCCTTCTGCCAGATGTTGCTGCCCTCTGACCTCCCAGCACCACTCCCAGCCCCCTCTTCTCCCTGAAGCTCGGCAGAGGGTTCTGGTTCAGGGTTTATCGGGAGGTCAGACCCCCTCCTGGCTCTGTTCTCTGACAGAACAAAGGGAACAGATGCAGGCTTGGCCTCCAAGCACCCACCCGGCATATGGAAGCTATCTCCTCTGTCCCAGTAATTACCCAGGAGCTTGCTTGTTCAATGGCTTTGGTTTTTATTGCACAGAAACCAGCCTATTCCCCAACATAAAACACTTTAACGGTGTCTCCCTCCGGGGTTTCTGGGAGAGGTCCTGTCAGGTATAAAATGTGCAGAACCCCTCTGACAGCCCACAGGAGCAAGGCCTCCACAATGAAAAAAAGAGGGGACGGGGAAGGGAGGAGGACAGAGTGCCTGGTGGGAGAGACGGGCTTGCTGGTGGCAAAAGAAGTTGTGGTCCTGCGGCGTTTGGAGGATCTCGCAGAACTCTCTGAAACATCCAGCCCTGGTGTTAAGAAGGGCAAGAGGAAGAGCTGAGATTGGTTAAAAACACAACCAGTCTGCTCCCGTTCCCAACACACGGGGAGGTGGAGCCTAAGTCAGAACCCAGAATCAAGCATTTGTTGAGCGACTATTTATGTAAGAATAAATGATAGTATAGATCATGAAGAGGCCTGGAACTTAATATACATTCCATTCACATAAATACTACAGTTCTACCCTTGACACTGTCTCCAGGATGTGATAGTTACTGTCTCGCTGAATGGAGTAAACTTGGCTATGAATTGAGCAACAGAATGAGGAAGAAATGAGCCAATGGCTGGACATGGATGTATCTTAAAGCCAACAAACCTCTATGCTCCTGCCTGTAGGAAGGCAGATAATGGAAACTTTCCTGGGTGTCCTCTACACAGCTTGCACCGGTCTACTCAGAAGAGGCAGCGGAACCCTAAGTGATCTGAGAGGTTGTGTCAGCTTTCTGGGGCTGCAGGAACAAATGACCCCAAGCTGGGTGGCTTAAAGCAACAGAAGTTTATTCTCTCACAGTTCCAGAGACCAGAAGTCTGATATCGAGGTCTCCACACATCTGTGCTTCCTTGGGAGGCTCAAGAGAAACATTCTTCCTTGCTTCCCCCAACTTCCGGTGGCTCCCAGCAGGGCCTGGCTTGTAGCTGCGTCCCTCCACCTCTCCCGCCACCTTCCCACAGCCGCCTTCCCAGGGTGTCTGTGTCTTCTCCTCTTCCTAGAAGAACGCCAGTCATTAGATTTAGGGGCTACCCTAATTCATATAAATAACCTCATCTTAATTCATTATACCTGCAGTGACCCTATTTCCAAATTGCCACCATCACTACTCTAGTGCTTTGAGGCCATTAAGTAAAATAACGCTTACTTGAAGACGAGCACTACTACCAGGACCCTAGCTCTGATAACTGAGGCAGCTGTGACAAATGAGAAGGTGCGGGAGCAGCTACCACAGGGAGGTGCTGGACAAAGGGATGACTCACCACCTCCCAGGCAGACGTGGAGAGATTTCATCATGCTACTCAGAATGGCGCACAATTTAATGCTTATGAATTGTTCATTTCTAGAATTTTCCATTTAATGTTTTCAGACCACAGGTCACTGAAACCCTGGGCAATGAAGCCATGCATAAGAGGAGACTATTGCAAGGTCATATTCTGAGGTCACAGGTGTGCACATATTTTCAAGGGAACACTATTCAACCCAGAATAAGTAGAGGAATGAAGAGAATCATCAAGCACTATTCAACCAAGAATAAAGAGAGTACAACAGTGAAGGAGAGGGAGTGGCCCCAGGGATGGGAACGGGGCACTTCCTGACCTCGTGGGAGCTGCAGAAATGCTGAAGCTGGAGCCAGAGCAAAGACAGGGGCCTGAGGGAAGTGCTGAGGGAGACAGGGGAAGAACTGTACTAAGGTAAATTGCAAATACTAAAAAATATGAAGACGGCAATTTAAGTGTTTAAAATGTGCTCTGGGTAATTCCAAACAAATTTTAAAGCCATTTTCAGACCATAAAATCTTCTGGTCTAAATCACTGGCGCCCAGGCAAGCCTGTGCTCACGCTGCAGAACCTCCCCCAGATGGAGGCTGGCAGGGTTGGGAGTCTCCACCTAATCCGGAAAATGAGTAATGATTCTTCCCACTGATGGGAGCGCAGCCCTTCACGATTCCTCTAGACACCTGCTCCACTCACAGACTGATTTGCTGGTGATTTGGCCCCCTTTTCTCTGTAGCTCTTTCCCACAAAGGTGGCTCGGTCATGGGAAGTACAAAAGCAACACGCCTCGCCAATGGCATGTCTGACCTCCTTGGCCGAAGTCCACTTCTTTGAGTCTGTACTTTCCAATCTCCCTCCAGCCAAGAGCAAAGACCTATCTAAAATACCACGTGGAAACTTTCATGTGGAAACTATCTAAATATCACGTGGCTGGAGCAATGCAACCCCTTCAACACACTGGTGTTAAGCACCCAGGTCATGGTGCCTTGCAGAACTCGTGGGCTTCCTGCTTCTAAGCACCACCCCCAGCAGCATGTGCCCGTTGTGCAGGATGGTACGAGAAGGGGGGCAGGGCAGGGCAAGCTCATATCGGTGCCTGGGGATAAACATACACTCCACCTGAGCATCAGCTGGTCCTAATGAAGAAATGTATTGTTTTAATGAAGAAATGTATTGTTTAATACGTTCCCTTATAATAAAAGAAAGTCTTGAGGGAGGGGTCAAGAGAAAGAGCATGGTTTTTGCATCAGACAGATCCAATTTTTGCACATGGACCTCCCTGTGTAGCTACTTGAAGTTGGGCTTCTATTTTACATCTCTGACCTTTAATGTCCCCACCAGTAAAGTAAGAATTATAACAAATAATGTATGTAAGGTACTGACCATGGTAGGCCCTCAATAAACAGAATTTCCTCTTTCCCTGTGTCTACCTATGTTAGATAATGTATTTCATCTATGTAAATTTTATGACAGAGGACCCAAAGAAACCAGAATTATCTTCTAGAGGGTGGCCCCTTGTATTACAAGCTTCCCCTACTAGGGTAGTGTTCTAGTAACCCATCTGTACCAGTGTACTAGCTGGCATTGTGAGAGGCTGCATTTGGCTTCAGTGAATTTTTTTGAAGACTCTTTCAACACATTTGCCCATTTCAAGATGGGTGATTTACTAGCACACCTGCCCACACCACGCTGAGTGTTCCGTGGTTTTTGACCAAAAATGTCACGACCCCCGTGCCCCATCCTCCCTGTTCATCCCATCCCCCCCAAGTGACCTTTTTTTGTTTCCCTGGCTGAAAAACATCCTCAAAGGGATATGGAAGAGGTGAAACAAAAAAAAATGGTGGAAGCACTAAAAGACACCAAAATTAATGAGTTCAAAAACTGTTTTGAGTAGTGGGAAAAACGTCTCGATAGGTGTATTGCATCAAATGGAGAATACTTGGAAGGTGACTGAAGTTAGAACATGTAAAAATAAATACACAATTTATTTTTATAAATAAATTTCAGGGTTTGGGGTCCCCCTCATACTTTTTGGTAGGATAGGAGGTGGGAGAAGCAGTGACCACCTAGAGAATAGTGGGCTCATCTGGAGATACCCTCCCACGGTGTAACAGTGGATTTCCTGAAATCGTCATCTATACACTGGGTTTCCGTAGAATGAACTGGACT